>OX457042.1:41758630-42358630 GCA_949752735.1 Lumbricus terrestris
TCAATCTGAGGCGCGGATAGCCAGCCGCCAGTGGAAGATGCAATTAAAGGTCCATGTGCTTGAAAGCCAAGGAGAAGTAGTAAGTTTTTAGCCGCTTTTTGAAGGAAGGAAGTGAAATTGAGTTTCGCAGAGAGAGCGAAAGCCGATTCCATTCCCTAGGTGCAGACTGCAGAGGCATGGAATGCACGCAAGCCCATATAACTGTTTTGCATCGAGGTTCAGATAAAAGACTTGTACCCGATGAACGCAAGCAACGAGAAGGAATGTAAGGAGTTGGTAGTGACTGCAGAAGGCTATATATGTAAATATATACAGGGTGGGCAAAAAAGACCTCCTAGGTTTTTTGACAATATCTTGACCAAAAGTAAGAATTTCGACATGAAATTTTACAGTCTTGTAGACAATTCATATTTACATATGATGGCCAGATTTCTTCAAAATATTTCAAACGGAACAGAAGTTATATCACTTTTAGTGAGGCCACCCACCGTTTTTTGACTTTTTTTAATCATCAAAAGTGATATAACTTTTGTTCTGTTTGAAATATTTTTAGGGTGGCCTCACTAAAAGTGATATAACTTTTGATATAACTTTTGTTCTGTTTGAAATATTTTTATGAAATCTGACCATCATATGTAAATGTAAATTGCCTATTAACCTGTAAAATTTCATTTCGAAATTCTTACTTTTGGCCAGGATATTGGCAAAAACCTACTTTTTGTTGCGTTACGTTTTTGAATCGTCAAAAAACGGTGGGTGGCCTCCATAATAGTGGCATAACTTTTGCTCTGTTTGAAATATTTTGATGAAATTTGCCCATCATATGTAAATATGAATTGTCTATAAGATTGTAAAATTTCATTTCAAAATTATTACTTTTGGTCAAGATATTGTCAAAAAACCTAGGGGAGGTCTTTTTTGGCCCACTCTGTATATATATCCGTTGGCAGGAACGAGTTGCGTAAACCACAGTCGCTATGGCGGCCGATGACGCGTGATATATAAAGACGTGTAAGCAAAGATGATGGGCAGCAATGATCCCTTAAGACAATCTGAGAGACAGACATGCATGGAATGAAGTCTTCTTAACCTCGGCAAAAACAGAGTTGGTAGCCGTCCCTCTACCTCACCGTCTGATCATCCCACCGACACTGCACAGTTCCGTTATAATAGCCAACTCGCTACTGCTGAGTTGACTATATAGGCTACACGGTGTTCGGAAGAAATCCGAACCTCTACTATTGCTGCAATAATTGCCTAATAATTTGTACATTTTAATAAAACCTGGAAAACTTCAGGTTAAAGGACATGAATCAGATAACTATTATTTGTTAGTTGTAATGTGTGTTCAAAATTTCCTCCTTCGATCTCAACGCAGGCACAAAGACGATCTTGCACCTGTTGAATGTTTTCGTTACTTCTTGCAGTACGAGGTCAACCGCTGCCCACTTGACGCTTTCACGTCACGGTGACGTCAGTTTTTAACTGGCATAGCGCACATAATTATAAAAAAGTTAAATCTATTGCAGGGAATAAAATTGTTTCATTCTCCATAATATTTTTACATTTTTAGTGTTAATTTATCTATTTATTGTAGAGGTTCGGTTTTTTTCGAACGCCATGTATATGCATATTTATATAACATTTATTATATGAAGCTCATGCAGTAGATAAATCTCGAAATAAATGTCTACCCTCTCAAGATTTGAACCCAAGACCTTTATCTCGGCTGACAGTCTAGAGCGAGAGCAACTAAACGCTCGTGCATGTATTTCAACGTCTCTATTTAGTCTATTATATAGAGACGTTGAAATACACGCGATATATGCAACGCAGGGCTTCATCGGTTGCAGACTGAATGTCTGGATGTTGGAATGATCTCCGTTCGCAGCTGCGCATATTATTTGCTCGAGCCAATTAAACCGTATTTTATAAATCAATCTAGTCTTTGTGCTTTAGTCGTGGCCTGTATGGAAGCACTTCCGAGTAGAATTTGAAGGGCGCCATGTAAGTCCCAAGACTGAATGAATGAATGAATGAACGAATGAATGAATGAATGAATGAATGAATGAATGAATAAATGAATCAGTCAACATCCTTTATTTTGATGCGAGTGAAATCCTGCGTAGTAGGTTCATCATCTAACTTCGTGCATTGCTGTTGTCATTTCAAGTTGTCGTGGACGGACTCTGAGGTTCTTAGAGACGAACCCGGTTCAAGTGGCTCTCTATGTTCTTGTTCTGCTCGATGCCGTTGTTGTCATTGCAGAAATCCTTCTAGACCTACACGCCATGAGAAGTAAGCAGCAGTGTATTCTCATCCTAATTCAATTTCCAGCTCGATAACCTTTACAATACTTATAACGACTTTGAGACGACCTATGCGTACGACGCTTAAAAATCCTCCATGCTCCCTGGGGTTTAACATTAGTATTCTGAAGCATGCCCAATACGGAAATGACTATCATCAGAGTTCGCTATTACATTATCTGCACGTACAAGAGGCAAGAGGCATACGAAATCACATAAGCTGCTGTTAGGCCTAGTAGACCTACTGACCTTCTGCTTCTCCCCACCACCACTGCATGTGTAATTTGTAGCAATAGTGGCATATATACTACGTGTTATAAGAGCAATAATAAAATAATAATAGTCTACAAACGTTTAATCAATATTGCATTTCACTGCATTTTACCACTGAACAGTCATCAACGAAGACACTAGACTCTGTCTTCTAGGAAAAATGCATCCCCAAATTTTTATATTCTGAGAGATCGCATGAAATTTTACTCATTATTTTGTTACGTGGACTTAGCCTATATAATTATTATAGCGCCCTCTCAACTTCTCAAGGATATATCTACAGCTATAAAACGCTCTCGGCTCAATCCCGGCTTAATGAGATGATTTTAAGGCTGTGATAAAACTCTTCCGAGAAAACGCTTGTCTTAATGTTTAAAGACAGTGGTGGCTAATTCCATACCATGGATGGGCCAATCTCTAATATATTTCTCAAAGTTTGTCCTTCCATATGTTTGTTTATTTGTATGTCCGGATTTTTACTCTTCGCCCCAAAATAAGCTCTGAAATGACAGAGCGTCGGTTTAAAAAAAATATCCACTTGATTCTTACCCAAACTTTAAGGTCATATTGACTATTTTCAGCTTTTAATTCATTTTAGAAATCGAGTTATTATCGTTTTAAGACAGATTTCATCTATAATCGCTCACGTTACGATTTAGCTAATAGTATACAGTCGGCATGACGTCATACTTGCCCAGTAATAATTTCCGCAGCGCCCCGCAAGAGCGGGTCACGTTTGGATTTTTGGGTAAACGGGGTGGGGTGGAGGGTTGGCGAAAACCCTAAATTTAGCGGTCAACGATGGGTACCACAGTGGAGTAGTCTTTAAAACCCTAACTTTCACTTTAGAAATCGAGTTATTGGCGTTTTAAGACAGATTTCATCAATAGCATTTTAACACAGATTTCATCAATAATCAGTAAAGAGTCTACAGTCGGCACGACGTCATACTTGCCCAGTAATAATTTCCGCAGCGCCCCGCAAGGGCGGATCACGTTTGGCTTTTTGGGAAAGCGGGGTTGGGTGGAGATTTGGCGAAAACCCGAAATTTAGCGGTCAACGATGGTGGAGTAGTGTTAAAAACCACAAATTTCCCGGGCAACGCCGGGTAAAACATCTAGTAATAAATAAAGCACGGGAGACTAGCGTAAAGAGCGTAGCAGGAGTCGAGGCGGGTGGCAATAAAGGAATGGATTACATCATTAAAGATAAGAGAGCGAGAGACAACTCTGAGCTGGCGCAACTGATAGTAGCAGTCACGAGTCTCACGACAGAGCTGGTGAATGTGCTGTGCAAAGGTTAGCTCCTGACCTAGTATAATAGGCCTATAACGCCAAGATCCAAGATCGCGACTAGAGATAGAAATATGCAAGAGCTCAGAGGCAAGCGCTGCTAGATCAATCTTGTAAGCTGTTGGCGCGTGTCCAGCCAGATGAATTGAGTCTTGGATTAGCTGAAACGCAAGTGGTTCGACGATATCCAAACCCCAATGATACAAATGTAGGTCTATCCAACGCCTGGCTCGCGACACGGACTGTAGAAGTGTAGATGCATCTATAAGGCAAGGCAAATAATGTCGATGGTGATAATGCACTCTTGCTCATTTTTCCGCACAGGTCAGTACCGCGAAGCTTCCTCCGATCTAATCGAGGCCATGAATTTTCTGAAGCTGGCCTACTCTGCTGAGCTGGAAGACTACAGCGGAGACAACATCCACTACATTCTAGAGACAATTCGCATCAAGAAGCCAACAACTGGAAACGAATCGTGGAAAGCCAGCACGACGGTTCGTCTATCACGTAGACATGTTATTGCAGCTCCTCCGCAGCAGCCCGTGGCATCGACTGTGATTGGTCAGAAATTCTATTTCAATAACAGGACCGCACAGTATGAACTGAAATCGCTGCACGCCAAAGTTTTTGAGCGTGATCGTCGAACGGGAAAATATAGCGTGTCTAGGAAAATTGACCCAGTTGACCATTCGCTGGCTCCCTTGTACTTGAGAGATGACCTGGAGCAAAGGAAAACTCACGAAAAATCGAGATCTATGCAGTCGACCTTGGAGAAGCAAGAGGGGAGTGAATTTCTTCGTAGTGTAATCGTAACGGAAGACGTTGAAGCAGATGATCGCTCGAAGGATGATGGTTCAACGCTGAAGCCTAGCGAACCAACGAAGTCAAAGATCAACTACTTTAAGGATTTCTCTTACTCGGATCGCCTGCTGAAGATCGCTCACCTCTTCCATTACATCGGCGTCGGAATCTTGGCTTTCTTCGTTGTACAGGTTCGTAAAGAGGACTATTACGGTATTACCTGATAGTGGTGTGTCTAATAGCCTTTTTTGTTACCAAGTAAACGAATATGGCCTAGCTGCCTATAGCCTAATTATAGTAAACCGTAGTCTGAACACTTTGAGAAATTGAATACATTGGAATAAGTTTTGATTCTGTAATTAGGCTACAACAGCAGACCTATATATGTAGGCCTAGACTGAAGTTATGGGTTGTTATAATTCGGAATCATTTTGATGCATTTTTAGTTAGACTCTTGAAAGTGCTGATAACGCTGCACCGGTTTTCTATTAACCTTCTGCTGCTTTTTCCACCATCATGTAGGTCTATTGTTCGTGTGGGCGATTGTCCCACTCTAAAAAAGTCGAGTTACTTATATACTTAGTCTATGCCTACTTACGCACTTATGAGAGTATAGGCTCAGGGGCGGATCCAGAGGGCAAATCCGGCCATGTCCCCCCGATTGAGAAATTTACACAGGGCGTGGCCACTTTCAGGTTCGTAAAGGGTAGAGGCTTTTAATCAATGGAGCGAGAAAGGCGAAAGAGAAGACAAAAAGAAAAAGTTGCGTATGACTTTAAGAAGGTCATCAGCTATTTTGGCGGGAAAATGGTATTTTTTAAATGGTATATTTTTCGACATTTCGACCAAATGACCTAAAAATGTAGTCAGATTTTTCGGCCAAAGTCCAACAAAATGTTTTCCAACCCAAGACCAAAAGTTTTGGCCCCCTTCGAGAATTTCTGTATCCGCTCCTGAATAGGCCCACCTGGAGTCAGAAATAATTTAATTTAATTTCACGTGTGAAGTTTTTGTCGATTGTAATCTGTTGCTTCTGTAGGTGTTCCTGAAGATATTCGGAATGGGATTAGAGTTTTTCAGGAAGAAATTGGAGGTCAGTTTACATAATAATAATATTCATTCATTCATTCATTTCAGACATTTATAAAAGTTTGTAAAAATATGATGTGGAGTTTCATGCAGTGCCGTGTCATTTGCTGACGATATTATTTGTTTATATGCATACGCAGCAGGTATAATTATCTATGCCTATGCAGACCACAAGTCCTCCACGTCAAAGCTCATAGCTCGAACAGTTGCAACAGAGTTAGAGAGAAATAATTGTACATGTATTATATTACATATGCATGCTGGCAATCTTAAGCACCGTGTGTGATGTGCATACAGATGGGCAGCACAGCATGTGAGTCAAGGAGAGGGGCAAGGTCAGAGAAATATATTGTGATGAGATGAATGAATACATGAATATATAAGTATACAATTATATTATATGATTATATAAATATGCAATTATATTATATGAATATATAAATATACTTATATTATATCCACAAGGCCCTCTGACCTCCACATGTATGGAAAGGGATGAAGGGCAGAAGGCAGACGTTAATGACTCCTCCAACCCATTGCCACCACCCACCTCCCATTGCCACCTCTGCCTCCCATTGCCATTCGAGACTCATCACACGTTAAGAGACGACGAGATTAATGGACCGATAAATGTCAGCGGAATGTTAAAAAGAGGAGATCACGCTCCTCACCAAAGATCGCCTTCTCTTCCATCAGGTGATAGAGGGCGACACTGCTGCTTACGCATGCGCACTGCACATGTGCAGGTCGAGGTCGAAAACGGTCGGAGGCAGATAGCGTCGTCGTCGTCGTCGTCGTCGTCTCGTTTGTCGATTTATGTAGCGCCCAACGCCGGCGATAAACCGTTTCGCCTTTCCTGTGACCTTCTCATTTTGTTTGTCCCTCATGGCCGTTCGCGAGGATTTACGCAGAAGTTTAGTGGTTAGCGCTGTGGATGGCAATCTCGGAGGTCGTCGCTTCAAATTCCTATCCGAACGAAAGGCGATAACATTGCAAGAGGTCTGCTCCACTATTGCACGCCATGCAGGTCGACAAATTATGCTTTAGGATAATGAATGCATTGACTTGACGATGTTTGTAGGAAGCTCAACGGACAAGGGAGAAGACTACTAGCTCTCGCATTTAGAGGATAAGACTTTGAAACCGCCAACACCTTCCTTAGTACAGTGATGTCAAACCTTTTTGACACATGCATGGACCACAGAAGCATTAGATTCTAATTATTCTTGAAGCGGAAGGTCACGACGTTGAACTGAAAAGCAACGACGATAATAATTTATTGAGAATTGTTAAATCTATTACAATTTATTATTATTGATGGATTATAATCTTCTTAGCTCGCATGCATACGTGTGCTAAGCTATGCTATGTATGGCATGATCGATGGTAGTTCAGCACTAAATAGCATATTAAGGTGACGGTAATCCCAGCATCCTTGCACTTAGTCACTCATTTCATCGTCCAGCCACAATATAAGCCAACCTGTCCTTGTCTTCGTTTTGTCGTCCAGTCAAAGCTTGGCTGGTTCAGCTCTTCAGTCTTCAGCCATGCAGCCATAATACCATAATATGGCTCTCTAACCTCACCCATCGGACTCCATTCGGAGTCATAAGATTTGATTTGTCTATTCCAACCACAATGTGGCTCAGTCAGTTTGTTTCGTCCAGCCTCAATTTGTCTGGCTCAGCCACTTTATGGCTCAGTCGGATTTCCAACGTCCGTCTTCGTCTGAGAGTTTAAAAAGTCGTCGAAGTGAAGAGTCTTCGGTCCAAAGAGCAGTCATAGTCGTCGGTCAGGCAAGAGGATCAGACAGAGGTTTAATCATTCATCGGCCATGGGGACTTTTGATTGTTTCCTTTTAACTCTCAGGACTAGAACTTGACTATCACTTTCTCAAAAAGTACTGCAGCCATTTAGTGACGTACTGGAACGACACACCTAAGGTACTGCATGACTAGAAATGAACGAACCTTTGAAAAAGGGTAAAAAGGAGATTTTTTAGCTGCCGGATTAGTCTTCCAAAACCCTAGAACCGTTAAAATATCATCAAATATAAACGCTAGGGTAGATGTAATGTATCCATAGCTTCATTTTTACACATATCTTAGTCAGAGTGCCATTCTCATCCCTTCGTTGCTTATGGCTTAATTATATTCTCGTGGCTAAAGACACTGAGAGTGCCTCTGAGTAGTTAGTAGGCTACTGCAAGAGTCGCTACATAAATTCTCATAATATACAATGTCAAATGCACAGAGCATCATTCTACGGCGCATCAATGCTCGGAAGATCGGTCCACAGAGGCAGAAGCGTATATGTTGTGTCTTGTATACTGGATAGGCAATCCGAAGATAGCTAGTCTTAAGTTAAGTCGCAAATGAGATTAAAGACTCGCCTGCAAATCGAACGGACGAAGGAAGAGAATCTAAAAAAATTTGTCCATCAACCGGACGAACTCGTCGACGACGAATAGTTTTGGTGCAATGGTGCCACTGAAGATGCGCCATCGACCCATAGATTAGTCTGGTTGAATAATGACGACTCCTCAGAGTGGGACTGTGCGCAACGTGCAGAGGCACTTTGGAACGCATTTTAAATATTGCCTCGGGCCACAGTAAGGGCTAAATGTGAAAAAACTAAAAACGCAAATGTTACAGATTCTTTGTGGAATGAACGAAAGTTAAATGTAAAACCATGGGCAACACACGAGACAGATTGGTTATAGGAAGCCAACGCAGAGACAACCGAAACACTATCGAAATTATTGTATTCTATGAGATTATCGTATCGTCCATTGAAGAAAATAAAAATCACTTTAGGTAGAAACGAAACACATGGATGAATTATTGTATCCTCAACGGGAATCATTGCCTGCAGCACTTGGAATAGTTTCCATTCCCTGATTGCAAATCGCAGTTGGCAACAACAACACCGACGAACGTGACTGTCTTGTCGTCGGCATCGATCCAACAAAAATGAAATCGATCTGCATGGCTATTTTCCGCGTCGTGTATAACGAACGAGAAATTCATCTTGCATATTATAGACTTGCGATATTTTTGCAGTCTGTTCAAATCGTTTGTAATTTTCTTTTCTCAAATCATGTTCTCAGTCTTTCTCTTTTTTGCAGAGTAGGCCTACCTTGTTTACGGAAAGACAATAGCGGCAATTTTGAAATTTACATGTTTCTGATCTATTTTGATGTTATAGCATTACAGTTCGTCTGCTGGATTAGCAGCCTTGTGGACGGGGTTTGATTCTCGCCCAGATAGGTGGTGGTAATTGCAGTTTAACGTCACTGTGTGGTAACAAAGACCATTATAGCGACGCCCTCCTCCTTTATCCAGGCTTGGGACTGGCACTGGCAGAGTGCAACCAGTGGCGGAGTTGCCCAGATAGGCCTTCAGACAAAGAAAGCCATTCTGTTTTACATGTCCCCTATCCTCTGCTAAAAGGCAGTAGGATACCCTGTGATGGGTAGATTAGATGGCCTGTGAGACGCCTGATCATACCTTCTCGGCATTTTTATTTTCTGAAGGCTAAAGAAGAGTGTTTGAAATTTCGACTGGAACAACATTTTTTATCGATTAATCTACAAAATTTAGCTTTGATTACTGGATTAATTTCCATTAATTTGGCATCTATTACGCGTGATAGCCTATGGATTTTTTAATGAATAGGCCTAAGTGACTATGCCTGCTTTCTTTCTATCAAAAAAATTCAGGTTTACCTTTCATTGTAATGAAGACGGAGAATTTTATTGCCATCATCAACTTTTCCACCAATATTTACATTAGATGCAAATTGATCGCTAAATTTTCTGCTGAAAAGTTTCACATTATCATTCCCGTCATATTGTATAGGCCTACAATCCTTCGAACTCAAGAAACAAGTAAGGGAATTAGTCGAACAAAGCGCAAATAAATCGATTGAGATGTTTTATCGGTTAATCTATATTTTTAGAATATTTTAAATAAGTTGAGCATTTAGCAGAGGCTACGGGGGTGCTTTGTTCTGAAAGCTGAAAAGGCGCTCTGTGTGTTGGCTTAATTAGCCTATTCATAATTGATTTAATTCCGATTTCTTTCGTTACAGATCTTCGATGCTGTGATAGTAATGACGTCATTTGCCCTTGACCTCGTCTTCATAGAGGGCATCACGGGGTCACAAACGGAGGAGGCAATAGCTCTGCTGATCATCTTCCTACTTTGGCGCATTCTGAGGATAGTCAATGGTAAGTAGGGCAGAATGCCGATGCCAAACAAATGGGGCGGACGTAATTTCCTATAGGCCTAGGCTATATTAATATTATTTGCGGGGGTAGAAAGTTGACAGATAGGGTAGTTTAGTTTACAACCAGGGCCAAAGGAATTTATGTTCGACTGAACAGAATGGATGTGCGATACACTAAGTTGTAAACACTTATTATAATTATCGCCCAAAAGACAAAAACAATAGAAACTTGCAATTAACATTTAACAATAGGCCTAACTAAAAATAAAAGAGAAACAGATACTTCGTTTCAGGTTGATTAGGAGGGTTGTGCAGATAGGCCAATTGAATTTGCTATCCAACTGACTAACAACTTAAATTTATTGTAGGCTAGAGATCTAAAATTTAGATTTTAGTCGATCCTTGTTAGGGGTCATTGCATAATTACGTAACGCTCGAGGGTGGGTGGGTGGGGTCATTGAAAACGTTACGAAGCGTTACGTGGGTGGGTGGGTGGGGGGAGCTGAGCGTTACGTAACGCCATGAAAAAATTTATTAATGAATATTAAATTACCATATAATTACACTTTAGACATGATGTGATCGAAGTTTAAACTTCGTGACATTGATTTAAAATTTGACGGAAGTAGGTCTATTTATCTGAATAAGATCCAAAGGTAGGGCCTATATCTATAGACACCAGTTGGCCTATACATGCCAGGTCAATTCTGTTCTCCCATTGTACAAACCGGAAACCGCTCTTCGAATTGTTTGGATCTGTGATAGTTTTACCAACGGAACAACGTGGTAGGCCTAATTATTGTTGAATTTCTGACATCCTGAATTCCTGAGCCACTTTGAAGCATGGTTTACTTAGTGAACACGATCTCAAACATTTAAAATTAATGCTCAACAAAACTCGGCAATATTTCTATTAATAATTATCAAAGTGCCCAGACTAAGCAAATAATTAGTTAATCTTAATTTTGATTAATAATTGTTAATGAGCCATTTAGTCCGTGAAACTTTTCAGCCCCCAGTGTAAAATTTTATTCCTGCAGTTAATTTTAAGAAAACTCCATTCACGCATGACTGTCGTTTATATAAATGAAACATTGTATATATTTTAAGCCTGCAGTCTTCTGTCAAATTAATTAGCCTATAATTCACACACTGGGCTATATTAAATTCACTATGAAGATACCCTCACATAAGTCAATAATATACCTAAATCTCAACTGATTTTTCGTAACAATCGTTACGTAACGCTAAGGAGGGTGGGTGGGTGGGTCGAGGGCAACGTTACGAAGCGTTACAGGGTGGGTGGGTGGGTCGAAAACGGTCATTTTCGGCGTTACGTAATTATGCAATGACCCCTTATGGTAATTATCAAATAAATTGGGCAATCCAAGGTTATGTCGCCTATTCCAAAATTCGAGAAAAGCGCAATTAAGAATGAGAATCAAGGACCTACGATTAAGAAATACCCCAAGGACTACATTAGATAACAGTAGCCTACAAAATAATGTTTACCCAGTCAAGTAATTAAATTTTTCACGCTTTACATTATTGCATACGAAACGATAAATTATACTGACCACTCGATTGATTAATTGTGTGACTGACAAAATCAAAGCATCTCAAGGGTACGCGTTGTTAGAGGAACACTTTATCCATCCAGCAAATTGAGATGTGGAGGACTCGCGTCGAATTCATTGACTTGAGACGAGAGGCAATTACATGCACCATCGAACAACGATCGTTGTTACATGGAGTCGACATAACAAAACGTTGCTTGACCAACCACATGCATGCACACACAAAGACAACAACAGCCCAATTGATTAATTGGCTATACGCACTCAGTAACACAGAATCAATTTCCTCTTTGGCTGTAGGATATGCAGTCGTCAAAGTAGGCTAATGTCTCGCGATATATCGTCGATAATTAATCATGCCGTCGAAAATAGGAAATAGAGATCGTTAGTTCTTTTGATTGGAAGAATAATATCGGTTGGACAGCCTCGATAAATGAAAACTTAAGTCTTATGTTTGAGGAATTCCAAGGACGTCCAAATATGTCAGTGAGTGTGTGCTGTGTGCAGCCGATCAGTGCAGCTCACGATAAGCAACGATGTTGAAGAGTGTACATGTCACTGACGTCATCGATGACTGTCATTCTACAGACGATAAATTGATCCCGAATATTATATGACCGCAGTTCACCCTGCCAACGATTACGATTCATCGCCTGGCATTGGCATAATAGTAATAATAATAATGATATGCCACCAAGCAGGCCCGCCGAAAGAAATTCCGGGCCCCTGGGCTGAGCCGTCACGGGCCCCAAACTATCTTTAGGCTTTTTGAGCAAATTTATATAAAAAATAACAATAATGTGGGTATATGAATGTAATGCTTACATTAGGGTGGTCGTTAAAAATGAAAGTTTGAATTGAGTGTTCTCCAAGGCGCCATTTGGTTCCATTCTACCCAGAAACATCAAACAAAAAGTTGTAAGAAAAAATATTAAAATTTAGGACTAGCACAACGCCATCAAAGTTTTACCCTTATAATAGCATGTCTTCTAATGCTCAAAAGTAGCAATATGGTTGTAATCAACCAGGAATCTTCAAACCAGGAATTAATTCAACTACTTGTAGTTGGTCCACACTTAAACATAATGATGCCACTGTTATAGTAGTCATAATCATCAATTTATATAGCGCCACTTCAAGAGAGAGAAATTCCTCAAAGGCAAGAAAACCTGTATAACACACCGCATCACAGATAACATCTATCATATCTTGTGTCTTTACAAATATTACCTGTTTTGCCTTGATGTCGTGATTAATAATAGCTTATTGCTCTTGGACTATTACAGCAAGGGATCAGTAATAGTATACAATTATAGGGATAATATAAAAATTTTGTGGTTTCATCTGTGTCCTACGTAATTAATCTAGTCTGCAAAATCGCCAACATTCTTAATGAGGTCCGATTTCTCAGAAATCTTTCTTTTTCTACCGTCATTGTTCATGGGGCTACTTGGTACAAGGAACTGATACATAATATTAAAAGTAGCAACCCATTTTAGATGCGAATTTTTATCTCAGATTTAGGCTAATATGTTTTCAACCCGAGGCATTATTACCCTGTCTCACAATTCAAATTGCCTTTGGTGCTTGAATGGGTTTGAGCTATGGTGTAGTTTCACGATACACGTCCCTCAAAGTGAAATCTCTGGCATGTTGCCCAAAGAAAGTGTTCATCTGTCAATGGGTGTTGTCTTGAGGGTACTATACTTATTCCCTTGGATTGGTTGGTCGTCTGAGATGTCCTGGTTGGTGGCCACTGTAATTTTAGCTGGATCCATTGCTGAGGATGATGTAGAGAGTTTAGCACATAGCTTATATGTTTGACACCATCGTCTTTCTTGCAAATTTATAATAGGTAGGCCTATGTATTTACAATGGCTAATAAAGGCAGTATAATTTGTGTCCACGCTTGACAGCACTTTCTGTGGCAATTGTTTGACTCTGGGTTCATTTTTCAACTCTAAAAGTATACTTTTAATGGGATAAATTCTATATTATGAAATGTGAAAATGTGAGTAGGCTTCACCAGGCACTCAATTATGATGCGCTCTTTAGAAGTTGTTTGAAAGCTGCTCTTTGACTCCTGTGTGGTAATAATTTATTTCATAGATCTATAAAAGTTATGATCTCAATAATTCCAGCATCTATTTTAATTCATTTCTTTACAGCAGCTCTTGTTAAATTTTATCTGTGATGCGCTTTGTCATTCTGATTGCCACAATAAACGAAAATATCATCAGTATTTTTTCTCTATTTCAACTATTATTGAGGTCCTTGTCCGTGTTATATCAGAATTTGTGTTAAAGTTAAGCATGTAATAAAGAGCCTTTAGTGTAAGAAAGGATTCCTGTAGAAAGAAATCAGGCCAATCAAAAGAACATAGCATCGTGTTGGCTTACTAGTATAGGTTTATGGTCATCGATCTCAGGGACTCACACACGCGTCAAATACTATTGTGATGGTCAATTGTTCATAAAAATATGTAATATACCATTATCATCATTGTAGAAGTTAGGCACACTTGTCAGTTGTGAATGAGTAAAATAGTGTAGTCTTTCTGCTAAAACTAGTCACAGGTCAAAAAATGTGACTAAATTATCCTTATACTCAAAAAGACGATGATATATCGTAATATCCAAAACTTCAAACACGTTGTGCTAGTCCTAAATATTTTTCAATCGGCATAATTTTTGGGCTGCAACAGTCTTTTACCAAGTGGCACCAAATGGTGGGTTGGAGAAAGAATTAAACTGAAGTTGAAAATTTACCATTACAGATGCGACCACCCTAGCTTACATTTATGATTTCAATGGTAAGAATTTAATTTTCAAATGATATGGTTATCAGCAAGCAGCCATTCTGGATTTAACTGCAGCAAAGCCGTTTAAAATGTCCTGGTAGTTCTCCATCTTGTCTGCGAACCTAAGAAATGCACTTCGGAAATGCTCTTTCTTCATCGCCTAGAAAATTGTCAGAATATCTTGGAGGACCGTTTCTTATAAGCTTAATTAATAGCAACCTATAATTTCGTCTCAATCGTTTTGTATAGGCCTACACGCAGGCCCTGGCGGCAGAGTGCCAACATCAAAACAGAGCCTATTGACAGTTTCTAGAATTTCAGCATTTTCATAATTCTTATTTATAAAGTCTTCTTTTGGAATTAAGATACTATAGATACTAACACCACAAGCTTCATTTTCATCCATCAGTTATACGATCATCATGCATGCACATGATGCACGTACGTTTAATTCACTAGAATCAACCGATGTATGAGTAGGTCCTAGGCCAAATTACGGGCTGTGATTGCCTTCTTTTGAGATTCTGAATTGATATAGGCTAGTAAGCTTACCAACTTTTGCCTTTTCAAACGTATTAGCTTTTTCTTTTTGTTTTTGTGCTCCAGGTTTGTGTTTACCGTGTATAAGATATTCCATCGTTGCGAGAGAAAGTTATCATTATTTTAGAGTTGCTCACTTATAAATGAAATCTGACAACGCATAATTTAGCAGAAGAGCGTTCTGGCACAAATGTGAGCGTGTTATGTTTTGGCAAAACACTGATAATTAGTAGGCCACAAGGTAGGCTGATGGACAGTTGCTTGAAATTCAAAAGTTGTAGTTATGCAACAGTTATAGCCTATTAGGCTATATTATTAAAACAACATAAATCACAAACAATACGCTAATTAAGTAATATAAGTGAATAGATAGGTAGGGCCCGCGCCCGTAATCAACATAATGAAACATTTTAATCACTGTTGCCCGGGCCCCTTCCGGGCCCCTAAAAGTCGCCGGGCCCCTGGGCATTTGCCCCCCCCTGCCCCCCCTCTCGGCGGGCCTGCCACCAAGACGTGCACGATACTGGACCACCGCCGGAGCGAGACTTGTGCATGCCCGAGGAGTGGCGTCAGTAGCCGAGTGGGACGACCGTCACACCCCGACTCCCTCCAGCGGCGGATAGTCTAATGCACTTATTTACGTCGCTGGCCAAAGAAAAATAAATTGAATGACGTTCTTCTGCTCAACCAGAGCATAATCAATAATCAATACAGCTGACAGGTCGTCGAGTCCTTGGGTCGAAGGTCGATGGATTTGACGCATGCGCACATGCAGTCTGTGGCAGTCACGTGGCATCGCTGGATCGAAGCATATTTTTTCTGAGTATAAGTCGCGCCGGTGTATAAGACGCGCTCATCTGTCCGATACATAACAAATAATGGCACGCGATTTATTTCTTGTCAGAAAATTTATTCTATTCGAAGCTCTCTCGTTCCGATCGTAAGCCTCGTGGCAGATTGCAAAATGAATTTGCCGCCGTCCGCCCGATCTGTACGTGACGGGCAGCAATGAAAAAATAATGACACGCCATCTGTTCCTGACAAGAAATGTATTGCACTAGAAATCCTCCGGTTCCGATACCTAATACGTAAAGTCAGATCTTGAGATAAATCTGCTTTTGACTTCGTTGTCAACAGCTAGGGCTCGAATTTCTGATCGACTTTTGCCAACTAGATTTAACCTTATAAGGAGAGACTTTGGTCTTTTGAGATTGCTGATTTTTCGTGTTCACTCTTAATCCCATCACAACGTATCTTATGATAATGTTGGTAGAGGCGACTAGTGAATGACTGATGGTCGTAATCTATATCTGATGGACAGATGCCTGAATCAATAAGGCCGAGCAAAAAAACGGACACCAACAGAGAATGTGCAACTCTTACTACAAGGTCTTTGAATGGAAAGATCAAAGCTGAACAATATCGATTAGACTGCACTAGAAACACTACTGCTAAGGAACACAATAATTTTTATTATATTGATTCATGGATTTCCGAGTGCGTTCGATTGTTCTGCATGGCGGACTTTCTCGTGCAGTTATGCATGACATCTTTCACGATAAGCCGCCGGGAAATTTTGAGATGAAAGACTGAAAGAAAATTGATTAGATTAGTCGCCATTCAATCATTCATTATTCATTAGATGCATTTATATAGCGTCTCGTTAATCCGATTTGCACAGAGTTGCTAATGCACGAAGACTCTGCAGAGGCAATTAATTGAAAAAGCCATGGTTTCACTTTAGAAAACCCAGATTTGTTTCGTGCTGAAAACGAGACACGAAGGATGGTTGTAAGAACGAGAAAATTCTAGAAACTATACGATAAAACATTTGTGGTAGAAATGTTTGTACTTTTATAGCTGCACGTCGTCTTCTTTTCCTTCCCGTCCTCCTGGCTAAAGTTTCCTTTTTCAGATTTGTCTGATGACCCTTTTTCTCTTTTTTTGCTGTTTTTCTCGTGACCCTTTCCATTTACGATTTCTCTTCTCCTCACGATTTTTCCGATGACCTTTTTGGAAAATCTCGTATGATAAATAATTATTATATAACAATTATTATATAGGCCTAATGGATGACAATGACCTTTTGGGATGATAATGGCCTTTTCATAGTTGCACAGAAGTGCTCTTACAAGAGCAAAAATTCATTTAGAACTGCACATTTTTTCAAGAACTGCACACTAAAAAAGTCCCGCGTCACACCTTAAGTCCTGTTTCAAAGTGCTAGGAGCACATATTCTTATCTGCGGCATAGTCCGCGTTAGCTACATCGGTAAGAGAGCTGGCGGCCGCGCGTCTGTGGAAGAGAGCGTAAGGGTCGCGGTTCGAATCCCGAAAGTGGCTATTTCAGAGATTTAAAAACCTCGGGCTAGCACGGTCCGTCCACGGGGACCTAAATGGCGTGGCGTCCATTCAAACGGGCGAGCGGTGGTGAACGATCTCACCCTCAGGGTCGAGGCCATAAGACAGTCGCTATATAAAAATCCGATTACATTTACATTTACACAGACTATGCAAGATAGCCGATCGTTTCTCTTGCTCTCTGCGCATGATCCGTCGACCGATCGTTAGTGTCTGATCGTAGATGAGTTGGTTTAAAAGCCACAGTTATTTATGGCTATAAAACGATGCAGAGACTGTATAACAGTGTATATGGTATAATCAAATAGGTCTACATGTTTGAGGGCGTTCTGGTTGTTTTTGGTCTAGTCGTGATTTTTAAGCGATTGGCGATTCAATAACCGAGTCTAAGCTTATAGTGAGTGGAAGACTGACTTCGATCGATGTTTATATACGGATTGAAGACCTTTATTGATCAGCACTAATATTGATGAAATCTTCTTTGCTTTAGTGCTCGACGATGAAGCATTAAACATTAAACGGATCGACGTTGTAATTTATTCAATAAGACTCAACGACACAAGCAGTAGGACGTATTCAATAAAAAAGGCAATGAAATGCAAAAAATGGACAACTATAATATGCAGTTAGTCGCAGAAATTATCACATAATCATCATCATCATTATCATCATCGTCATCGCCGTAGTCGTCGTCGTCATCATCATCATTATTACATGTATATAAGTTAACTGTTGCAAATGCCACTAAAATGTACAGGTATAATGGTGACCTCGAAGAAGCGTCATGAATTTCGGATTCAACTGCTGAAGAGAGGACGCAGAAGAGCTCAGAAGAAGATAGAATACTTAGAAGATGAAAAGAATTGGAAAGAGGTAGGCCTAAGCTATGTCGCCTTAGAAGCAATAACACTCTCGTGCGAAAACAGGTACCGGTAGGCTAATATGGTTGGAGTAAGTCAAGTTATATAAACAACAGGTATTATACGTACACGTAACAGTTTGAGCCACTTCATCGGACTTTTAAATATTCAATTACAATGCGTTTTAGAGAGTTCATATTACGTTTGTGCTCTTTACAGTATTACCTTGCCCCCCATGCATGGTCATTATCTGGATACTTTTCTATCGCCTTCATCGAATCAATTGAATACGTCACTGTCTCATTGACACCAGAACGACTGATGCCATGGCTCGATTAGCATTATACAAGATCATCGAATTAATTCTTTTCTTACTTATTATTAGTTTAATCGACGTTGAAAAATTATATCGAAATAAATAATATCGTAGCAAACGAAAACGATCATTTGGAACGATTGAACGATAGACAGGCAGAAGAAGATGTTTTTGAAAACCAAGGTAGAAAGGTTCTCTTAGTAAATTCTGTTTCTTTGTATTACCCGTCGTACCGATACACTATAATTATATCCCTTGCTATTAACTATCATGATAATTGTTTTGCCTATTTTTACTTGTTTTATCATCTAAAATTATTATCATCATCATCATTATAATAATTAATTGCAGCTATTGTTATATTCACCATTGTTATTATCGTGATCATGATCGTAATATTCGCACCAATCAGCAACTGACTTATTTTCTATTGCTTGTGAAACGAAGAGAGAAATAGCCAACCTTCGCCATCTATGCAGTGATCGAGGAGCCACGGAGGAAGAGATATCACTATGCAGACCACGTCGCCGAAGTAAGTATACACGCCTTGTCGTCTCTCAATAACAGTTAATCAAGTACATACATGTATTCTACAGCAGTAGCAGCAGCAGCAGCAGCAGCAGCAGCAGCAGCAGCAGCAGCAGCAGCAGCGGTGGCCAGCATGCATTCCTCAGACCGGGTTTGAACCGGCCCTTTACATGTCTTTTATATTTGCATTGTACCTTGCACTTGAGAACCTTTAATCCTTTTGTATCCTGTTGTATAAGAAAGATAATTATGTCGTCGCAATGTTTAGCCAAAAGTTAGTGTAACAAATGTATCGTCCTAACAGCAACAGATTTGTGAGTAGGCCCTAAGGCTAATGACGTCACAGTAGTGTCTGAAGAACTAAACGATAACGTCACAATACGGATTATCACTCAGCCAGCTATAGGCAAATAGAGAAATAGATGACGTCACAATATTGTTGAAGACCAAGGAGATATCGTCATAATACGGAGTCGATAGTAAGAAGCTGTTATCGTATTAACAGCTCGTCCAGAAAAAGCTATAGTGACTCAATGTTATTGAGTGAATTATAATTAATAATAAAGAGAAATCGTCACAATACGAATTAAGTTCGTCGAACAAGTTAATAACCTAGAGTATCATCAAGTCTAATTTTGTCCATAAAATTACCTAGACAACGTTAGTGACGCAACAATTATTGCGTCTGCAGTAGAGCAAGGATATATCGTCACAAATAAAATTCTATGGCGACAAGCTAATCATCTTAATAGCATCATTGCCTATAAAAATAGGCCTATACATATTATGCATGCATTTAATTTCAATTCAATTTATTTGGTAACCAGATTGCAAGGTAGTGATAGAAGCTAAATTACGGGGCAACCCGTTTATGAAATAGGGAACCTCTTATAAGAGGTCATGCACCTCGCTTTCTGGGACCCTGTATGTGAAATAGCAAGCAAGCAATGCTCAAAAAAAGTCTAAAAATAATATATTAGCAAAGACTTCTATAGCGCAACTGAGTAGAAGCCAAACCGTAATCACTCAAACCCGAGAGGTGTCTTCAAGTAAATACAGGTTGAGTTTGTGTTAGAGTAGGCTATATAGGTCTATTCTAGCGCTGGTTTGAATTAACTTATAATGTAGAAAAAGCGCTCCAAAACAAAATTGGATCCAGTTCTTTTAATAGCGACATATTGAATATTAGAATGTGCACTGCAGGGAAGAAGGTCGGTGGAAGTCAATTGAGTTTTTGGTCTGATAGGAATGGTCATCACTCATCAGAATAAGACTAAATGAACTTAAAAACATTTTATTATTAATTTTGTTGCTGTAGGTCTTATATAGTGCAATATGTAGGTCTGTAGGTAGGCCTATTTGGATAATGTTTAGAAGGAGATTCTCGAAGAAGGTTATGGAGAATCTACTTCTATTATCTCTCGCCAGCCTTCGAATTCTCCAGCATTCAGATTCACACCCTATATAAGTTGTTTTTATATATTCCAGCCATTTTTCAGAAGATGGACACATCCTTCGGGTTATCGACGATCGCCTCCCTGTCCCTCGGCATCTCGATGTCGATGACTGGATCTGGTCGAGCAGTCATCGAAAGTCTCAGCGCCACTGAACTCGGCAGAACGAATTCCTCAACGTCGTCGACGAGCAGCATTGGACGTCGAAGGCAGAGCTTCCAGCAACTCTTCCCCGTCGGATCGATGCTCGGAGCACCTCGATCAGAGGCAGCCAGGCGACCGAGCTTTGTGGCCATTCTCCAACAGATGTCGTCAGCACAGAATCGACAATGTCATCTGGAGCGACCAGGTGGAGTTCAGACATCGTCGAAGGGAAAGAACCATGGAGCGGACACACCGCTGGCGGGGACTTCAATGGACAGAGTCCCGGAGGAAGAGATGGAGACGAAGAAGGAAGACGGGGACCTGAGGTGCACCACATCCGATCGGGTCCTGCTGGAAAGAAGTCCATCTGAAAGGAAGAGAACGACGATTGCAGAAGAGTTGTCTCATTCAGATGCAAGAGACAGCAGAGAAGGTAAACATAAAAAAATTTGATTCAGTTTTTAAAATTTAGCAAATCAAACGTCAGAGCGTTCCGTCTTTTTGTAAATTTCGTGAAGTTATTGTTCGGGTAATCATTAAAGAATAATTGTTTTCTTCTTGGTGAACCTATATTTTGGACTAGCTGTTGAATCAGCCCACATAAAAAATTAAAACAGGGCTGAACTACGGAAACAAGTCTAAAATCCGTTTCAATATGGCTGCTGAATCAGTTTCAAGTATTGCTGTATCAGTTTCAAGTATTGTGTTTCAGTTTCAAGTATTGCTGTATCAGTTTGGATAATTGTTTTCTCGGTTTTCAGTTGTGTCGCTTGATCCTTCTATCCCACTGATTGGATTTATTTATTGGTGATCTCTCAAGCTTCTCAAATGTGTAGCTAACTAACCTAACTATGTTTTATATAGCTTTCAAGTGACTGCTATTTGAGTCCAGGCATCCAATATGTAAGTTTGTGCAACTGTTAATTAATTCAGTACAAATATTTGATCATCGTTTCACAATGCTCATTCAGAAGCGTTCTATCTCAAGGGGTAACTTCGAGGCAGTGTGCACATAGCTGATTATGATGGGTTTGCATAACGGCTGTTAAATCATCGGTTTCAACTATTCGTTTAATTAATAACTTAAATCGATATTTACAATTCGTGTTGTTTTCGTTAGATTCATCCATCCTGTTCGGCGACAGAGATCAGGTTCCTGACGTCATCATCCACGCAGTTGAAGTCATTTCTCCGAGCAGCACATCGAAGGACTCAGCAAGGGAGACGCCAGTCGAAGGCTGCAGCGGTGGCTCAAATGGCGTCGAAGAGGTTCTTAGCTTTTCCCCTGCAGGATCAGAGGAGCGCGTCTCCTTCTGCAACTCAGACACTCCGCCAAAGACGAGCTCTTCTCTGCCGCAGCTGTCCATCAGTCGGTCGGTGGCAGGGGCGCCAGGGGCGGTGGCGCCCCACTGCAGTCGAGGCTTCGTCCGTCGAAGGGGCAACCTCTCCCTCGGGTCCCTCGTCGGCCGGGTGACCAGGGGCTCAAGAGCGTCGCCTGGTTGCCTCCATGACGCGAGGGAAGCCAGATGGGCCCAGTTGGGTCCGAGTTTCACTGCTGATGCCCTCCATTTACAGAGGAATGCAGGAGGGGCAAATGGTCAAGTCTCGGTGGACGAAAACTGTCCAGGGTTTGGTTCGCTTCCTAGAAGCGGTTTTTCATCAGCTGTAGAGAGCAGAACTGTCGGAAGTCATATGGAAAACGGGGGAATAGGAGTGGCGGTAGGTTCTCCATCAGACTGGAACACAAGCGTTGATGGCGGTCTACCGGGCGCCCGGAAGTCCTCAGGTTTTAGAAGCGTTGCCCCGAGAACGACCAGAAGGAGGCTGCTGCAGGTGGGCGTGGCCTGGTCACGAAGTCAGGAGCTTCAGCCGCGAAGGGTCCACCACGAGATTCTCGGACTGTCGAAACTGGCAACGCGAAGGAAAAGTGCTCACTGTGTCTACAGCGAAAGTATCAGGCCAGACAAAGGTCCCTTCCACCTATGACCTTTAAACTCTGACCCAGCTGTACCTGCTGCTCATAGAGAGAGACAACCGTCTTCCATGCAGTGTCAAAATTACGATCGTGTCGTCTGAGAACGGCTCTAGAGTTATTTTTATGATTTGAAGTCAACAATTGCGAGATTGTTTATGACTTCCTTCAATCTTCAGTCTGGCTTCCTTCAAACTTCAGCCATCTGTTTTCCTGTAGCGAAGTTTGCATCTTTCTACATCCGCTTTAAGTTGACGGCAAAATCACAGATTTAAAATGTGAAATGATCTTTCCAAACGCTCCTGCGGTGATTCACCAAACAGTAGAATTGCAATACTGTCAAAACTATTTTGTTTGAAATCATCAATACTCGTATCTTAACCGAGACTTCAGAGTATATGCAATATTCATTGAAAGGAAAAAGTCGCAACCTTGGACTTCGGTGCAGACTTGAAAGCGATTACTTTGACTCTTACAGAGACGAGAAAAACTCGTTAATCGAAACTATCCAGACAACATTGAACCGTCTAAGACTTCTAAGTCGTCGATGGACTTGTTACCGTATTTTTTAATATGCACTTGAAACGCTTCCAGTTCGTCTTCGTCTGCTCTTTCAGACTTGTGACTTGAGACTTGCATCTAGAGACTTGCATCTAGAGACTTGCATCTAGAGACTTGCATCTAGAGACTTGCATCTAGAGACTTGCTGTGAAGCAAACTTACACCCGGTCGACTTCTTGTTTCGTCTATGTCCAGAGACAGAAGCAATCCGTGATGTAACCGTAGAAGATTTCATTGTCATCTGTTGTGATTCGTAAATTGCTAAATTGCTGCGTAGCTTAGGCCTACTTGTAGATTTCATTACTTTACGCATATATGGTGCAAAAGAAATTGCGGTTCGAACCTATCCGTATCTTGCCAATGATGATGATGATGATGATGATGATGATGATGATGATGATGATGATGATAATAATAATAATAATAATAATATATTTTTAAAATAAATATAAATAATTATTATAATTATAATAATTTTAATAATAATAATAATAATGACAATAATAATAGTAATTAAAGTAATTTATAATAATAATAATAAAAATAATTATCCTTATCTCAGATGAGTGGTTGGCAAATGGCAACATCGCAGAAGATACATAACTAAAATATTAGATTTAGTTAAAAATAAATCGCTCCTGACCAAAGTACTGCGCCTGATATAATTATGACATAAGAAAGAAACTTATTCTATGAGGTGCAAGGAATTTCCTTCTCAGCCATTTCAACATCGGCTTCTACTGACTTTTCCAGTCGCGTTGAAACGCTTGAAAAAGCATTCTAGTGATTCCATAAGTTTGCGGACTGACCATGAACGGTTACAGAAACCTGAAGTTAGGTCTTCTATTGCAGACGAATGGACCAGCCACTGCGCAGTTCGGTTAACTGCAAAGTCTAGTTATTTAGACACCAGTCACGCCAACCAAATGAAGAAGATTGCTTAGAAGCCAAAATTAAACTAAACAACTCTCTGGAAATATGATACGCACACCACGCAGTCGATTAGTTTGTGAAGTCGTTAATTTGCCAAAGCGAAGAAAACGTCTAGAACTATGCACGAATCAAATCTCTGAATCAAATCTCTGAATGCTTATGTAATACAACCTGAAAATGTTCTACATCGATTCTCTAGCGAGATAGAAACTTTGTACTGTGAAAAATAATCACTATATATATATATATTTGTTGAAATGTTAGAAGTTTGTAGAATTTTAGATTATGACAACGTTATGAATCTTTTTGTGTTTTCCAGTGAATCTTATTATAATGGTTAGAGAATTTTCGAAGAAGAAGAAGAAGAAATTGTTTAGAAGACTTTCTGTCAAAATGTCTGCCATTCGACGATATGATTCCCGACATTCAGACCAACGCGCACAAGAGAACATAATGAGATTTGAATAGCTAAGCGCAATCATATTTTATCCTGGCTTTACCAACCATTATCTTCCACCATACATATTGCACACAACAGCCTGCGCACTCTATAGAAAGTGCGAATATCTTTGGAAATGTATGTTGTAGTTTACTTGCACTTTATTGTATCTTATTCGATGACTAAGCGCGCTCATGTTCCGTAAAACTGTTCTAATTCAGAATTCAGTGGCGGCGCCAGCCCCTTTTTGTAGCCAGGGCATAGCCAGGGCAGTCATACAAGTGACCAGGGCAGAGGGCGAGTTGAGTGCTCCGTAGTACGGGCTTACATAGGTCCATAGGCTACGAGGCGGGGATTCAGAGGGGACAAATGCCCCCAAATTTCGGACAAAACTGGTTTTCGGGCAAACAGACCCGGGAAATGACTAAAAAAAGGTCAACAACTTTTTCCCGGGAAAAAGTTTTATTTTCCACGAGATTTCAGGATTTTTTCCGGCAGAAGTTAAATCTTTGCCCCCCCCACTGCTGAAATCTCCCGTACGCCTATGCATAGGCCCATAATTTTTTCGCTACCGTGCTTGCCATAAATCATGCATCTTACACTATTAGGGTCGGCTGATCCAGATGGGCGAAGCCATAAAACCGAACACTTTTTGACATTTGGAAAGCAAAACTTATAAATCTTATACAGGGTGGGCCATAAATGGCCCTCCCTAACGTTTTTGTCAAATATCTTGGCCAGAAGGTTTTTTAAATATATCAAATTTTACAGGCCTAAAGAAATTTATATTTACGCACAGTGGCCAGATTTCACCACAATATTCAAACAGAACAAAAGTTACATCATTTTTAGTGAGACCGTCACTGATTATAATTATCAGAGCAAGCGGCGTTTATAGCTTTATCTCCAGGACCTTGCTCATGAAGTGTATCAATACAAATTTTGTCTGCCATTGACACATTTGGCGTTTTAATTTGATAGAATTTTCGATTTGATTATTTTAATAACAAAATTATTAAAATGAAAAATTATTTTATAATTTACCAACCGAGAGTCATCTTGGTAAATGATGCCACAGCAACGTGCAGCTATGCTGGTAGGCCTACCTGTTTTTTCCTAAATAATAATAATATTGCTTTTTCTTTCAATAACATATTTTTTACACCAATGATTTGAGATGTTACTTAATAAAATCTTTTTTGTTAATTTTTTCTGGGTCGTGTTTCTGAATCGTAAAAAACACAGTAGGCGGCAGCTTGCTAAAAGTGATACAACTTTTGTGCTGTTTAAAAGATTTTAATAAAATCTGGACATAATGTGTAAATATGAATTGGCCTTAAGCCTATAAAATTGCATTTAAAAATTCCTAATTTTGGCCAAGGTATTGGTAAGAGACCTAGGGATCTTTTTTATGGCCTACACTGTAGACTAATCTCACTGACTTAGTGAAGCACCGCAAATCCTCTTTCGAGTAGCATTTCGAAAGCAAAAAGTTCGGCAAATAAAGTTACTGAGTCAGGTATATAGGTCTATTGTTTTGAAGCAAATGCTTATACGCTTCATTTGAAAAACAATAAAGCGACAGTTTGGCCTATGCTGTTATATTGTGCAGTTGTAAACGCAATGTTGGGTAAACAGCCACAGATTTGTTCCCTTCCAGAACTTTTGCCCTGCCAGAATTGTTTCCCAGCCAAAATTTTTGCCTGCCAGAACTTTTCCATGTCAAAATGTTGCCCTATCAGAATTTTGCCCTGTCAAAATTTTTGCACTCCCAGAGCTTTCTCTCCCAGAACTTTTGCCCTGCCAGAATTTTGTCCTGCCAGAACGTTTGCCCTGCCAGAGAGCGGACGGACGGACGTGAACAGTAAGAAGCAATATGCGTGAACAAATTCTGGCATGGTAAAATTTCTGGCAGGGCAACGACCAGGGCAACGACCAGGGCAAAGGCTTTTTTGGCAGGGCATTTGCCCTGCCATGCCCTGGCGTAGCGCCGCCACTGCTAATTCTACTGGACAAACCATCTCCGCTTTATATTGAGTTTTCAATATTAGGCCTACAATAATTATTAGGCTACAGACCTATAAACGGCAGTCGCTGTTTTACTGTGAATTTCGCAAACGCAGAGACCAAAAAGTTTTCCTTCTTCTGTAATCCACAGCAAAGTACTTCACGTTTGCAGCAACTGTTTCTGCATTTAGTAGACGTTGCCCTCTAGGCGTGTAGCCGGAGCGCCGTAATCATCTAGCAAAATGGCGCACGTAATGAGCCATTTCCGTTGTACGGGAAATGACGTCGTCTTCCAATCAACGTCAATTAACAGATCACGGGTCTGCACTGGCTATTGCGCTGCAGCTTCGCCAAACCAATTTCCCATCAACTGGATCAAAGACCCCATTGACAGGGTGGCCTAAAAATTATTGTCTCGCTCCCTGCATCATATCAGTAGAACAAGTTACCGTATTGTATAATTTTCAAGGGTTTATCTGGCTCTACAGTTCAATATCAGGAATGTTGTGCATACTATGGTTACGTGTGAATCTGAACATGTTAACCCTTTCAAGGGCCGTCAAGAAGCACACAAGTTTAAATGTTGCAAGTGATTGAAACATGACTATATATTTAACTTTAGACAAGAAATGATCTTAGTACCTATTTGGGGGGTTATGCCCCCACTTGGATGGGGGTGGGAAGCATATTTACCACAGCCCGCCGGAAGCCATACATTTTCCCATGTAGAGTAATAACAATGGCTAGAGTAATAACAGTTATTTTGATAATGGTGCAATAAAGGAAAATATTTGTATTTGTAAAATAGTTCAGTGTTTCAAAGGCTGTTTTATTTATTGTGAAACTGTCTAAAACAGGGATCCAGACACAATGGAACACTGCACGTTGTACACAAACACCGTGTTCTTTTTTCCACCTTTCGGGTGCTGCAGTGTCTGCATCGCCTGTAAGCTAGTCCTGTGGTGGGTATGTGGACACCAACATTAGCCAGTCTGACATAATCTGGCACCTGCTTCTTGTTAGAAATAAATGATGGCACCTTCCCCTTCCTCTTGCGGTTAGTAAAGTTCCCGATCAACTGCCTAGCCAAACGAATCCTGAAAGTCAGCTGATCATGATTGCCCGTTTGTTTTGTTAGCTTCCACATAACAAATGCATTCACAATAGCCAGATCAATCAAATAGTAAAAAAATCTGTGCCACCATTTCACCAAACGCCGTCCAATGGCATAGCTCTCTAACCATAGCTGGTCAAACTTATCAACGCCGCCCATTATTCTGTTATAAGTTGCCACAGCTTTGAGGCAAGAAATCTCTGTTCTTGTTCCGTCTCTGTTTCTTCTCCAACCATCTTCACTTTCAGCAACCGAATCATTGTCATCTTCCTCACTGCTGTCTCCAGATTCAGCAGCTATATCAGCAGAACTTCCGACATCTGGTTCAAGAGGGACATCAACAACTCCTTCGCTAAGTGATTGTGAGCCGCACTGGATAGAAGTTACTGTAATGTCCTCGTCTGCTTCGGCTTCCGAATTTTCTGCATCACTAGGCAATCCATACAGTCTCTGCATGCGAAATTCCAACCGTGAGGGTCTGGAATGACGTGTGTAAAACCTCATTGTCTCCATGATGCTGGTAAAAAAAACACGTGGCCTGCCACGCCCTCTGCTAAAAATAGCTTCCACCACGGGCAATGGGAAGATTCCTTCCCGGTAACTAAAAAAATAATAAATAAGAGAAAAACAAAATAAACCTTAAAAATTACTTTACATAACAGAACAGTTGTTTGCAATGCATCCCAAATTACACTTTATTTCTACTAGAATTGACGATATACCAGACTTACCCCCAAAAAAGGTTGAACAACAATCACGCTTGCACGAACATACCTATTCTTAGGCACAAACCGCTCATAACAATTCAACCTTGACCTCAAATTACACAGATATGCATAGATATGATACTCTGTCAAATATAGTAACGTATAATTTAATATCTATGTGGGAATAACGCATCCCAACGCCTGTGTACGGTATCGATAAAATGTGGGAAGTATATATCCCAGCGCCCCTGAAAGGGTTAAGGAATAGCTTCTCAGAATTTGTCTTTTGCTCTCCATGGCCAACTGAAATGCCATCGTGGTACAACGTGGTCTGTAATCGATCCATCACCTCAAACATTCGTTGGTATAGACCTACATCGAACCTCCACCCTATAGCGCTTCAGACAAACCTGAATGCTGTAAGAGATAATCAAGAATTCAATATTCTTCTGTATGCAATTAACGTTTCTAACGAATATTTATTTACTGACATTTTTATAGAACCTTTTGAACTTCTTGAAATCGTGCAGTCAGTTTATATCGAGCTTTGGTGAGCTAAGGTTGCAAACGTTGCCATAGCATGTGGCATGGCATGTGGCATGGCATGTGGCATGGCATGTGGCATGGCATGTGGCATGGCATGTGGCATGGTATGTGGCATGGTATGTGGCATGGCATGTGTCATGTGGCATTCAGCATGTGGCATGTGGCTTGCTGTACAGCTAGCAAAACATTTCTGGCGATTCGCGGTCGATTATAGCTCTGAATTTTCGACACACCCTGCAGTCACACAAAACGACCGCTTCAACCAAAATTTTCATTTTTGGTTCCTGAAAAACTAATGACTTCTGTTGATCGAGTATCTATAGATATATTCCATATCCATCCAACAGAAGTAATTCGGATAAAAGCCGACCAATTTACGCGTCTCATCTCCTCTGCTCAACAACCGAATCGTCGTTCATTTGGTCGAGTGGACTTCGAAGCAACCCTCATCTATAGACCACCTTCGAAATGGTTAGCTATGCTTTTTGCATTTGCGTTCTCTGGGTTTCACTGACCGCTTGCCTTGGTCGGTCAGTGGAGGAGAATCTGAAAAACCAATTTGAAGGTAGGCAAACGTATTATGCTTTCATCACTCATTCATTCATTCAATTATTTATATAGCACCTCTTTTGGAAACGTCGGAGGTATTCCCGACTCCAGCACGACCGAAGAGAACAGTTTTAAAGTGCTTAAAGATGATTCTGCCACACAGTGACCTAGGGAACAGCCGCAATTCAAAAGGAAGGCCATTCCATACCGCTGAGACATCTGCGCCGTGCGTTCTCTGTGTTTAACCCTGTGAGTTGCAATGATCCTCCAGTGGTATGTAGGCCTACCTAACACCTCTGGGCCACCATGCAACTGTTTTCTTTAAATAGATTCGAGACTGTAGGCCTACTCAGATGAAAGGACCCTGTATATAACTACTGTGAAAATTGGAATACGACAACATAATATATTGCAAATGTGTTGAAGACGAAACATTACAAAAAATTGTATCATAATATAATATTTGACAATAGTTCATGATGCAGTGCAATATTATACAATACAAGTAATTTCATTACATCACAGCAGCCTAAAACACTCTACAGTAGCCTACACTGTAGCATACAAAAGCATACAGTGGATTAGAAGACGGCTCAGTCGAAAGCACAAGATGACAACGCTGTGGTGCTGTTTCGGTTGCAGGTACGTCATCAGAATGTCAGGAAGCACTGGTCACCTGCTCACTTCCGGTCGTTCTGCCTTATGCGACGATGTCAGACCCGACTGAGTTTCTCGAAACAGCGAGGAGGATCCGGTTGGGAGAACATTGCAGGTCAGTGCGGGTGGGGCAGGAGCAGTCGACTGAGAAGAAGGAGGATGAGGAGGAGGAGGAAAAAGAAGAAGAGGAGAAGGAATGGACGTATGAGGTGGAGGAAGAAGAGGAGGCAATGTCTGCATTGCCATCTAGATAATGACGGAATATTAACAGATTTCATATATATATATATATATATATATATATATATATACATATACATACGCGATATTATTAGATTGTCAACGCAAGCAATTCCTAAAATTATCACACGATTGTCTTCGCCATCGTCATTGTCATCATCAATATCATTGTCATCATCAATATCATTGTCATTATCATTATCATTTTCATCATCAATATCATTGTCATCATCAATATCATTGTCATCATCAATATCATTGTCATTATCATTATCATTTTCATCATCAATATCATTTTCATCATCAATATCATTTTCATCATCAACATCATTGTCATTATCAATATCATCGCCGTAGGCGTACGGGACCTTTCGGCAGTGGGGGGAGGGGGAAATGTTTTGCCCGAAAAATTTGATGACCTTTTTTTAGTCATCCGCCCAAAAATCTTTGGATTTTCCCGTCCGAAAAATCTGGTGCCCGAAAAAATCCTCCCGTACCTGTTTTGTCGGAAAACATTTCAGAAATTTTTGCCCGTACATGCCTCTTTTACCTGAAAAACACATTTGCCCGAAATTTGGGGGCATTTGCCGCCCCCCCATGATCCCTGCCTCGTACGCCTATGCGTAAAGATACAAGTCTTCTCACAAGTCCTTTATGGCATAACGGCAAATTTATACATTGTAAAGGTGTTTGAGCCTATGAGCCTGTATACATATGAGCTTAATTGTTAGTAAGTTGTTACACAGCTGTTCAGGACACACGTACGGTGTGGTCTATAGCTGTCTGCCTGAACGCTCCGATTTTATTCATCGACACCCAATTATTGCTCTACGGAGCTCTATGGTACGTGGATGTATTCAAAAAGCATTCACTGTTAGGCCTAGTATAGGCTTTAGGCATATGCCACCAGTAGGATACCTTCTTGGTCACCAGACAGTTAAATTAGCCTTACAAGTCAAATTGCTGAGATTCAGACGAGATTTTATAGTGCCGCTTTAGGCTTTCGCGGGTTTTTCTGAAGATCTGTTTCTTCTCACAAATGCTGTTAGGCGTTGAACTATTACAGCAGCCCCGGACGTTATAATTTTGGAGTTTGGCAGTTTGCCCAAAACGTGGAGGTCTCTCTCGAGACCCCAGGGAAATTGCGTGCTTATATAGTCCGCCCGTTATTGGCATAGGGTTTTGGAAATCAGACCTCTTTGTTAATTATTTTAAATTTTGAATACGAAGACAAAGACTTATAGTGCGCACTGCAGGGTCTCGTAGATAGGCTTGATGTGGCAAGCACATACCGTGCCCACAGGTATACCCCCAATTGCATTGCGACTAGATTGTTGAAAGACAAGTAATTTTGAAAGCATTTATCAGACCCGTTATGTTCCTGTTATGGACGGACAAACGTCTTCATTGGTTGTTCAAAGCAGAACTATGTGTGACATTATCACACACTAGGTTACATAAATTATCATGATGACGTGTTTGTCTGACTACAATATATAGACAAAGGCAACCTAACACACAGGCCACACTTACTGCGTTTTAACAGACCCATTATTATCAAGCAGTCGATTGACCACAGTTGTCTCCATGGAAACACGACGCTATAACTAATTTAATTCTCTCCCAGATATAACGTTTTAGAAAAAAATAACTTAATACAGAGTCCTTGGCTTAAGTAGGCTAAGCAAGAACGAGCGCCATAATACTTCCATGCCAAATTGTCAACTATAATATCTTTGATATAGGCTTATAGCATCCAAATATCCATTGGTCTGGAGTCTTTAAAAATGTGCATTATCAATCGATCAATATTCGTTTAATTCAAAAAAGCAGTTGTCATAGATGCAACTGGCCTAGCTAGCCTACATATTTATTACCCGAGCTAGAATATTAATTTTGGGAAATTGTGGTATCTAACATAAATGATTACAGTTCTGGCTCTTATCTATTTAGTTGGGAGGTAGTCTATAGTATAACGTAGGCCTACAGCCATAGGCGTACGGGACATTTCGGCAGTGGGGGGCAAAAACATTTTTGCCCGAAAATCCGATGACCTTTTTAAGCCATCCGACCAAAAATCTTAAGATTTTCCCGTCCGAATAATCTGATTACCTTTTTTTAGTCATCCGCCCATAAATCTAAAATCTTAAGAAAATGTGTTTACCCTTGTGCCCGAAAAAATCCTCCCGTACCTGTTTTGCCCGAAAAATTTTCCTTAATTTTTTGGCCCGTCCATGCCTCCTTTGCCCGAAAAACACATTTGCCCAAAATTTGGGGGCATTTGCCCCCCCTGGACCCCCGCCTCGTACGCCTATGATCATCGCCATCAAACAGTTCCGAACATTACGAAAACAGCTTCAGGATTGCTCCTTCACATACAGGGATTCTGCATCACAATCGCCTTTGTCGCAATCATCAACATTGTCATCATCATTATTCAGGAGACTGCATGAGGAGAGTCGACATCACCATCTTAGTCTCTGATGATTTGAGTTTCACCGATGAGTGACGGGAGTTGTTGTTGGAATGGCTTTGACGGTCGATCGCTGGTCGTCTCTCACATATAAACGAAAATAAACAAAATATAAATAAACAAATAATTTTTCCTATCAATAGTCTATGACCTTGGTTATATACTCTAGACCTAGAGCCCACTTTTTTTGCTTCACGCATTCACTCACTCAACCGTGACTGTTATTATCAACTGCGTCAACTACGCACTGTTGCTCGCTCGCTTACTCCCACTCCTGCTGCTGCTACTCTTGTCCAATCTTTCGTTACCAATTATAGACTTGACTAGCCTATACTGCTGCTCTATCTATGCCTTGCCCGTCTGAGTTGCCTTGATCGCGTCATGCGCTCCGCAGCAAGCCTTCTTGGCCGCATACCCAATTCTGCAACATCTCTAGCTATATGCGTGACGTTCTCCACTGGCTCCCACTCAAGCAGCGAATTGAGTATAGGATCTTTACTCTAGTCTAGCGCTGTATGCTAGGCTTGCTATAAGTAGCCCTACTTTTAGTTCTCACCATTTCCGCTCCCTTCGTTCGACTGAACAAAGTCTGCTCTCGGTCCATTTTGCTCAAACTTCCGCTATGCAGAACCGTGCCTTCTCGGTGTTGGGAGGTTGGGAGCGCCTCTGAGTAGCCCTCTTGAAGAGGCGCTTTATAAATGCATCTAATGAATGACTAATGCATAAATATAGTCTCTGTCGCTACTCAATTAATTTTATCTGTCTCATAACTCAGGAAGTCGAGGAAGTCTTTCACGTGTTTCCGAGGAATCATCGGTGACAACCAGTGTTCAGAGATGGACCAACAGATGGTCACAATTTGGAAGCTGGTCGCTGAACCGATCTTGGACGATGTTTGGCAATACATCTGCCGCACCGAATTCAAGAGTAAGTCATCTGGAAGTCTTAGCGCCGGTGAATAAGCTGGTCTCTCTGTGGCCGCTGAGAAATTCTCGAAGATTTACATTACATTACATTACATTACATTAGAAACAAGACCCAAGCAGGCCGCTTCGATTTCGTTTTGATGGGCTTTATATTGCATTCATCTCGAAGATTTACATTACATTACATTACATTATTGGATAGAGGAAAAATGCAAAGAGGCGGAAAGGGGAACAACAGAACAAAACACAGGGAAGTTATTCCAAATAGCCAAAGAAATCTGTGGTACAGTCAATCCTAAACTAGCCACAGTAAAAAGCAAAGAAGGAAAAGCACTGGAGGGAAAGACAGATATCAAAAAGCGATGGAAACAGCATTATGAAGAAATGTACAACAACGAGAATCCGGTGGATAGAACAGTGTTGGAAGAATCACCTACAAGTAACAACCAAGAGAGAATGATGGACATAATGAGAGAGGAAGTGGAAGCAGCCATGAAAAGACTTAAAACTGGAAAAGCTCCGGGAGAAGACAACATTACATCAGAAATGATCCAAGCAGGAGAGAATTGTTCAACAGAAATGCTTCACAAATTGTGCAACCAAATCTATTACCAGAAGGGATGCCCCAGGGACGGGGGAAGAGCCATAATTGTGCCAATGCATAAAAAGGGTGACAAAGCAGAATGCTCCAATTATCGAGCAATTAGTCTACTAAGTGTACCTGGAAAGGTCTACACAAAGATACTGCAGCAGCGACTAAAGAGGTATGTGGAGAAAGTGATGAGTGAAGAGCAAGCTGGATCTAGAAAGGGAAGGGGCACGATCGACCAGCTGTTCGTGATAAGGCAACTCTCGGATAAATATATCGAACGGAACAAAACGCTATACAACAACTTTATAGATTACAAACAAGCGTTCGATAGTGTGTGGCAAGAAGGATTATGGCAGGTATTAAGATACTATGCAATACCAGAAGAGCTGGTACAACTAATAGAGGATCTGTACAGTAAGTCAATGAGTGCAGTTCGGGCTGATAGAGAGCTTACGGAATGGTTTAGAATCACAGTGGGGGTCAGGCAAGGATGTGGGATATCGGCAGACTTATTCAACATGATCCTGGAAGCAGTGATAGGACTTGCAATGCGAGATGAGGAAGAAGGAGTAAATCTCAATGGGCGTCTAGTGAACAATCTACGGTTTGCCGATGATATTGACATAATAGCCAACTCGCAGGAAAAGTTACAGGAGCTGACGGACAAGGTGGACGGTAGTAGCAGGAGAATGGGACTGAAGATAAATGCGGAGAAAACAAAAACAATGATAATTGGAAAACAACACAAGGAACTGGAAGTGTCGTTGGAGGGCAGACTGCTGGAGCAGGTCACGAAGTTTGTATACCTAGGAGGGCTAGTAACAGAGGATGGAAAATGTACGGAGGACATCAAGAGAAGGATCGGTCTAGCATGTGCGATATTTGGTACACTCGGCAAATTGTGGAGGACAAAAAGCATCTCAATCACAACCAAGACGAAACTCTATAGAACCTTGGTGATACCGGTGCTGCTGTACGGTTCAGAGTGCTGGTGCCTGCGCAGGGAAGACGAGAGAAGATTGCTGGTGGCTGAAATGGGCTGGCTGAGGAGAATTAGGGGCAGGAGCAAAAGGGAGAGAATCAGGAACGAGAAGACAAGGGAGGAGCTGGACGAAGAAGAAACAGTAGTGGATAAAATCAGGAAAAAAAGGCTCAGATGGTTCGGTCATGTAGAGCGGATGGAGGGAAACAGACTACCACTCGCGGCCCTGCACGGGCATATAGAGGGAGAGAGAAGCAGAGGAAGACAACCAAAGACTTGGATGGACAACGTCAGAGAGGAACTGAGGAATATGGATATTGGGATTGCATGCAGGAGCAAAGGATCTCATCAGAAATAGACAAGTCTGGCAAAGTCATGTGAGAGCCTCATCGTCGCCGCATGACTGACGGAAGAGAGCAAAGAAGAAAGATATTACATTCATCAACGATTCAATTTTTCTTTTTATTAAGCGAAACAGACATAGAAAAAAGTAAACTCACCAATAAAATGGCAATAATACAAAATTGAAGAAATTATCTGTTGATGCTGACAACACGACAACCATAAAAGATCAACCAATCCGATAGACTTCATCTCGGTAGATCTACTGTGCTGCCGTCTAACACAAGCAACCGAGGAACCCCGAGAGTCAAGCTTCTTATTCAAGCGTATCTCCATGACTATTATCATACAACATTTTAACGCTGTAGCTTTCACAGGCTATTTCAGTAGAAGCCCTTATATTTGACATGGATGAGGGTGGTTAGACGCTTGCTACTACTGCTTGCTGTACTATTACTACTACTACTACTACTACTACTACTACTACTACTACTACTACTACTACTACTACTACTACTACTACTACTACTACCACTACTACTACTACTACTACTACTACTACTACTACTACTACTACTACTACTACTACTACTACTACTACTACTACTACTACTACTACTACTACTACTACTACTACTACTATTACTACCATTACTACTAGCCTACTACTACTACTACTACTTCTACTACTACTAATACTAATACAAATACTAATAATAATAACTTCAACGAGGAAATTCCATCTGTTCCATCAGGAACATTTCCACTGCTCCCCGAGCTGTGAATGCGATGTCACTTCCTTCTGGACACTCATCAGCCGCTTGCTATACCGAATAATAAAAATAATAGTAAAAACAATAATAATATTAATAATAAAATGATGATGATAATAAAAAAAATATAATAATAATAATATTAATAATAATAAAATGATGATGATGATGATGATGATGATGATGATGATGATGATGATGATGATGATGATGGTGATGATGATGATGACGATGATGATGATGATGATGATGATGATGATGATGATGATGATAATAATAATAATAATAATAATAATAATAAATGATAATAAATGATAATAAATGATAATAATGATGACAATAATAATAGTAGTAGTAATAATAATAGTAACAATATTAATAATAAATTATAATAATGATGACAATAATAATAGTGGTAATAATAATAGTAATAATAGTAATGATGACATCAAGCACAGGGCCTAGTTGTCTGTTGACGGATGTAGCATTCGATACCGTAACATTATTATTATTATTATTATTATTATTATTATTATTATTATTATTATTATTATTATTATTATTATTATTATTATTATTATTATTATTATTATTATTTTTATTATTAATAATATTTTGTTTTTGTTTTTTTGTTTGTTTTTGTGTTTTTTTTGCCCTGAGGTACTTCATTCCCCCAGGGACTTATGGACTATTATTAATTGAAGAAAATGTCTGGTGGGTCAGGCCTCGTCTTCAGGGTGTGAGGTAAAAGAACCTTTGAAAGCGATCAGGTTGTGGCGTTGAATACAAACGGACAGACGCTGAAAAAGGAAGAAGGCTTCACGTCTGTCACCACTGATAGAAGAGATGCGGCTGCCAATTACATTTATGAAGTCTGAGGCCGACGGGTTGAATGGGCCCAATGTCTCTATGGCCACCGGCTGGAAGATGTGCGAAGTGGGCAGGCCTCCGTATTTTTGTTCTTTGCGGATGGCCGCCTGCACTGATGCAGGCCCGACCAAACCGTTCGGGTGGGTTATGTACGAGGCGGCACAAGTATGAACGATGGTGGCATCCCACGCCAAGTATTTCTCCCCTGACCAGGGTATGAGGGTTGCCCCGTCCGGGCTTTTTTCATCGGATCTAAAGAGACCCGCCGTTTCCTTATTATTATTATTATTATTATTATTATTATTATTATTATTATTATTATTATTATTATTATTATTATTATTTTCTTTGTCTAGAATTCAGCATCCACTATTCATGTCTTCTGACGGAAGAAGTCGTCCTTGAATTCGACAGGACCTGCTCTACAGTCGTAAGGTATCAACTGCATGACACCAACTCAACTCATTACTGTAATTTACGTGTTTCACGCTGGGTAGGGCATAAGTTTAAGTTAATACATAACATGCCTCTATCTTCATCATCGTCATCGTCAACATCATCATCGTATAATGACAAAACGACGAAGTTATTGCGATAAATGGGAACAAAATAGCGACGACGTATAAGCTATGCCGCCACTGGTTCACAATATTTTTCAGCTCAATTGATAGCAGTCAGTCGGGGCATCGATAGCGAGGAAAAATTTCACTGGAGCATCATGATTCAAATGAACGCAGTTGAATGCATAGCCTATGTGGTGGGGATAAATAATGTCGATTATGATTTCCGTGGTTGTGATTTTTCGTACACGGTCAGTCGCTGTTTTAAAGCCCGCCAGAAAGGCGCACTTACAATAATATTGTGGTCTTTAAGTTTTAAGTTTTTAAATTTAAGGGTACAGTTTCGGCAGTATGTACATAGCCTATATATATATATTATATACGTGTATATATGTATATAATTTTCAGTGCATCGGAGGCGGTCGATTGCGTTGGTTGGGTCGTGAAAGAACAGTGTGGCTCCACGGCTTCCGAGATTACAAAGACTCTGTTTGAGTCGGTAATTAAGCGAATAGAAGACATTCGAGACAATGAATTGGGTCGTGGTGAGAATGGTGCGGATGCTGACAATGAGGAGGAGGAGGGAGAGGAGGAGAAGCAGCAATCGACTCTGCCAGAAAGCGGTCAGTCAAAGCTACGATTCATTCATCTCATATTCAGTAAAATATTTAGTTGACACTAAGTGTTAATAGAAAATCAGAAGACGCGACAGAAATAGTTGCAGCAGAAAGAGCATTGCGATTTTTTTTACAATCTGTCCTATCAATCAAGGATGCAATTTGCAGAAGGCTGAGACGGCACCGCACTTTGGTTTCCCAACTGCCATAAGCACATGTAGGTAAGTACGTAAGTTTCTGTTAAACGACTCACTGTCTTCTAGTGAAGATGATGAAAGTCGTCCTTTCACATTAATTTTGGCCAAGCAGACGACTATAGGCCTACACCACGACTGAATATAACAGTGGTTAGTTGAGTCGCTATTCCCAACATTTTTCATTACAAATATCTACAAAAGATTACATCTAATGCTGCCAGATAACCACAACCTGCAACTGAGTGTTGCTGCTGTCTAGTTTATTGATTGCTGATTACTTCGCTATTTTGTTAAACACTGAGTAAGTAAGTAAGCAAGTAAGTAAGTGTTCTCTTTAAATTCTCAATTTGAGACCTCATTCTGAATCGGGTACAAATTGCCTGGCGAATGATTTGTTTTATCGTTTGAATTAATTCATTATATTACGTTATCTTTTCCATGCCATTGTAACGCCAAAAATAACTGGTTATATGGTGCTAGAATAGGCCTAATTAGGCGCCTCCCAGGGCTGACGAAAGTTTTGCTTGATGTTGAAATTTATGGATAAGACCTATCGTTGATTTTATTGCAAAGTTGTGTAAACTACTGCCTATATTGGCTATCAGGGTGCATAAGCTTTCGGTGAAAAATTTAGCCTAAGGTATTTCTGGAATACCGTTTTTCTAATGCCGACCTTAACCACAACCAACCCTCAAGAGTCAAGACGACGATTGACAGGATGTGAGAAACTGTTCACGTATTAAACCCTCAGTTATTTCAAAATCTCAACAGAATTTAGCAAGCCCACGTGACATACCGTAGTCACATATACATGTAGCAAATATCGCGACTGGTATTAATTTTATTTTTATTTACTATTTCTCCATTTCTATGGCGCACCTTCAAGGCGCGAATGTAGTGCTTGGATTCCAGTAACGTCCGAGCCACTTAGTGATATTTAAAGCTAGGTAGCAGAACAATTGAACAATTGAAAAATTAAAAAGTTTAAAAATTGAACAATTGATCAATTGAACACGACCCACGCCGAATATTGTTTTGCGTCGAATTGTCTGCCACAGAATAATTATTGTCTTAGCTGTTCGATAATTACATGCTATTATTCATTCATTCATTCATTCAGAGAATTTAGTCAAATCCAAATGACTTCCTGTTCAGCCCCTTGAATCTTAGTTACACAACAATCCGCTGGAGTGAAACTGACCAACAAATCAATTCGTAATAAATATTCCCTCACATAATATTATTCATTAATATGTTCTATGATTAAACCAATTGAGTAAACAAATTCAAAGATTGCTTACTGAAGGATGTTGCGAAGTCAAAGGCAAATCACGATCTATATTCAAAATATATAAGTGTTCGTTTTTACTGTCTTTCATTAATTATTGTTTTGCAGTATATGCCAGATCACTGACCGCATTGAAGAAACTACTGAAGAGGAAGTAAAAAGGTATATACAACATGGATGCAATCAATACCTGCACAAACGAAGTTTACACTTTGTAGTCGACAACGCGATAATTAATTATAGTCTAATTACGACTTGATTGTCTTTATAATTAATGACATCATTTTGCTTCAAACTCTTAGATGAACATTCTGAAAACGATTTTCATTCTCAGACTTTAGACATTTTTAGTGATATTTTTAAACACAGGACTTTGATTTTGCTTTATGGTTTAGCCTAGACCTAACTGATGAGCAACAGGAACCTCCTTCAAATATCTGTATGTTGACCGTAGACGACATTGGTTCAAATGCCTAGGCCTATGCTGCATTTCTTGTAGAGTCATATTCATAATAAAAAATGGATAATACGTCTGTTATAGGGCCTAATTAACGTGGCTTTAAGCATTTGCAATATAGGCCTATTGGAATCATTGCTCTATGATATCATTGTTAAGAAATGCTATTCACAAAATGTAGTCTGTGCCATAATTATGTAGACCTATGCATGTGTGTATGTATGTGATCTCAGAGATCCTCTTCATTTTTCAAATGACTTTGATCGTGTGAGATCCTTCACCACTATAGCTGCTCGCCCGTTTGAATGAACGCCACGCCATTTAAATCCCAGTGGACGGACCCTGATAGCCCGAGATTTTGAATCTCTTAAATAGCCACCTGCGGGAAGCGAACCGCGGCCCGCACTCTCTCTTTCAAAGTCGCGTACAGACGCTCGGCCAGCGCTCTTACCGATGTAGCTAACTGGACCATATGGATCTACTTGAATGAGTTACGTAGTAGCCTATTGCTGATAACTACGACATAAAATAAGAAATGATTGCGCTGACCTAAAGAGCACTTCATCTATCCTTCGCGAGAGTATATCCTAGCCTACATGTATGTCTGATATGTATTGAGTATACGAAGGAAGGATTCAAAATCCTACAAAACGTTTTGTGTTGCGATTGCTATAGCACGCTTGTTTGTCATCCTTTAACCACTCAAAATATTTTTACTTCTAATGTCAGTGTTCATCTTTCTCGATGCTCAGAAGAAAATAATTTGCTCAATGTTCCCTCTATAGATATATTTATGGAAATTATGGATTAGAACAGTGGAGGTTTCTCTGTACCCAATACACTTCGGGTCATACAAGACCCAGAAACGAGTCGGGAACAGATACGGGTGTCGTGACTGTCGTGAAAACGACGAGGACACTGCAGATCAAGTCATCACGATATATAATGCATAACCATTCATTAGCAATAGTTTCGTCATACCAGATTCAGGAAAAGTGCAGAAAATCTAGTATATCAACCTTCAATTTACCCTTTTAAATTAGGTCACGTGTCTTTCTCTCTGGCTTACTCTGAGGTACGTGGGGATTTCTTTTGAAAGCGACCAGAATGGTTCCGCCATCCTGGAAGAGGCCTCCATGTTATCTGTAACATGAACAACCTCTACTTTCTATGCCTCTATTTTGGTGCAGGGGCAGAGAGATTCCAGTTACGACCTAGAATTCACGTAAGAAGCTCATTAGGGTAAATAATGCTGTTGATGATATTCGTTTGTTGGGCTCTTGCTGACATACCGCAGTCAATTACAAATAATGAAGATTAATTTAGAAAATTATAATAATTTCATCAACCGATGCGATTCAGATAGAGGGCCAATGGTCGAGTGTTTGCATAGAAGATCTACTCGGGAAATGTCATTTCTTTCGTCACTAATCGGGAGTTCGAAGCTGTGAGAGAACAAGGAAGACTCAGAATATAAGGCCTAGGGATCATTTATCGGTGGAAAAGAATAGCCAAGACATGTGAGTCAAGTAGAACCACAATCATAAGTTACATGTCTTCAATACCATGTATACAAATCTATAGAATCTGCTACGATCCTAATATCCGATAGAGACGGCACAACGTCCATTCAACGGTCTTTGGTAATTTACAACGTGAGTCGCTTTAAATTAATGTTAAATCTGCGTGACTCTGCAGAGAGTATTTATGACTGCCTCTTTATTTTTTTCAGAAATCCACACAGATACATATATAGGCCTACCTGTATACACACAATCTTCATTATAATAGATATAGTCTATATAGACTGAACTTCTATGAAGCAAAGACCTTCATTAAATGAATGCCTGGTCGGTTGTGTTCTAGTCTACCTGATATAGAACTATGCATTCCACGTTCATCATTACTTCGTCGCAGAACTCTTCGTTCTAAATCACAGAATAGTCTGGCTGTTGCCAAAATGCAACAGGGTTGCGCTGCCTCACATCCTGAAAGAGGTTCCCATGCTATTTGCAAACTTGAACATCCTTAATTTCCATGCCTCTATTTCGACAACGGCTGATCAGGTTGTGAGCACCAACGATGACTTATAACAGAGGCGATATATAAATAAGCACTTATAAGGCACGACAACTAAAAGTCACACGAGTGGCATGGAGTGAATTTTTAACTTTTTAGTTACAATCAAAGGACTTCAATGCTTTGTGTACCATAAGCGTACATAAAAATCACACTACAACAGTAATTGTTGCTTCAATTAGTGAATCAGTCAGCTGGATGAATTAGCATTCACATCCGTTATCCATTGACTCTTTTGAATATGCTATTACGAACCGGTAATACTTGTTTTCCCGATCAAAAACGATGTAGGCCTAGTTCAGAAATTGAACAATAATCATTTTTAAAGATTATGCTTTTCAGTACCATGCGATTATAGTTAAGCACAGATTGCAAAGGGTTCAGCGCGGTACACAAAAATGTCCACGTCCGTGTGACTGCATGGTCGGCATGAATTAAAAAAAACAAAGCGAACGCCGATCTGCACGGAGGTCAAATTAATTTCAGCGCAGATTGCAAGGATCCAACGCAATTGACAGAGAATATCCGGGTCTTTATGACATGGTCTGCATCATATAAAAGTACAACGGACGTTAAGAGTTCCGAACTATTTCCAGATATCTGGAGTCGATAGAACAGCAACAGTCAACACAGCAGGTTTGTAGTCTACTATGAAGCCCTTCACCTAAAAGGAGATAATTTGATGTCAGAATGATTAGGAAATCAACTATTGCGTTGTATTTGATCTTGCAAAGTTACAGTTTTACTCTATCAGAGTCTCAGAGACATTTTGACTTTAAAACACTTTTTTAGAACCGGAAGGGCAAAACAGAATTCTTCCTTTGCTTAATGAAGTTTTGAGGAATTCTAAGAAATCGATATCTTAATAAACAGGTAGACTATACATGTATGTGTAAGTGTGACACTAAAGTCCTTGCAACTCCGCCACTGGTTGCACTCTGCCAGTGCCAGTCCCAAGCCTGAATAAAGGAGGAGGGCGTCGCCAATGGTCTTTGTTACCACACAGTGACGTTAAACTGCAAATGCCTTGCCTAAAGTCCTTGCGCTAAGCCACCACCTTAACTTAAGTTCCATGGAAGTGATCTATGCATATATAATATATAATTATACACCGTGAGGCATAAAAAAGGAAGCCCCAAGAAAAATCGTTATTATTTTAACAATATTCAAACAATGTCAATGAAATTCAGGAAAGTTTTAGCTAAATAGCAGACAATGTAAAAACATTTACAGTTTGTACTCAAACTGTCCGCCTTTAGCTTCTACGCATGCGCGAAGTCGCTTGCGCCATTCACGCACCGTCGAGTCAATAATTCGCTGGTCACGATCGTTCCAAGCTTGCATTATTCGCTTACGAAGGTCTTCAACAACACGGACATTGTATTGGGCACCATTTCCTGCATGCATCCTTTATATTTTATAATCGACGGGATTCAGATCTGGGCTGTTAGAGGACCATAGTGTAGGAATTATGAAGTCAGAAGTTTCATTCGTCAGAAGTGCAACCGTTTCTCGAGCTCTGTGCGCTGGAGCACCGTCTTGCTGGAAAAGGTAAAAGTCAGCGAGTTCGCGGATTTCAGGTAGAAGGCCTTCTATGAGTAAAACATCTCTGTAGTATTGGACGTTGATTTTTACCCCCGGTTCAACAAAGTGAATTGACGTGCGCCCCAGAGAAGAGACACCGGTTGATACCATATGGGATTTGCTAACGTTGGACGTGTGCGTAAAGGGCGGTCGGCCTCAATATCTCTCTTTCGAGTTCCAACTGCTACATAAAGACGATCATTTTGAGTATTGCTACGAGAAGCAGGAAATGGCGTACAAAACAAAAGGTCCGTGATGTTGAAGACCTTCGTAAGCGAATAATGCAAGCTTGGAACGATCGTGACCAGCGAATTATTGACTCGACGGTGCGTGACTGGCGCAAGCGACTTCGCGCATGCGTAGAAGCTAAAGGCGGACAGTTTGAGTACAAACTGTAAATGTTTTTACATTGTCTGCTATTTAGCTAAAACTTTCCAGAATTTTATTGAAATTGTTTGAATATTGTTAAAATAATAACGATTTTTCTTGGGGCTTCCTTTTTTATGCCTCACGGTGTATATAATTATATATATATAATTATATATATAGGTCTAATGATATTCTTCAGGCCGTCGTCTGTCATTTCGTGTGTCAGGTTCCATTTTCAACCTACTGTAGGCTATAATATTATGATGGACGGATCCGGTGTCCGCTGTTTTCTCGTCGTCTTTGTGGTCTCTGCTGCGCTTCAACCGAGTAATCTACTACAAATTGCTTTATGTTCTCTAGGTATTTCTCATTGGTGTGCACTGTGAGAGGAGCTTCATAGATTTATAGATACGATCAAACTGAAGGCAATTATATGAGAATTCATAAGGCCACCATCAGAACGATTCAAAAGTAGCCCAGACATAACGAGAATAAAATTTTCAGTCGCGAGCGCATTGAAAGTAGCTCAACTTGCGCTTTTCGTGACCTAACCGTCGAAGTTTTACTCAGAACTATAAGAATAAGAACCCGTGGGCGAATATCCTGCTTGAATTAGGCCTATACTAGTATATTGTCAGTAGAGTCTAGTTTATATTCATCTTAACCAAAGAAATTTTGGTATAATTCTTTGGCTATAACCATTTGAGTAGAGTGAAATATTGAAGTTGTTTCTTTTATGTATAGGCCTAATTGACCTTATCCGCGCTATTCACAAAAAATTGTCCGTGTGAAATAAAAATATGCTTGCAGGAGTTTCGTAGTTTTGCTGATAAAATTAATAGACTTCAACATTAAATATCAAAATCAAACGACCCCGTTGACCTTCAAGAACATTCTCTGTAGGCTATTCTTCGCGTAAGTAAGTCAGTAAGTCAAGGGATGATCCCTGCAGAAGAGAATCCTGCTAAACGAACCATGCAACGATTACCATGCTATATATGATTACATTGTCGCGTTTGCGTCAGTCTTAGACATTTTAAAAATTTCTTTATTTCCGATTTCGCTTTTCAGTCACTTTACTCGGTGTTTGTAAGAGTTTAGACAAGGCTAATTATTTTTCTCTCTGAATATTTGGATGTTCTATAACAGTGGATGATGCTGTATACCCAGTGTTTAATCTAGTCCCCCTCCTCTGGGGGGGAATTGAGGTTTCTGGGGGGGAGACACTCGAGCGTCCGAAGGACGCTCGTGATGCGCGTAGCACCCAGACTGGGAGGGGGTGGGGTATGGGGAGGGGATGTGCCCCTCCCATCAGAAACTTTTTGAATTTCCACATTGCAATGGCAGCATTTTAAGGTGTCGTCTTAACAAAATAGCTACACTTTTTCAGTGACCCATTAGAAAAATTTTGAATATCCACATTGCAATGGCAGCATTTTAAGGTGTCATCTTAACAAAATAGCTGTACTTTTTCAGTGGCCATTAGAAACTTTTTGAATTTCCACATTGCAATAGCAGCATTTTGAGGTGTCGTCTTAACAAAATAGCTGTACTTTTTTCAGTGGCCCATTAGAAACTTTTTGAATTTCCACATTGCAATGGCAGCATTTTATGGTGTCGTCTTAACAAAATAGCTGCACTTTTTCAGTGACCCATTAGAAACATTTTGAATATCCACATTGCAATGGCAGCATTTTAAGGTGTCGTCTTTACAAAATAGCTGTACTATTTCAGTGACCCATTAGAAAATTTTTGAATTTCCACATTACCATGGCTGCATTTTTAAAGGGTAAAATAACCACTTATTCAGTGGACCATTAGAAACATTTTGAATTTCCACATTGCAATGGCAGCATTTTAAGGTGTTGTCTTAACAAAATAGCTGTACTATTTCAGTGACCCATTAGAAAATTTTTGAATTTCCACATTACAATGGCTGCATTTTAAGGTGTCATCTTAACAAAATAGATGTACTATTTCAGTGACCCATTAGAAACTCTTTTAATTTCCACATTGCAATGGCAGCATTTTAAAGGGTCATCTTAACAAAATAACTGCACTTATTCAGTGGCCCATTAGAAAATTTTTGAATTTCCACATTGCAATGGCAGCATTTTGAGGTGTCGTATTAACAAAATAGCTGTACTATTTCAGTGACCCATTAGAAAATTTTTGAATTTCCACATTACAATGGCTGCATTTTAAGGTGTCATCTTAACATGATAGTATACCATATATTATAGTAGTAAATAATGTCATTATAATCATATAATAATAAATAATATCAAGGTATATTATAACACTTCATGTAAAACAATGATGAAAACAGTAACTAAAAACCAATATCATTTCGTCAAATTTTTCTGGGGGGGGGAAATGTCAATCCTGGGGGGAACTTCCTCCCCAGAGACGTCTGGATTAAACACTGTACCCAACATGCCTGACCCTATGCTGCAGTCAGCGATGAGCTATTCTCCAAGCAAAAATTTACGAGAATTACTTCGGTAATAGCAATGTCCTAGAAAATTATCATGTATAGGCCTAAGCCTATTAGATAACGCAAAATCAAAATAAAACTTGTTAGAGAAAAAAAATGCAGATCAAGCTCTGAAAAGGCCTACTAGCATTTACTCTGAAATCAATAATTTTGCTTCACTTAATTATTTGAAAATCTGGCGTCTGTAAAGGAATGCTAATAAGCTTAATAATATTGAACTATTTTAGCGTCCGTCTAAAGTAATAGGAGTTTGTTACTGACCATAAACAATAGCATGCGTTCTATCTTTTAAAGCGTTTCTTTTCACAGTTCACAACAAAATCTTGCAAGCTTTGACGGATGCAAAATCCACATTGATTTCGCTATTGTTCAGATGGTCCTTTAAGCAGCATCATTCTCGATTAAAAAATAGCCGCCGTTCTTGACGCATCATTATTGATCGCATCTATAGGTTCTGAAGAAAATCCTTTTTCTTTCTTTCTTTTGATTTCCACTTTATATTTTTTGGTTGCAAATCTCTTCAATAAGAATACTTAATTAACTGAACAATTTAGTTAAAAGGATAAATTGCCACAGTCAAATTGATGATTCCTTTCTATACCTGGTACCGCTTAAGCAATCAGCCACGTTGAACACTATATAGCCCGCTATATGAATGCAAGTGATCATCTGATCACGAAATTATTAAGACCATGGCCTTCTTGGCCATCCTGGTGTTGTGAAGTGTTCCATATTTTAGTATTTTATCTTTCAAATTGTTCAAGGCCGACAAGAGGTGTCACTTTTCTTAAAGAGATCGCACAATTGGTGGAGTGGCGATCGTTTTTTTTTACTATCATAATACCAGCTTATGATAATATTGCATGCTATTACAAACGGGTAAGTCTATAATTGTCATTGTAGATTGCTATTCCGTCAGATCGGCATCATTTTGAGAAGGTCATCCCTGTGGCACAGACTCAGTTCAAAGTCTGTGTAGGATACTTAGCCCAAAGTTACTGATCCTAAGTCAGTAGGAGCATGATAGCTATAGTTCTACTCGTTTACCCACTTGGAAATATGCACGATTTATAATGGTTTAAACTATCTTTGTATATTGTCAGACAAGAAAGAAAATATTTGCACGAGTTATTTGAAATATTTCAAGAGAGACAAGTTTTGAGCGTAGTTGAACTTGAAAGTGCAGCCAAATTTTTCACTATGGACTAAGTGCCTTTTTATAACGATATCGGAAGGGTCTTAGAACTCTCCCTGTTTATATTGGCTAAACTCGTCAGAATTTTCAAAGTAGGCTACCGGTAACGCTTTAAATTTAATGTTGCTACAAAACTTCAATTGAGTGTGTCCGTAGCGTGCATGGATTCTCTATTTGGTGCATATTAGTGTCAGCGCTTGGCTTTCCAGTGGCGCTTTAGAAATTAGGAGATTAGGCTACGATTACGATTACGAGCTTTTATTAGACGTTAATGTGCATATGAAAGCAAAATTGAACATTTGTCACCATAGATGACGTCGCAGTTAAAAAATCCATTGTCTTGATCACCATGGCAGCATAAGAAGATATGAATGCACACTTTGCACAGGCTGCAGTGGTATTTTTAGCCGCAGTTCTTCGTCACAGTTCTTTGCAGGAGGCCAACTGTTCTTTTTGATAGCACCGCCAATCAGTGGCGTAGCCGTGCCCTGGCAATTACGGGCAATGCCCGGGTTGGAAATTAAGCGTATACCCGGTTTTGCAGACCATACCCGCCGGCTCGGATTCGAGACTTTCTTATTTTAATTCTTAGTTGGATGACTTGATGCCATTAAAATTCGTGGTCTGGGTTTGCGATGTCACCACTGCATAAAGGCTACTAGTGAATCTTGTACCGTCAAAAACTTATTATAGGCCTACTGCGTGCACGCTAACTGGCATGTCCTGTATTTAATTTACACATCTCTGCACACATAATACATAATAATTATTATAATAGACTCCATAGTCCAGGTCCGCATCAAGGTTAGAGTGAACCTGGGTGCTGCGTTTACTCTCCACGTTTCCAATGACCCCCTTCTGAGAACCCACCGGTCCACCACGCACATATTTGTTACAGCGGACCCAAAGGAGGATAAAGGCATGTTCAACCGAAGAGGCCCCACACTTTAGGGCTCCGCTCATGCAAAAGAAACCAATTTCAAGAGTCTATTATTGTAGTATGTTACCTCTAATCGTAAAACGGAAAAACAACTCAGACCAAGTTATTCGAAGCCACTTACCTTAGTATATAGACTTAGTAGCTCTATAATCTATATGCTGCTCAACTTTCGGACATTTGCGGGCAAATGTGTGGACCCCTATTGGGTTTCAATATTATTGTCAAGCAGATTCATCTCAAAATCAGCCAGAAGTTCCATTTGAGACTTATTGTTTCCTTGCTTGTCTAAATGACACTTACTTGCCTACCTCGCCTGACCGGAACTCAAGTGCTATGTGATCCATTATAAAATAACGCATTTTTATTGTGTAGGCTTAGACTGTACAACAGAAGCTGGCAAAATAGGCCTGTGAGCCTTTATCCTTTTCATCTATATATCTAGCTAAAAAATATATGTCGTAACAATTAAAATGTCCACGTAGGCCTAATAAAGCCACCATCCTTACAGCAAGTTAGTGACATGTTTATGGGGAAAAAACTAATGATAGTGCATGCAGATAATAATTATAATAGGCCTACGAAATTACCATTATGCAAAAAGTAACGCCATACATAGCTAATGACGTAACAATGGTGTCTGCACGACAAAGAGAGATCGTCGTATATATAGCACAGAATTTCCCATTTCCCTAACCGTACGTTACGATAATAACGTAGCAATGGTGTTGTAGACCAAAGAGATTGTCGTCTTAATAGTGCAAAACTGTTGTTGCATAGAAATCTACCCTTAAACGAAGTTAGTGACGCAACAGAATTGCATAATAAAGACCGAGAAGTCGTCACAATGCAAATCCATAGAACATAAATTATTGATAAATATAATTAGCATCATCAGTCCAATTCATCATGTCCAATAAAATTGATGTAATGATATTGTGATTAGAACAAGGATAATTATGTCGTCACTGTAACACGACCACAGCACAAAGCCAATAGCCTACTATACGTTTCATGTGTTCTTTTGTTGTGAATCTGTCTGGCAGTGGCTGTGTCCCACAGTTTCTGAGCAATGCAACATGGATATGCTCCACAGTGGTTGTCCTCACATCTTGGAAAAAGTTTCCTCGCAATCTGCAACAGCAACTCCTCTACTTTCCGTGACTCTGTTATTTTCAACAACGGTTGGAGACCATATTACATGGTCTAATCCACTACAACACTGCAGGACATTTTTAAAGGAATTTTTAGAACTGAACAACCTACATGTATTCTTTCCCTTCCCATCCTGCACAAATCCATATCCAATTCAGGAAAGAAAATAAAAGAATTAAAATAACTAAAAATCCATTTGGAACTGGAAATTTCGCCAAAATCTGAACGCTATAAGGCCGTGCAACGCTGTTGTCAATTGCTAATGTGTTGCCCTAATTAGTAATAAATCCTGGAGGTTTAATTAGTAGGCTACTAGCATCCGCTAACTATTTTAATCCCATTTGAATATGCTATTATGAACCGGTAATCCTTGTTTTGCCGACCGGTAATCACGTATAGGCCATATAGGTCTCTAGCTAACCAATTAGACAATTATTATGGTCTTATGGAAGTTAGCTTAAGGATGTAATTAATTAATTAAGCACAGATCGCAAAAACCTATAGACGCGGATAAGACAGAATATCCGTGTCCTCATCATGACTGGTCTGCATAAAATATGCAGACATAACGGACGTTAAGTGGGCTGACAGCGCAAGCTATCGTTCTGCCGTATGTAGCACAGAAGCAGTCAACAAACAAGTTTGTACTCAGAGTTTATTCTGTTAGAAAGTCTACTCTGATATTATCAGATTTATAAGGACATTCATCATTGTTGGCCTACTTGCTCGTTACAGCTCGTACGAATTTTTAGTTGAGCTGAATCATAGGCATTGATTGAGCTATAGGCCTACGTAGACTCGGTTTATGGGCCTATACATATATTTTACATCTGGAAGGGCAAAAACGGAATTCTTTAATTACTTAGGCCTACTTAAGTTTTGTGACGATTCTGAGAAAACAATATGTTTTAACAAATCTATTTTAACAAACTGTTTAGCCATCATTCTGTAGCCTAGGCCTAACTGCAAGAAAAAAATAACAGCTCTGCATTAGTGAATTTTCTTGTTCCTTACGGTTGTCCTGTTGACATCCATCTTCAGATTAATCTCGATCCTTCTGTTTCATTTCTAAGTTTACCTGAGATTCCTGTAGAACATTGTTGAGTCAACAAATGGCTGATTAATTGATTGATTGATTGATTGATTGATTGATTCAGTATTTGCGCTGTCTATGTGTGAAACTTGAGTTCTTGCGATAAGCCACGACTCAAGATCCACAGAAGCATTTAGGGGCCGTCCATAAAGTACGTCACGCTATTTTTGACCATTTTTGACCCCCCTCCCCCTGTCACAAACTGTCACAAATCTCGGACCCCCCCCTAAAGTACGTCACACTTTCGGGAATTTTTTAAAAACATAACCATTTACCTAACCCTCTAAACCCTAGGATACTATCCCTAATCCATCTGATAGTGACGTGTGTCCCTAAACGCTTTGATAGGGACGGGAAATCAACTTTTATCCCACCAGGCCGGGTTTTAGACACGCCTGGCCGGGCCGGGTCGGATTTTAGGTACTAAGAACAACAAAATAATAAAGAATTTAAAAAAATAAATGTGTGACGTCACACATGGCCTGACCCCCTCCTCCCTGTCACAAACTGTCACACTTTCTTACACCCCCTCCCCCCTGGAGCGTGACGTACTTTATGGACGGCCCCTTACCTAGGTACTATGATATGTTCTGTAGATGGTTGCCTATAAATTCTTGTTATATCAGTTTCCATTTCAAACCAGGTCTACGATGATGGACGGATCATTCAACCGTTGTTTTCTCGTCACCTTTCTGGTCTTTGCTGTAATTCAGAACATCCTGATCGCTGGAACAAATGGCCACATAAGTCCAGGTGAGGGCTCTTTAAAATACAATTTAAATTACATAACAACACCAGGCTACACAATGCTGTAGAAGTAGTTGCAGAAGAGATTTAGCACCCTCCTATTATTTCCGTGGACCATGGTCCTGCTTTATATGGGACCCATGTGGATTTGTGGACTTTATGCGTGTCTCATATACGGGTCCAAAATTAGTTCCAGGTTGGTAATGGGTATGCTAGCAGGGCAAAGAGAGAACGTAGCAGTTCTAGTGATACGATGACGATAATAATGAAGATGATGATGCAGGTTTATGAAGAAAGAGATGAAGATAGCGATGATGATAACGATATGACGACCACGCTGATCTTCGTTAACCTTCTTCTCATGCCTTTCAGATGATTGCTACACTGAACTGGTTTCGTGTGTTTTTCGTGCGATTCAACCATACATGGAAGTGAGTGAGGAGGAGGCTCTTGCCAAAGCAAGGACGACTTCGTTTGCGATGCACTGCACGTATGTATACCACTGAGAATAAAATGCGCTACACAAATGGTGCATTCGCGTCTGTTTGAATTTCTCCATAGAACGACTGTCTTGTTTGCATCTGTTAATACATCATTTTTTATAATTAAGATTGCAACCAAGAATTTTAACGCGCGCTGCATGCTTCCTCCGACCGCGGATGTAGCCCGGCCAGATTAGAGCAGGGTGGGCCACATCTTAAGGGACTGCATGGTATAAACTTCCGTTGTAACTACGCCACTGGCTGGACTCTGCCAGTGCCAGTCTCAAGCCTGGAAAAAGGAGGAGGACGTCGCTAATGGTCTTTGTCATCACACAGACTGACACAGCGACGTTGAACTGAAGGAAAACACTTCCTCATGTCAATTAAAGGATTTCCAGCCATAGGTGCAATCACGTCCTAAAAGTTGAGGGGGACCGTAATGAATCACGTCCTAAAAGTTGAGGGGGGACCGTAATGAATCACGTCCTAAAAGTTGAGGGGGACCGTAATGAATCACGTCCTAAAAGTTGAGGGGGACCGTAATGAATCACGTCCTAAAAGTTGAGGGGGACCGTAATGAATCACGTCCTAAAAGTTGAGGGGGACCGTAATGAATCACGTCCTAAAAGTTGAGGGGGACCGTAATGAATCACGTCCTAAAAGTTGAGGGGACCGTAATGAATCACGTCCTAAAAGTTGAGGGGGACCGTAATGAATCACGTCCTAAAAGTTGAGGGGGACCGTAATGAATCACGTCCTAAAAGTTGAGGGGGACCGTAATGAATCATGTCCTAAAAGTTGAGGGGGACCGTAATGAATCACGTCCTAAAAGTTGAGGGGGACCGTAATGAATCACGTCCTAAAAGTTGAGGGGGACCGTAATGAATCACGTCCTAAAAGTTGAGGGGCACCGTAATGAATCACGTCCTAAAAGTTGAGGGGGACCGTAATGAATCACGTCCTAAAAGTTGAGGGGGACCGTAATGAATCACGTCCTAAAAGTTGAGGGGGACCGTAATGAATCACGTCCTAAAAGTTGAGGGGGACCGTAATGAATCACGTCCTAAAAGTTGAGGGGGACCGTAATGAATCACGTCCTAAAAGTTGAGGGGGACCGTAATGAATCACGTCCTAAAAGTTGAGGGGGACCGTAATGAATCACGTCCTAAAAGTTGAGGGGGACCGTAATGAATCACGTCCTAAAAGTTGAGGGGGACCGTAATGAATCACGTCCTAAAAGTTGAGGGGCACCGTAATGAATCACGTCCTAAAAGTTGAGGGGGACCGTAATGAATCACGTCCTAAAAGTTGAGGGGGACCGTAATGAATCACGTCCTAAAAGTTGAGGGGGACCGTAATGAATCACGTCCTAAAAGTTGAGGGGGACCGTAATGAATCACGTCCTAAAAGTTGAGGGGGACCGTAATGAATCACGTCCTAAAAGTTGAGGGCTACCGTAATAATAAAGTTAGGGGACCACTCAAAAGTTGGGGGACGCGTCCCGTGGGTCCCATAGGGTGGTTGCGCCTATGGATGGATCCGATTTGACCAGGGTCTATGACAACAGAGGCCGTTACCCTGGACAGAAATTTGCTCGGCATATTACAGCACTTAAGAGCAAGGTACTGAACCAATTAATTTATTGCGCCTATGTTTCCAGCCATTAGAAGGAACCGCTTCCAAGTTTAAAAAGACGCGCTATATAAATCGTTGTAATGAATGTAATGAATTTGGACGTCGACCGACTCCGCTGGTGATCGCTTTGCTACAATGGTATTTATTGGTGACTGTTCTTGTTGTCTTCTGTCCTGGCATAATTATGGCTAACTGCTCTCTAGAGATACAGCATTATCTGATTGTCTGGGGAACTCGAGTTTAAAATTTCAGTCTTCTGCTCCTTGGTTTTAAACAAGATCCCCCCATGGACTCCCTTGATACTTGGCTTTTATTCACTGTACCAAAGTCCTTAATTAAGGCGTCCCATCTATTGCGTGCAGGTCAAGATTGTGGCGTTCCATATAATTATTGCGTGCATATAAGGAGAACATGACCTGCAGGTCAAGGGAACGTGACCTAGCAACCCACGGGATATGGCCTTACGGTTGAAGGAAACACGACCCAGAAGCTGAATGGAACGTGACCTTTCAGCCCAAGGGAACATGGCATCACCCCTACATACAATGAACATGTACAGGGTGGACCATAAAAAAGTAACCCATAAGAGTTTTTGCCCATATCGTGGCCAGAAGTAATAATTTCCAAATGAAACTTTACAGTTTTAAAGACAATTCATATTTGCACATAATTGAAAGATTTCATCAAAATATTTCAAACAGAACAAAGGTTATGCCACTTTTAGTGAGGCCACCCACGGTTTTTTGACGATTCGACAGCGTAACGCAACAAAAAGTGACAAAAACGATTTTATTAGGTTATCTCTCAAATAACTGTTTGGAATGAACTTGATAGTGATTCACAACTTGTGTTCAATGTGCCCACCACCAGTGCCAAAACTTCTTTTGAGACTCTTTGCAAAGTTCTTGATGCCCCTGTTGATGCGTTCCAAAGGCAAATCTTCCCATGTTAACTCCAATGCTCCCATCAATTCTCTTACCGCTCTTGGTTTTGGTTGCAGATTGTGATATTTCTTCAACATAGCTCATTGTGCGTGAATATGAATTGCCTTTAAGACTGTAAAGTTTCATTCAAAAATTCTTATGTTTGGCCAAGATATGGGCTAAAAACCGAAGGGGTTACTTTTTTATGGCCCACCCTGTAGGTTAATCTTCCTGCATGGTTCAGTAATCGTGCTGTTCTGTTCGTCAGAGATTGGAATGGGGCAATGACGTGCAAGCGTCGCCATTTGACGAGTGACGTGTGTCAAAATGTGACATCTCTTGCAACAAAGAAGATCATCAAGTTCATCAACGTGATTGACGTCATCGTCAACTACTCGTGCAAGAAGAACTTTCACAGTAGGTGGATAAATGGATGGACGAATGGATGAATGGATAAATGGATGAATGGATGGATGGAAGGAGGGAAGGAGGGATGAACGAGTGGGTGGATGAGGGGCAGATAGACAAGAAAGCAAACAAGGTAGAAAGGTGAGAGTGAAAGTTGGGTGGTGGATAGCAGGGGCGGATACAGAAATTTTCGACAGGGAAATAAAGTTTCGGTGATCTTTGCCCGAAAAAATCTGATGACTTTTTTAGTCATCTGGTCGACCGTCAAAGTAATCTCTCTCGGCGATGGCTATATATTGTGGCCTCCCTAGTTGTCGTATCCTACTTCTCTCCCCCGCTGCATTGATTTAAAGGCTATAGTTGAAACCAAATGAGTGACCACGTCCATGCACTTTTGAAATGGGGGGCCATGGCCGGATTGCTACCCCCGGGTCCGCCCATGGTGGATAGAAAGAGAATAAGTGGATGAATGGATGGGTAGTTTTTGTATGTATGTATGTAATACTATGTATGTATGTATGTATGTATGTATGTATGTATGTATGTATGTATGTATGTATGTATGCATGCATGTATGTATGTATGTATACGTATGTATGTATGTATGTATGTATGTATGTATGTATGTATGTATGTATGTATGTATGTATGTATGTATGTATGTATGTATGTATGTATGTATGTATGTATGTATGTATGTATGCATGTATGCATGTATGCATGTATGTATGTATGTATGTATGCATGTGTGTATGTATGTATGTAGGTAGGTAGGTAACTACGCATAGATGTAGGCTTGTATCCGAATACTTATTATAGCGCCTTTAGTACCTCAGAAAGCACTGGGTAGATGAATGCTGGATTGGTGGACGACTATTGGAAGTTTGAAGAATGAATTAATTTAGTGGTTGATAGGTCTGGTCATGGTGGTCATGGACTGATTGATTGATTGATTAATTGATTGATTACTGATCTAATAATTCTTAACTAAATTTACTGTTTGGCTGACCACAGTCAATTCATTTGTCTGTTTGTCTCTGAAGGGATCAATCGTTTCTACCGCTGCGTCTTGGATCGATCGCTTCTTCACAACATCACCGATCAATGCATAGGCTACGGGTTTAATGAGTCCAGCGTCTGCCAAAAGTAAGCATTCGACTATCATCAGATCTTTGCCGGATTATTTCTAAAATGGAAACGTAGGCCTACGCGTTTCTAGTATTATAGTGACCGTAGGCCTATATACGGCCTCCAACGTGCTAATTAGTCGCCCTATCTAATTTAAGCTAGTACCTTTATGTAACGACGTTTTCATAAAGAGCCCATCATCACGAAATAGGAATATGTTTAAGCTTATTAAGCATCTTTAAGCATGTCCAGGGTCCAGCTTTAGAGGCTATCTCACTTGTGGAAAAAATACTTATGACGTCGGAAACGATTGGTGCCTGGATGTCATCCAATCGCCTCAGGTTAAATCCTGGTAAAACACAATTTATTTGGGTTGGAAGTCGTGTGCAAGTTTCTAAAATTGATATGCAAAATCTGCAACATTGCTTTCCTGGCATGACTTTTTCTACCACTGTGCGTGATTTGGGTGTGACCTTGGACCAAGAATTGACCCTTTCTGATCACGTGAGGAATGTTTGTCGCACTTGCTTCTACCATCTTCGTCAAATTCGCTCGGTACGTCGCTCACTTACAACCAAAGCTGCCACTACTCTGATGCATGCATTTATATGCACGAGAGTTGACTATGGTAGTGCCATCTATGCGGGCTTAACACTTTCACGCATTAATAAGTTGCAATCTGTCCTTAATGCTGCGGCCCGCCTGATTGGCGGCATACCAAAGTTTGGGCATATATCAAGTTTTATACGGGAAGAACTGCACTGGTTGCCAATGCAAAAACGTATTGAGTTTAAGATTTTAATGTTCATGCGCAATTGCCTAGCAGGCCAAGCTCCGATCTATCTTATGGAACTCTGTGTACCTGTGCTGTCCATCCCAGGCCGTAGATTCCTTCGCTCTGCTACGCATGGTGACCTGGTTGTCCCTAGGGCTCGATCTTCCACAGTGCTACATAGAAGCTTTGCTATGGTTGGTCCGTCTTTCTGGAATAAGTTACCTATTAGTCTCCGTAATGAACTTCTGTGTCTTTCTTTGCCCCTTTTCCGCAAGCGTTTGAAAACCATTCTCTTTGATTGTGGTTAGGTGTCAGGTCGGGAGCGCCTCTGAGGAGTTCTCTTGTAGTGGCGCTATATAAATGTACGATTACAATTACAATTACAATTACAATCTTTACTTTTACAGATCTTTTTGAAGCGTAGGTCAGCGTTCATCATTGGTTTTTTGGAATGAAGGTTTAACAGCCACATTAATTTTGTTTCCTTCCCACTACAAGTGGGGCGTGGTGGTGTAGTGGGTATGTTCGATGTCCTGCAGCCGGAGGGTTGCAGGTCCGAATCCATTCAAGCCGCCATGTAAAGACCTTGAACAAGTCCTTCACTCGCAATTGCTCAGCGCCTCGGCATGAAACTTCGATTCAGTGTCCGCGCTGAAGTTGGGTGCGCCTCTGACTAGAAGGCTTGAAGGAACGATATAGAAATGGAGAAATACATCTGAATAAATAAATAAATATTGTGCATTGTTCCAATGCACCAATCAACTCCTGAACTCGGTTTATTACGTTTTAATCGATCCTTGTAAACTAAACTTTTGTTCCAAATGGTGGGCATATAGTTGCAGATGCATTAGAGTTCTAAGTTAGGCAATACAGCATTGTCGTTCAATGTTCCTGTGTACAGGATCCCTGAATTTGTCGAATGTTCTGCCAATGGTGTCAGTCGTTGCGGCTCTGATGCTAGCGATGTCGCAAGGGAACTTGTTCCGCAGGTTTTGGAAGCATATGTCGAAGCTGAATTCGATGGCAAAAAATGTCCACATTCCAGTAAGTTGTAGGCTATGTAACTGTATAGGCATACATTGCAGCTGGTTTCTGCATTCTCCTTTCACATCCAACTTCAGAAATAATCCATTCTCAACAGAAAGAATTAGGCTGGTGGATAGGACTAAATTAGGCACGTGGCAAATTTAGCGTGTATCTTATTCAAGTCAAGGCATAGAAATACTTCAGAATCAATAGCATCACTCTTTTTATTGTCAAAGAACTGTCAATAATTATAGGCACGGAATATGTGATCTCCCAGGATAGCATAATAAATAATTATGAGGTCCCGGGACAATGACAGTTTGAAGTTTAGAACTTGTCGATGTCAGATTCTGGCAGTGCAAAACGCCTGTTTGGTTTTACACATCCAAAAACCTACATAATGCATCAGGAATGAACCAATATTGTATGGCGCAATAAATTAATTTCCAGAGCTCATCTAGTTCCGAAAGAGCTGATGAAATGGTTGAGTTGTCTGCAACGGAAAACTATGCCTATTAGGCCAAATGTCGAGTCACTTGAGTGTAGACCCTTTCCTTTCTCAGAGCAGACGGTCTTTATAGACGATTCCCCCAATTGCTTTAGAGCAATGGTTTACACTTTACAATAGTCATGCACTGAAAAGAATATGCGTGTATCGATCTGGCTTAGGGCCTATTCATGGTGAGAATTAAATTATATATTAAATATACTGGACCAGGTATATGGAACTCGTTTCCTAGTCATGTTCAACAAGCTTCCAGTTTACAAAGAGCAAAAACATTACTGCGCAACTACTTGGTTAATGACTGCAAAGATATTTAACCTTGTAGGCACTGATTTTATTTTATTATTATTATTATTTGTTGTGTTTGTTTTGCGTTCTTTAGTTAAGTTTACTACATTAATTGTCATCTCATGCTGTTCTTTTAGCCTATTGTTCAATTCATTATGTCAACCGTCTAGCCATCTGTTAAAATTGCATATGTAATTAGGTGTCCCTGTTAGCGGGACATTCATCCCTTAGGGCCTTCCTTGTTACCATCCGATTATGTGAAGCATGTTATACTATGTCTATTGTGTATGTTGATGGTTGGTTACAATAAATGAATGAATTTTTATGAATTTTTTTAAATTGCCCGGGAATTTCCAGTCTTTCTTAGGACGCCATAGTAAAGTCCGCATTGCACGTCCCAACGCCACATAGATCAACGTCTGACACCACTCAGTTACTTTTCTACATTTCTCATAATCGGTTTATTCGTTACTGTGATTACCGGTATAATAACACTATGATTAATAATTAATATGATTGTAACCAGAGCACTTTCCCTCTATATCTATTTTTATTTTCAGAGCTTGACAAGTCCAATGACATAACATCCGTGTTGAAGAGATTTTTCTCTCGCAAGTGAATGTCCTGTATAGCCTACATACACGATTGATCCACTTCGCGAGGGCAACAGTTTTGATGCAACTTATATTATAGCGCGTTAACAATAAATATTCGACATTAACAGCCATTTAGCTTCACCGGCAGAGTTTTGTGCATACTAGCAGCTTATGTTAACCACCATTATTATTCATCGACAGCAAAATGGGTTATTACTATGAACTGTGCTTACGACCACATTTCATTCGGCTGTATATTATGCATGCTTGCCGTTTGCTACAATGTAGAGAGATGCGAAAGTGTACTTTGTACAAGTAACCAATGTAAGCAAAAACTCTGGAGAACGACCAGGCTAAGAATGTAGGTTACTCTGTCAGAGAACTTACCATCCACACTAACCGTATACACTGGAATACAGTTTCACATAGGCCTATACTTTATTATGCAGCGACAGCTCTACTGCAAGACAAATGCACCGACTCACCGAGATCATAATTCTAAGTATCTCGAAGGTGACCTAGCATAGGACGATCCACGTATTATTTGGCGACGTTGTCTTTGAAATGCTATTTTAAATGGAATTTTCTTTACCTGCTAAAGCGAACTTCAATAGAGACGCTGGCAAACGCGGTTTTGATAGTCGACAAAATGAATTCGCGCGGTAAGTAACTGCAAGGTTCTGTGCAGGAAGTTTTCATGGTAATCCCCTCTATAGGCGAGCTCTGTGTTGGGCCTATATAGCCGACTGTCATGCATTAAAGTTTTCTCACGACAAATTGCATCGTATTGTGTTTAATCATTTATAAAGCGCCTCTATAGTAGAATGAACCGTTCACAGGCGCTCCTAGTGCGCAAGATCCCCTCGAGAAGAAGCACGTTTTGAAAAAGAGAAGGAAGAAGTAGGCCTACCGTACCAATTTGTTGTGGAAAATCGTTATCGTAATTTAACTCGGAATCTCTACAGCGCCCACAAGAGTCAAGTCGCGGGAACCAGTTTAATCACAGGCGCTCATTCAAAACAAAATCGATAGGCAGGGAGTGAAGGTGCGGATAGTCAGGCCAGGAGTTAGACAGACGGCTATGGTGGATAGAACTAATGTTTAGAGTTGGAACGGCGTGGGAGGTAGGGAAGTGGAAGAATCAGGACACTATCTGTGAAAAACAGTGTTTTGAATTTCGAGTGAAATATCTGTGGGGATAATGGGCCTATCGCAAAAGGCGGAGTTTTGCGAGTTCGAATGATTGGTCAGATGTTTGTCGTAGTGTTGGCGGAAGTTTGTTCCAAAGAGGCGGGACAGCAATGGATTTGCAAATTTTAGTGATCGAGACTGATTGAGCCATAGCCGTTGTAGAGCGAAGAACAAAGAGGTTAAGTCTGTTAGATGAACGAAGTGAACGTTCAACAAAGTGAATGTTCTTATAATCATAATTACGGAACACCTAATTAGCTGACTATAATTACTTATCAACATTGACTGTTTCATACCACCAGACTAAGTGACTTAATTAGACACTCAGGTCTTGTTCTGTCCACTTCAGTCTCTGCTTTTTCTAGACATTACTGATTGCGCCAAATAATATTACAGCATTGGGTCTTCAGTAGGCCTACAGTCGATATTTATAGACACACTTCTACCAGCGCACACCTAAGTCTAAGTCCGTGCTCTATATCCGCAAAAGAACGTGCGTAAAAGCTGTTCTAGGCTACTCAAGTGTGCGGCTGGGTATAGGTATACAGAGCGCATAGCAGAGCCGGATACAAATCACCGCTATGTGGATAGGCCTATATATTTGCATTGCATTCGCTCGTACGCTAAAACCGCAGGGAAATCCCAGTATGAATGTACAGGCCTACTCTAGGTCTAGAGTAGACCTTTACGAGTAGGTTATGATAAACAACATGGATTCCCGTACAGCGAAAGCGAAAGCGCAAGAGCATTCCTCAACGTAGAGCGGTAGATAACCTCGTCGAAATAATTTTGTCTGTCTGGGCCAAGGTAAGCATTTAAAGTTATCGATTCTTTGACAGGATATCCTCTGTAATGGACCTTAGGCCTATATATTTTGCATGTACGATTACGGACCAGGCCCGCCGACTGAAATTCCGGGCCCCTGGGCAGAGCAGTCATTGGCCCTATATATATATATATATATATATATATATAGCATACATTATGATTTAGGCTTTTTGAGCAAATTTAAGAAAATAATATAAATAGCAAAATTGTGGGTACAAATGTACGATAATGCACACATGTATGATTTTAACCAGTTTTTACTATTAAGAATTTAATTTTCAAAATATATAGTAATCAACAAGCAATCTTTTTGGATTTAGCTACCGTAAACTCGTTTATGAAATTCTGATATGGTCTCTATTTTGTCTGAAAACCTTAAAAATGCACTTCGGAAATGCTTTTTCTTCATCGCCGGAAATTGTTCGAATGTCTTGGAGGACCGTTTCTATTATGTCTAATGTAGTAGCCTATAATAGGTCTCAATCGTTTGTGTATGAACGGGCCCTTGTGGCAGTGTCAACATTAAAACCAAGCCTATTTTTAGAGTTCCTATAATTTCAGCCTTTTCATAAGTCTTATAATTTATATAATGTCATCTTTTGGAATTACGATACTGACACCCCAATGCAGATTTTATTTTTTTTATTTTCGTCCATTCGGTTATGATCATCAGTATGTCTAACTCACCAGAATCAACTGATGTACATGTACATGTATATGCCTATAGGATTGAGTATGGGCTTTGATAATTAATTTTTGTCTTATATTGAGCCCCTAATTGAAATAATGTGTGACTACCAACTTGCGCCTTTTCTTTTAACTATTTCTTTTCGTTTTTGTGCTCCAGATTTGTGTTTATATTCCATTGTAGCGAAAGAAATTTACCTTTTAGATATGTTTACTTAATGATTGAAATCGGAACACGCTTACACTAATTATTTAGCAGAAAAGCGTTTTGAGACTTAGCCTAAGTTGGCGCGTTCTCTGGCTAGAAGCTGCAGATGAACAAGGTAATGGCCAGTTATTTGAATCTTTAACAGTTATAGCTGTGTGACAGTGATATTAGACTATATTTAAAACGGTTTAAATCATAAACTTTATTTAGGCCAAATCTGGGCTAGCCGTCCGCAATCAATAAAAAAATTATAGTCAGTGTATCCCGGGCCCCTCCGGGCCCCTAAAAGTCGCCGGGCCCCTGGGCATTTGCCCCCTCTGTCCCCCCTCTCGGCGGGCCTGTTACGGACACGGATTGGAAGAACTTGAAGACAGTCGAAGTTTTGTGGATGCGGATTAAAACTTGCGCATCAGTCAACTCATCATTTATGCGGATCTTCTGATTGACCCAGTTTTCCGTTTTTTCTTTGTATCGCTCTTGTATTTTAACACGAACTTGACTCTTAACTTGCATATAGCTAGGCTAGTCGCTTTATAAGAAAAGATCAGCAATGGTCGATTACGCAATCAAAAGATGGCAAAAGATATTACCCGGGTATGTGTTAATTTATTCTGATTCTGAGAACAGTCGAATGCTGTCGACGCTGCCATCCGTCTCATCTCTAGCGAACATCTATGTGGCTGTGGAAAGATCACCCGACGTGTTGACGAAACATAGACTAAGTTACAGCTCACAACGAGCAGACAATTGGACACCATGCAACAGAGACATCGGTTCAGATATCTACAGAAGAAGTCGCCGTAGGAGATTTCTTGCACAACATCTAAAGAAAATCAAGGCCTATCGCGTATGTGAGAACATCATATAATATTTAATTAATTCTGTTTGGCGAATAATTGTACTAGTGACTTTGTTTTCCTGCTTGTCAATGGCATTCTAGAAGCATAAGACTGAATGCTGTGGCTAACGCTTAGCCTCTGATGGCTGTCAAATTCGCCATCGCTACTGGCTGCATGCATCTTTAGCTCGTCTACGTTGAGTTTGGGGTTGGTGTCCCGGGAGGCGCTGAGGCAGTGGTTCATGCCATAGGTCGGATCTACACATTGGGTATCTGGATGATCTTATTTTTGCGTGTTTGCAAGGAGACAGAATTAATTCTCAACTCTATTCTCTATTTTCTCCCTGAATGCACAGTTGCACACGTCTTCTCTTACCAGAATAGTGCATCAGGTTCTGTGTCTGGACTCTCGTACCGAGACCTTACAGTGCACCACCTCTTCGTTCTCTACCCTGGTTTCCTGTCTATGAATCTATGAATGTACCGGTACCCGTTTCAAGTTGACACTCCGATTGCCGCGTACGTGTTTGAATTTTTCGTTTTAAACTGATCGATAGCTTTGCTGAAAGCTGAGCAACAGCATAAAATTATGAACTCTGTTTTGTTTAGGTTACTCTGTGTTGTAATATGGCGAGTTATCGGCTTTTCTGGGTAGGCTAATATTCGTCCATAGCCTAAGCCTACAATATGAAAAATGAAGCAATTTTGTATTGGCCTATTGATTAAGTTGATCTATCTTAGGAAATGACAAAAATAAGGCGAGAGATTTTGAGTAGGGTAGGGTGGGGCATAGCGCCTAGTGTGGGAAGACGCCCACGCTGAATATCTTTGCAGTTGGCGACTTTTGGGGGAATTTAATAGCTGCCCATGACAGCAGACGCCATTACGAATTATAGGAAGTTGAAACGTGACCAATTTCTTGTTTCGGTGGAAGACAGCAAATAAAAGTTTGTTTTTCGTCTCTGTTTTATAATTCTCGCATGCAATTCATTCAGCTGTAACTGATTTCATGTTTAAGGGATCGGTACGGTTCTTATGTCATTATTTAGCTAAATAAGTGTACAACAGAAATATAACTTAAAACTATCGCTTCAGTTTAACAAAGAACCGACAAAATCAATAATAACAGACCGCTGTGGATGGGGCAAAAGGTCTTAGACACTGCGGGGGCAAAGCGCCGCCCGGGGCGTTTTTCCCCATTTCAGACGTAAACGCATTTGGTTAATTTCATATAATTTTTATGTTACAAGATATAGGTCTCGCATCTGAGGAAGATTCAACCCCGTGTCTTTACTGCAGAGAGCGATACTGCGACTCTATGGTGGAGTTTGTGCAGTTTGGGGTCTGCCTTCAGTGGGCTCATTATTCTTGTGCTGGTTATGACTCAAAATGCATGACAGCTTTTGTTTGTGAAGTAGGCCTATGTGGGTAGGTTGTAGGGCCTAACTTAGACAACCTCCATTTCATCATTTCGTGGGTTGGCAAGGAAACTATTGGGTTTAGGCCCACACATTGATTTTAGCTTTTTTAAATTTGGCAGTGTGAGACAAAGCTGTCAGTTATGCCTATGCCTGTTTTTCCCCTTCATTTGGCATATTTCAATGGACTTTTAACAATAATTAGGCATCTACAGTACGATGGAGCAATATACAGCTCATTAATTAATTACCTCTGTAAGCTAATTGAGTCATTATTTTTGCTGTCATCCATTCTGTAAGTTTTCGCAATTCTAATTCTTGTGCTGCGTTTGTGCATTTTTAAAAATATTATCATTGTGACTGTCAAAAATTAAAAGAATCCAGTTGCATAACTTTTTAGCAATATTCATTGTATGGTTGCGTCAATGATGGGGTAAAATGCCCACCATTAGGCTACTTGCCTCATGCATGGGGCAAGAAGTCCTTGCACACAAGTTTAATAAAAATCGAGTTTATATAAACTTGGACTAACTCTAAGTAAAATCAGCATTTCTACTGAATTGTGCATATAAAGCAGCTACTCGTCGCCAATTTTGGTTGACTTCAGATTGCGCTACTTTACAGTGGGTGATGTCAAACGTTAAAGGGGTGTTCTGCCCCACGTACCCTACCCTATAACCTACATTTTATTCTGGAAAGGAATGGCAGCTTTGTAGTACTTGAATGTTTTTATTTAAAGAGGAGCAGCAAACAAAGATGATTGGAAGAGACGAACATGATGAAAGTTACTCTGGTACGAAGGTAAGACGCGTATACTATAGTGCGCGCTCATCCAACTCAAGCAATATGCTATAGATACAAGTTTGGCAACATCATGAACTCTTGTGATCTTATTTGATGCAGCCATCAGCTGACGATCTGTGCTTTGTGATAGCGGCAATGTGAATTAAGTGCATTTATCATAGGTACGGTTGCAGAGCGGTGAGAAATCAGTGACCAACATGGTCGAACGGGAATGTGAAACTCTAATTAAGTTACCTCTAAGTGCAGTTGAACATAGCGGGTGTGAACTCGGGAACATTAAGGAGCCCTCTAGTGTAGCTTGGAGTCGCACCAAATCTTGCTCTTCTCAAGAGAAGGATCTTGAACTTAATCCAGACCTCGTCTGCAGGGGCGTAACTAGCGTTGGGCTTGGGGGCTCATCGGCTCATGCCCCCCTCCAAACGAAGCTGAAGCCCCTCCAAATAAATCAAGCCGTTGTATGCTTACGGCTTACCACTATATAGACTCCTGCTGCCGCACTCGTCATGCTCAAGGCTTAAGCCCCCCCCCAAAAGAAAAATCCTAGTTACGGCCCTGCTCGTCTGGAAACCCGGGCAGTGATGCCTGATATACTCATCTACATGTAACTAAGCTTAATACACCTATACCGCAAACAATATCCTACTTTGACTGAGATTGGTAGTCTGTGCAACGTGCCCTGAAACATTTCTCCACTGTCCATCCAAAGGAATATTTCCATGTGTCATGGACTCATTGATCGCATGTAGACTGAACGTCTTCCTACAGCTCCATCCATATAGCTGTCTAGTGACGATCCATCAAGCTATAGCTCTGTCTCTAATCTATACCCGGTACTCAGCTTCACTTCCAAAATCCAGGAGTTTGTTATGTCCTTACAGCTGCCGTGTTTTCCCACCGCCTTATCTTAGTTTCCAGTTCGCCTGCTGTAGGCCTTTATATAGGCTACTACAAACACCATTCCAGTTAGCCTAAGTGGAGTGGTAGGCACTGTAGCCTACAGCTTAATGCATTTGCGCCTGTGAGATGTTATGTAAGCTCACAACACCTTTTATATGATTTGCTGAATGTTGTCATTAATGTCAGCTTTCTTCACACTGTGGCTAAAATGGCAACCGGACTTTGCTCTTCTGCTGAGAGAGAAAAGCATGAATATGGGAGAGCTACATGGGGAAAAGACGATGGTGATACCGACAGCTAATTTAAAGCGTAAAATTCTTCAATAGCCTAGCTACATTTGTTGCAACTTTAGGACAAGAAAGAATGTTTTCTCTGTCAGTGGATTCCACATTAGCCTTAATGATGCTTTGAAAGCTTTGCCGTCGGGTTGGGCCTATATAGGCCTATCTTGTTAAACTGCAGCGGTTTTAAAGTCTTCTGAGTTTTTTAAATGTATGCTGAGCTAATGTAGGCCTACTTGTTTGTTATCTAACTACGGTAACGTGCTAGATAAATTAGCGACAATATTATATATTTTAGTTTTCAATTTGCTTCTATTTGAATCCTATCAGTTGTACGATCTTCCACTGGAGATATTGGACACTATCTTACAGAAGTCATATCTGCATTGGATTTTGAATTCATCGTCAAAGGAGAGAAATGAAGAAGTCATCAGATGTCTCACATCAGTTGACGTTTGTTTTCTTCAAAGAATTATCAGACAAAGATACAAGAAGGCAATCTGGCGTTGCCTCGGAGGTTAGACATGCATTCCAAGCGTATACCGTAGTAAACTATTGTCCATCTTTTCCCATCGGCAACAAGGGATTACTTGGATAAAGTATTTAAATATAATCAGAAAACTCTCAGAGTATCATTTATAGTAATCCATAGCCTACGGCTGGCAAGTTCTCCAGACATGTGACACTCTGAATTTAAGTCTTTTAAACTATTCTTCTGAACAAAAGTGCAGCCTTCATTACCTAAATGATGTGAAAGTTATTGAGGCTGTAATGTAATTCAAAATTAGTGATTGTCCTTGTCATTTTAGATTTCTATAGAAAAACCAAGAAAAGATCTGCAATCATAAGAAACAACGGAAAATATCTCTTACAAACTATTCAACCGAATGATGAATTTATTGCGTCGCTGTTGTCTCTCGAGTGTATAACGGAAAAACAACGTTGCATCATTCAACGACAACATTCGAACAAAGCTAAGAACATGAAGCTGATGCAGATTGTCAGATCCTTCGACGAAACGAAATCTTCTAATTTCGTCAGATGTCTTCGACGAACCGACCAGAAGTCGGTGGCGAGAATCATGGAAAACGGAGGAGGTTTACAGGCCAAACTTTCTTATTAGTTAGCCGTAGTGTGAATAATTCAAAGCACAGGCCTAATAATATGTATGTGCAGTTGTGCACTTGCTAAAGTGCCCCTTCAATATTTCTACTCAGAAGCGCTCCCGACTACAGCACGGACACTGAATCGGAGTTTCACGCCAAAGCACTGAGCAATTGCGAGTAAAGAACTTCCCCAAGGTCCCTACACGGCGGCTTGAGGTGGATACGAACATGGGCCTACCCACTGCACCACCGCGCCACACGGTGTAATAATTCATGCCAGCATAAAAACGCAAATAGCTGAATAGATCATTTGTTAAGAAACGAAGCGGATCACTTAGTAAACGACAAGATTTTAATAAGATTAATCGCAATGATACAGAACTGAAACTAGCCGTCTTGCTGCCATTACCGGAAAAGGGAAGAAACGAAACGCGAGAAAGAAGAACCGACGACTACATAATGTTAGAATAATCATAGTCGTTATATAGCGCTAGATCTATAAAGTCCAACACCCCTCCTTAACGACTACTTTACCACAACATCATAAAAAAATAAACTGTTCTCTCAATTTAGCCCAATTTCACTAGTAAACTTCCTAGTTTTAACTGCTTCCAAAGGCTTAGTTAAGAGATCAGCTATCATGTGTTCACTAGGACAATACTTAATGTCTAGTTCCTTCTTTCTGTACATTTCCCGTACGAAATGATACTTAGTTCCGATATGCTTTATTCTGTAACTTTCAAAACACCCGGATCTTTCATGACCATAGTTTTATCCATAAGTTCTTCAAATTTCTTTAACATTGTAGATTTTGTCGATGCTACAATCAGGTCATCCACATGGATTGAGATATAAATCCATCCATCATCGTACTGTTTTGAATATAAACATAGATCATTGTCACTTCTCTTGTATCCATCAGTGACAAGTACTTCATTGAGCTTTTTGTTCCATTCATTTGCTCCTTGTTTAAGTCCATATAAATTCTTTTTCAATTTACAGACTTCAGTAGTGCCTTTCTGATATCCATCAGTGTAGTGAGGGAGTAGTCGGCGATGATGCTTATAACTATGTATTGTTTTTATGTTTTATGACTCTTATTTGATTAATTGTTGGCCTAATGATCATAATTATAGGCCTAGATCATTTTCTGTGAACACTTAGCCTATTAGTCATTACCAATATATAGAGAGGAGAGAACTAGTGGGAGAAAGAGATAGAGAGAGACAGAGAGAGACAGAGAGATGCGGTAGGCGGGGAATTGGTGCCACGCAGGGTCTGAAGGGATGATTGGCAGGTGGAAGAAATGGGTTTAAGAAGGAATGCGACAGCAGAGCAGGCATCATTCGCCGGGGATCATTGACGAGAGAGCATTGGCCGCAGTGAGGCGAAGGGATCAGTGGCGAACGAGAGGCCTTGGAAGAAAGGGCCTGGAGCGAGCGAAGGATCGAAGAATAGATTAGGCTATGACAAGTGAATCGTTATGAATACAATGTAAATATTATAAACCGATGATCAATTAACCAGCAAGAAAAGATTCAAAATTGTTTCGGGTTAATTCTCTGTGCGATTGAAGTTGAACAATAACCCACGTGCTACGCTGCAACTAAAGTCCCCCGAAGATTTAGCCTGCTGCTCAATTAGCACCGCTCGCCACCAAGACTGAAAGAGTACGAACAACAATCGTCTCTTCCAGTACATTGTGCCAGCTGGGATTTTGTTCGAGATCGCAGAACTTCAACGCTGCTTATCTCAGACAATTTTTAACGGAGCAGAGACTTTGTGCGACGACATCATCGATTGACAAAGAGATGAACAGGACGACGATTCAACGGAGAAGACAGCGAGAGAAGAATTCAACGAAGAACGAAGCGGAACACCGATTCCAGACAAACGCATAAGCAGACGAGAAAGCGACGTTTGACGGCGGACGATTCGGGCGGACTCCACGAGGACTGATCTCATTGGACGCGGCGGATTCTTTGGAACTACACGTCCGGAGAGATTGGTGACAGGAGGACAACGACTGACGCAGTACAGACCGGACCTGGCGAAACCTACAACGGACAAAGGATTCGGACGATCAACGGACAAAGGATTCGGACGATCACCGGAACGAAGGATCCGGACGGGACATCAAGTGACGCGGGACAACTTGGAGCTCTGGGAGATCTTTCCATGCTGCAGTCCTGCAGAGAAATCGAAGAGAACGACACATCCAAGACACCTGGAGAGACACCTGGTGAGCACGAGCCATTTTGTTTGACTGCTCATAGTCACTTGGTGCTGTTAATGTTTATAGTCTGAATGGTGTTTGCGGGAGAATTGTTTGTACTGCAGAGTCAGTAATTGATTTATTGGAGAATGTGGTTGTAAAGCACGAAAGGTGCTAACTACTGATTGCTGTGAAGCGCTCCTGAGCTCATTTTATTGCGAGCGGAGTCTGCATGCTAACTGATGAACTTGTTGTGTTTGTTATTGATGAACGAAAGGGGTGATTGAAAATAACCCGTTCTGTGAGAAAGACTGCTTTTGAGATTATTGTTGTGTGTAGTAGGGTTTTGAAGGTCAAGCGAACTTCGTGTGTTTTTGAGCTCGTTTTATTGTTGTGCTTTGGTTCTTCTGCTTAAAATGTTTGAGAGAATGAAGAAAGCAGAGCTGCAGGAGGAGTGTAGACAGAGAGGCATAGATTGTGAAGGCCTAGATAAAAGGGCCATGATCCAAAGGTTGAAGGCAAATGACGATGCATCAGGTGGTGACGATGGATTGGATGAATATGAAGATGCAGACCAGGCTAGCGTGAGCGAAAGCCAGATGAAGCTTGAACTAGTTCAGGCGGAAGAGAGGCGGTTGTATGCGGAAAAAGAAAAGATGGCGGCGGAATTGGCCCTCTTGCGAGAGAAAGCGAACTTGGGTTTACTACAGCCAAGCCCTTCATTTTCTGTTGGTGACCCCGTCGGTCCGTCGGTTTATTCCAAGCTACCAACTATGCACGAAGGCGAAGATATAGTGTCTTTCTTCCACTCATTCGAGAAAATTGCCATTCGTCAGGGCATTGAGGAAAACAGGTGGGCGAAGCTCCTTCCGTCTTTGCTTAACTCGACAATGAGGGTGCATTATAACAGACTTTCCTTTGACACTTGTTCCAACTACAGGGAAACAAAACGTGCACTTCTCGATGCATGCAGATTGAATGCCAAACATTATTTGGATAAGTTTAAATGCATGCATAGGGCAGGGAAACAGTCTTACGTGCAATGTTTGGCCCAGTTAAACGATGTGTTTGATTTTTATCTTGAATGCAAAGAGATAACTGATTTTGAAACCCTAAGGGATGACATTATCATGGAGAGACTAAGAGAGTCTCTTGCGAGCGACTGTCGCTATTTTATTGAAGCAAGAAAGCCTAAAAGGGCTGCTCAAGTCGCTGAATTTGCAGATTTGCACTTTGAATGCACAATGGAAGGGCGCAAATCTAGCCAGGGTGATCAGAAACAGAACAACAGGTTCAGAGCGCTCAATTCTGATCACAACGTAAACCCTTGGGAAAGGAAGCCCACTGGCATGAACCAAGGGGCATTTGCAAATAGCACCAATGATAGACCGCGAGATACGAGTGCAAGACCAATGCAGTCTGGGTATGGTAATCGAGCAGATAATGGATCTCAGGCCCATAACCGAAATCACAACAAGTCATGGCCACAAAAACAGGGACATGCACAAATTAAGTTCGTAAAACCGGGTTCGAATCTAGAGAGAGTTGTAGATTACCAGAAACGATTTATTGTGCCATTGTTTGTGAACAATCGTCCCGTTGACGCTCTGAGGGACACAGGGGCCCAGGTTACGCTGGTTAATTCTGATCTTGTGAGAGATAACTCGTCTGCCATGAGGGATCCCATAACCGTGCAATGTGCTTTTGGGCTGTTAAAATGCATTTCGACTTGTGAACTTGAAATCAGCTCCCCACAATTTGGCACAGACCGTATTGTAAGGATCAAAGCAGGGGTGGTGAAGGACCTCCAGGTAGACATGCTAATTGGCCACGATGTATTTGCAAATAACACTGACTTGATCGATACTGTTAGCCCCCGTACTGCTGATACGTCTAATGACATTTCCCAGGCCTACATAGCCACTAGGAGACAAGACTACGGACCGACTGCTAGACGGCGTGACTATGACGGTAAGATAGACAGTGACAGTCAGAGAGACAAGCAGACAGCTGACACGATCAAAGCGCTCGGTAAACTGCAAGCAGCTGGGAGAGGTACACAGACGCCCGACGGACGACAGGTGGAGAGCGGGATTTTAGCGACGCCTTGCGAGCGAACGACTTTGAAAGGAGGAATAGAATCGGACTTAAAAGACACTAATGATATCAACAAAGTTGACGACCGAGATGGACAGAGTCATTTAATCGCACCTGACGAAAGGCGACTACCAGAAAATGACCCACCGCCTAATCGACAAAGCACCGGGGTCATAAAACCCTCTCAAACGCTCCAGCCGATCAACGGGAGGTCTTCGGTGACCGATGGAACGGGAGACGGTGGCCCGACCACCGACTTCAGACCAATTAACGACTCCTCGGGAGAATTGATAAGCACGCCTGGTCAGTCACTTCAAACGCCTTCAACAAGCAACAGATGCCCCGTAGCCGGATATACCGTCAAAGATTATCCAGATGATCGACCAGAGGATTTCAGTAACCGATGCTACGATGAAAAGGCAGGTGATGAGTTGGGAGGCGCCATCTCTAATGAAGGGGCTAGGCCGGCAAACCATAAAGACACGGCCCACGAAGAGGAGGAAGAGGAGAAAGAGGAGGAGGTAATCACCGCAGCAAATGGGGCGCACACGACGCCTGGTCATAGATCTCCGACGAACGGACCGAGAGCCAAGGAATGTATATCTGATCGTTCACAGGCCGAAGACAGAATCACTTTGAAGACACCCGAATCAGATAACTTCAAAAGGGCACAGCAAGAAGACCCCACCTTATTCGAATCGTGGAAGTTAGCGAGGGAGGGAGAGAGCAGATATCTAATCGACAACGGCTTTCTGTTTCGGAAAGGTAAACCGAACGAAGCAGAGGACGGAGGAGGAGGTTGTCGTAAGCAATTAATTCTACCAACAGGATACCGATCAAAGGTGTTACAGATGGCCCATGATCCCACTTGGGCGGGGAATCGAGGCAGAGGTGACAGAAAAAGGAGAAGACCACCTGAAAAGATCTCTTACGACAATAAACCAACAAACAGATCACTACAGCCAGGTCAACAGGTACTTCTGCGACACAGCACAGAAAACAAGTTACCCGCTCAAAGGCAAGGACCGTTCTTGGTAATGAGAAAATTGTCTGCTGTCCACTACGAGGTCAAGACAGACAAAGGACCGAGAACCTACCATATAGATCTATTGAGACAATGGCACGCCAAAGATTTAAATACACAGACTTCCAAAGCTCATTATAAGACGCCAGACATTATAGACGACGAAGGACAAGAAAACAACGAGTTACAATTGTATGACTATGCGAACCCTGCCAAGCAATTAACGAAACGCTAGGCTACATAGACAAAGGGAAGGGGATACATGAGTCTATGGCAGATGGACTATGTATAGCGCAAAATCATAATGAACTAGCGTTGTAAAATACTCATTGTTTGTTTTCAACTGTACTTACTTCCTTACGATGCCTGCATAAGGCTTTTGATTTTTTTTAAAGAACGAGTGAATGATCGATTTATAGGGAACCTTGTCTCACAGATATTACTCGTTTTTGTTTGTTTTGCTTTATGTTATAGATTAAATCACTTAGGGACTCGTGTTAGCCCGCAGCCTGGCGACGTCGAGAAACAACGGTGAAAAGACATTAGTGCCGTCCGACGTATGGCTTGTGCTCTTGTAAATCATCGTCGACCCGTGAAGAACTCTTCTTAAAGAGCCACCTGCACGACGTGCTGTTGACACAATTCTTGTGCCATCAGCTAAAGAAAGTGTGATGATGTAGTGAGGGAGTAGTCGGCGATGATGCTTATAACTATGTATTGTTTTTATGTTTTATGACTCTTATTTGATTAATTGTTGGCCTAATGATCATAATTATAGGCCTAGATCATTTTCTGTGAACACTTAGCCTATTAGTCATTACCAATATATAGAGAGGAGAGAGTGGGAGAAAGAGATAGAGAGAGACAGAGAGAGACAGAGAGATGCGGTAGGCGGGGAATTGGTGCCACGCAGGGTCTGAAGGGATGATTGGCAGGTGGAAGAAATGGGTTTAAGAAGGAATGCGACAGCAGAGCAGGCATCATTCGCCGGGGATCATTGACGAGAGAGCATTGGCCGCAGTGAGGCGAAGGGATCAGTGGCGAACGAGAGGCCTTGGAAGAAAGGGCCTGGAGCGAGCGAAGGATCGAAGAATAGATTAGGCTATGACAAGTGAATCGTTATGAATACAATGTAAATATTATAAACCGATGATCAATTAACCAGCAAGAAAAGATTCAAAATTGTTTCGGGTTAATTCTCTGTGCGATTGAAGTTGAACAATAACCCACGTGCTACGCTGCAACTAAAGTCCCCCGAAGATTTAGCCTGCTGCTCAATTAGCACCGCTCGCCACCAAGACTGAAAGAGTACGAACAACAATCGTCTCTTCCAGTACAATCAGGTTGTTTCATGTAGACTTCATGAGATAAATCGCCATTTAGGTAAGCTGTTTCCACATCATAGTGTTTTACTATCATGCCTTTAGAACCTGCTATAGTCAAGATAGTTCTCAGAGTTGATGGTTTTGCTACTGGAGCAAATACTTCATCATAATCTTCTCCAAATTTCTGAGAATATCCTTGTGCTACTAAACGAGCTTTATAACTTGTTATATTTCCCTTTTCATCTTTCTTGATTTTGTAAACCCATTTGCTACCAATGGCTGTTTTGTTTTCAGGTAATTCTGTTAAGACCCATGTTCCATTTTCATTCAACGATTTCATTTCATCATCCATTGCTTTCCGCCAGTATTCTTGTTGTTGACTAGATATGGCTTCCTTGTAACTTCTTGGTTCTGACTCAACCGTTGTTATTTTATTCATGGTTTCAATTAGTCTTTCAGGTGGTTTCGCCTTGTTGACTCTTTCTGATCTTCTTAAATTTACCTGAGTGTCTGTAGTTTCCTTATCAGGCTGTGTAATTTCTTCCTCGGGTAATTGATGTGTCGGAAAAAGAATAGTTTCATCATCAAAATCTGAATTTGATGACTGCTCTTCAACATCCAAATCAAAATCACCCTCTGTTGACAAATGTGGATGTCTCGAGAAAAATTACATCTCTACTGACGTATACTTTGTTAGTATTCACATCTAGTAGTCTGTAACCTTTTGTGCCTCTTTCATAACCAACGAAGGTCAATTTCTTGGCTTACCGTCCAATTTCTGTATTTTCTCTGCAGGAATTGCTACGTACGCTTTCGATCCGAAGCTCTTTATGTAGCTTAAATTTGGTCTTCTTTTATTCCATCTTTCATAAGGAGTGACTTCAATCCCTTCAACTGGTAATCTGTTCTGTAAATGGTTTGCTGTCATAATGGTTTCACCCCAATATTTTAGCGGTAGATCTGCATCCTTTAACATGCATCTTCGGTGAGATAACGATTCTTTCCGCACAACCATTTTGTTGAGGAGTATAAGGGTTTGAGAATTCTGCTTGAATTCCTTCACTTTTCATGAAATTCTGTAACCTTTGAGCTGTATATTCCCCTCCTCTATCTGATCGAATTCTTTTCGGTGTTTTACCAAACCTTGTCTGAACAAGCTTGACATGCTCCTGAATCTTGTCAGGAACTTCAGATTTATTTGCCAATAAATACACTTCTGTATATTTACTGTAATCATCAATCATCGTCATGAAATATCTTTTCCCACCAGGTGTTGTTGTCTGCATTGGTCCACAAACATCTGTATGTATTAAGTCTAGAATCTCATCTGACTTGGAATCTGACTTCTTTGGAATTGACTTTCTTGTCATCTTTGTTTGAATGCAACATTCACACACACTTGAGAATTTACACGGCTTGATGATGATCCCTGATACTTTATTCTGATTCACCATGTTTTGTATGGCTTTTGAATCTCTGTGTCCCATTCTGTTATGCCAAACGTGTATGCAACCTGTGCAACTTTGTGCAACCTGTGCGATATGTGTTTCCTTTACTTTATTCGTTTGGTCAGAGATTCTCAATTCAAACAAATCATTTTTGTCATCTGCAATTGCTATTGCTTCTCCATCCTTTATGATAGTGCATTTGTTTTCTTTGAAAACCACTACACAACCTTTACTGACAAGTTTCTTTACTGAAATTAAATTTCCTTTCAATTGTGGGACGTACAAGACTCCACACAATTTTGCAACATGTATCTCTCCGTTTTCCTTTATGAAATTTATCATCACATCACCACTTCCAGCTATTTTAATTTTTCGACCATCAGCGAGAAAAACTTCATTGTTGTACTGTCTGTTAATGTTCAAGAAGAAATTTCTGTTACTGCACATTTGTGTTGTTGCACCGGAATCAACGTGCCAAACACTGCTTACGTCTTTTTCGTATGCTTCAAGACATGTATGTGCTACACTTTCTGTTGGCTTTTCTTCATTGAAATTTTCTCTCAACGTTTTAACCGCGTGGTCTGGATTTCTTTTCTTCCACTGGATATACTTTCTGCAATCCCTTTTTAAGTGGTTAGGTTTCTTACAGAAGTAACATGTGCGATGTTCCTTAGGATTTTTTCTGGTTTTGTTGCCTTTAAATCCTTTAATTCCTGTCCTTTATGTGTTGAGGAATTACTTGTCCTTCTTGTAAACTCTTCAAGGAGTTTGTTTTTGACCAATTCAACAGTCAAATCATCTTCAGGTCTGCTTTCTAATGCCATAATCAGTGTCCCGTAACTTTCTGGAAGGCTACTGAGGAAGAAAGCAACTGTTAAATGCTCTGCCAACGTTTCTCCCATCGCCGTTAGCTGGTCAATTAAATTTTCCATTTCCGCAAGATGGTTTTGCATATCACCATGTTCTGTTAACTTTAACACAATTTTCTCAATAAATTGACTCTACTGGACAGTGTTGCCTTTTGATAATACTTCTTTAATTGTTCCCATGAACATTTTGCCGTAGTTTCTTTCCTTATTAGATGAAGTTGGTTGTCTTCAACCGCGTGGTCTCAAACCTATCGTGGCTCTTGCTTTTCCATCTTTACTTTGCCACGCTTCCGTAATAGGATCAGGGGTTTCTTTAGTGACAGTGTCTCACAAATCCTCTTTAATTAACAGAAGTTCAACTTTAAACTTCCAAGTCTGGTAGTTCTGATCGTTCAATTTTGCGATTTTACCTGAGCCTTTATCCGTCATCTTTATTCTTTCGGTGAAAAGAAATAAACAACTGTTTCTCGCATTTCTGTCGCGATGTAAGAAAACAGTCACGCTATACTGCGCAGTTGACCGGATTATCCTTATTTGTCTTATTAAAGTTTCATATCATAAACTTTTGTGATCATTACGTGCTCTGTGCTTGCTGGGCACATAACCTGTTAAGAAACGAAGCGGATCACTTAGTAAACGATAAGATTTTAATAAAATTAATCGCAACGATACAGAACTGAAACTAGCCGTCTTGCTACCATTACCGGAAAAGGGAAGAAACGAAACGCGAGAAAGAAGAACCGACGACTACCTAATGTTAGAATGATCATAGTCGTTATATAGCGCTAGATCTATAAAGTCCAACATCATTCTCAACAATCAGCAATAAACCATCCATCGCGTTATGCACCAGTCCCTGTAAGACTCTAGGCCTGTAATGTATGATCACAACTCCAGTTTTGTCTCAAGCATAAAACTACTATTCGGGTATTATCCTTTTTTTGTGCTTACAGTACACTGCCTCAGTGTGCCTGTAACATTTTTGCTGCTCATGCTTCATCACAAGTTTTTCGCTGATTGTTGAGATTGATCTATTCAGCTATTGACGTTTTTATGCAGTCATGAATTGGAGCCTGATGAATACCTCATTAGGCTAATGATGACATTTTTATTTGAGAAAAATCCCTACCGTACTTAATTAAATGTCAGGCCGCGTGTTTCACTCAAATTATACCGTACGAAACCCATAGGCTAGCTGTTGGTCAAGTCACCACATCGGTACAACCTAAAGAATATTTTAAAAGTCAACCATGGGATAGGCCTTATACGTGTTTTGTAGGCTGCTATTAACGGTTTACTGTCAATACCGCGCACACAATACCGCGCACACGATACCGCGCACACAATAGGCTACCGCGATTCACAAGACCGCGCACGATCATTACCGCGCACGATCATTACCGCGCACGATGATAACCGCATACAAGTATTTCAACATGCATCCAGCTTCTACGTCAGATCTAAAAATACCTTCATCCAGCTTCTATTTCTCATGCGTTACTTTCATCAATCCAACTTCCATTTCATTTATAAAAATACCTTCATCCAGCTTCTATTTCTCATGCGTTATTTTCAAACAATCCAGCTTTTATTTCATATAAAAATACCTTCATCCAACTTCCATTTCTCATGCGTTATTTTCATCAATCCAGCTTCTATTTCATATATAAAAATACCTTCATCCAGCTTCTATTTCTCATGAGTTATTTTCATCAATCCAGCTTTTATTTCATATATAAAAATACCTTCATCCAGCTTCTATTTCTCTTGCGTTATTTTCATCAATCCAGCTTCTATTTCATATATAAAAATACCTTCATCCAGCTTCTATTTCTAATGAGTTATTTTCATCAATCCAGCTTTTATTTCATATATAAAAATACCTTCATCCAGCTTCTATTTCTCATGAGTTATTTTCATCAATCCAGCTTTTATTTCATATATAAAAATACCTGCATCCAGCTTCCATTTCTCATGCGTTATTTTCATCAATCCAGCTTCTATTTCATATATATGAAAATACCTTCATCCAGCTTCTATTTCTCATGAGTTATTTTCATCAATCCAGCTTTTATTTCATATATAAAAATACCTTCATCCAGCTTCTATTTCTCTTGCGTTATTTTCATCAGTCCAGCTTCTATTTCATATATAAAAATACATTCATCCAGCTTCTATTTCTCATGAGTTATTTTCATTAATCCAGCTTTTATTTCATATATAAAAATACCTTCATCCAGCTTCTATTTCGCATGCGTTATTTTCATCAATCCAACTTCCATTTCATGTATAAAAATACCTTCATCCAGCTTCTATTTCTCATGCGTTATTTTCAAACAATCCAGCTTTTATTTCATATATAAAAATACCTCCATCCAGCTTCCATTTCTCATGCGTTATTTTCATCAATCCAGCTTCTATTTCATATATAAAAATACCTTCATCCAGCTTCTATTTCTCATGAGTTATTTTCATCAATCCAGCTTTTATTTCATATATAAAAATACCTTCATCCAGCTTCTATTTCTCTTGCGTTATTTTCATCAATCCAGCTTCTATTTCATATATAAAAATACATTCATCCAGCTTCTATTTCTCATGAGTTATTTTCATCAATCCAGCTTTTATTTCATATATAAAAATACCTTCATCCAGCTTCTGTTTCTCATGCGTTATTTTCGACAATCCATCTTCTATTTCACCTCTAAAATAATTTAATCCAGCTTCCATTTCTCAAGCGCTGGACCAGTTGTCTGTAGACCAGTTGTCGTTTGACGAGTTGTCTGTAGAACAATTGTCGTGACACCGCTTAAATAGAAGTTGGATGATGGTATTTTTAGATCTGACATAGAAGCTGGATGCATGTTGAAATACTTGTATGCGATTATCATCGTGCGCGGTAATGATCGTGCGCGGTAATGATCGTGCGCGGTCTTGTGAATCGCGGTAGCCTATTGTGTGCGCGGTATCGTGTGCGCGGTATTGTGTGCGCGGTATTGACCGGATACCCTATTAACGCCATTGTATTGCAGGTAGTCTGTTCTGTTAGTAGGCCTATAGTTAAGATTTGTGATTTGTGTGTTCTTGTGAATTGTTTCAATTGCATAATTATAACTCAAGGCCTTATCTTATCTTATCTGACCATTTATAAAGCGCCTCTCGCAGCAAGAGCCTTTCAGAAGTGCTCCCAGTGCGTTTAACTCCGAGAAAAAAAGGCACGTTTTTAGACGAGAGAAAGACGAGGATACACTACCAGAGAGGATGGCAGAGCGAACTGATACGGAAGCCCATTCCATAGGGAGGGACCAGTGCAGGCAAATGCTCTGGATTGAGCCATGGCGGTCCTGACTCGGGGGACAAAGAGGTCAAGCCTATCAGAGGACCTAAGAGGACGCAGCGAAGTGGCAGAAAGAGGGCTAAGTATCTGATCGCACAGATACTTCGGAGCAAGACCCATTTGAGATTTAAGGACCCAAATCAGGACTTCACTGTAAGCTGTTGCGATCTGTCAACCGGATTGTTCAATAAAGGAAACACTATTATGACTGCTGTAATTTTCGACTATGTAGGGCTGAAGGCCTATGAAGTAGTCCTTGTTGAATTTCAGAAGGCCTTTTTGTTTTGACTTTGTTCTTAGGTGTAATAAAAGTCAGAGTGCAAATTTGTGGTACAACGCCATTGGAAGCACGGATACTTCATCAAAAAATAGAAAATCTTCCAAGGAGAATGATTCCAATATCCCTTCAAACCGATAGATTCTTAAGACAACTGAAGGAGGAAGGCATAGAAATCCTTAACTCTCAACTGAATGGACAGACTACTGTGGTCGTCTGGATCTGGTGTCGTTCACAAGAAGCCCTACAGAAGATTCAGAAGCTTTACAAGTCGAATCAGCTGCGTGATGTTATCTTTGAAAATATTCAACCATCTGTTTCAAAAGTGATCAACATCGATAGGAATCAGTTCAAAAAAACCTTTGGCAAGTTCTAATGAACGCACTCTCCTAGAAGAAACTCGGCGCGCAATTTTATCAGTAACATAGATTAGTGTAATAACTAAGTCAACGTTGGTTAGAAAAATCATTAGGCCGTTGAACCAGATGAAAAAAGGGATGTTAATCTGTGTAAATGTAATGCAATAATTGCTCGTGCGCTTGGCGTGAAACTCCGATGCAGTGCTCGCGCTGTAGGCGGAAGCGCCTCTGAGTTGAGAGCTTGAATGAGTGGTATGGCATGTGCAAGAAATAAATAAAAATAAGTAAAATAAAAATCAGAAATAAGCGAAAAGTCTATAAATTGTTATAAGTTTCTGGGATCAACCAAGTTGGATTTGGAAGAATTTAGTGAAGGGCAATTGGAAGACATCCGGATCCACAAGTGCAAGTCATGGGAAAGGACCTCAATATTATAAGGCGAACTAATAATTTTTGTATTGTATCTATACACTTATATAGTGTCTTTCGCAGAGTAACGTACCATTCAGAGGCGCTCTAAGCATGAAAAACTCCGGAGGAAAAGAAGTGTTTTTAAAAAACGAGAGATTGATATGGAAAAACTAGTCACTAGTTTAGTCCGTAGTGCGGGTGGAAGGTCATTCCAAACCACAGCAAACGCCCGATGTTGGGCAAGAGCAGTCCTATTTCTGTGAACAAAAGGATCAAGACGATATGCAGAACGCATTGAGTGAGATGAAGATACAGATGAGGGCTTCTGCATATAGTTTAAAAGGTATTTAGGGGCATTTCCCAGCTGTGCTTTGGAGACCAGACAGAGGATCTTGTAGTGAATGCATGAAGTGATAGGTAACCGGTGTAACACTTCAAGCATTTATGTAGAAAAATCCCAAAGCGAGGGAGTCGAGCTATGAGCCTATAGTCATCATAGCCGAAGCATTTAAGACTGATTAAAGGGGAGAAAGATGTTGTTTTGGGAGGCCCAAAATAAGAGTTGAGTAGGCGGAGGACCATGAACGTAATCGGCAAAGAGGTCACCATGCAGTAATACAGAGACTTGGAATCACATCAATCATGTTTTCAGAATGAAAAAGGGGTCCAAAGCCGATCTCTGTCACCCTGTGCAACACCTAGGAAGACACTGACGCCTAATTACATCTGGAATCTGGTAATCCAACTATAGCCCTTTCGGTCTCTGTAATGTATATGCAATTGGCGCCTAGAAATACTGGCATCCAGTTAGATCTGAAATTACCGTACTAGCCTTAACCATTATTGTACGACCAGACAGGTAAGATTGAAGCCAGAGAAGAGGGATGCCTTTAATCTCATAGGAGGAATCAAGGCATTGGAGGCTTGGAGCAATATTTTGTGGTCTACCATTTTGAAGGCTGACGAGACATGAATAAGTACAAGAAGTGAAACCTGATCCTTATCTGCGTATACATCTGGCATGGAGAGCAGGGCTGTTTTATTTGAATAGAAGACCCGGAAACCAAATTGCGAAGAAGGCCCGAGGTAAGGAAGAATCTGAATGGAAGCCATGCAGACACTCAAGGGTTTTATATAGAAAAGACAAGTTGGAAATAGGCCGATAGTTTTGACAATGATTAGGATCAAGATTAGTTTTCTTAGGTGATGGAAAAACCAAAGCATTGTTTTTGAGTAGCAGGAATGGAGCAAGTTGAAGAGATAGGCTAGATAATCAAAGGGGTAAGATCGTCAAGTATGTGAATAATAATACATGGGGAAGTGGGTATAGTTCACACGATCTAGGAGAAAATCATTCGTAGACTGATCATGTAGACTTAAAGCTGATAGCCATAAAACATGAAGGACGTAGAGTACGTCGCAGGTGTGGCACAAAATCAATCAGAAAGAAACATGTTATTGTGAATCGATTGTTTACGTATTTAATTAATGTTTTTGTTAGTCGTGTTGTTGCCGATTTCTATCAACTCCTCTCAGAGAAGAGACGTACATGTACATGAAAGAGTGCATGGAGTGACTAAACTGCGAAATGAAATCTACGTTCTCTGTCGAGCAAAACGTCGTAATTCCCGTACAATTCGAGTCCTTGAGGATCAAAGTCCATTCCGTACTCAGTTAAAAATCAAAATAAAACAGATGAAATCACCGGAAGACATTGGATCCAGTGAGAAGGACAATTGTCTCTACGTCTCAGATTCTAAATCTAATTGCGTCTGGAAGATAGAAAGAGTGAGTGGATGGACTAAAAGTCTGCGAGATGACAAATACACAATTATCAAATGGCTGTGTATTAACTATGCTCCACGTACTCTATCAGTGTCCACTGATGGTCAGTTGTTGATGGTCAATGAAGATGCGTTCGAAACATCGTCCTTTCTGATGATCTACGGATCAGACGCTGAACTCATTCGATCCATTCAGTTTCCAAGAGACATCTTGAAACCAATTCATGCGGTGAAAACATCCATCGGGAATTTCGTCATTCTTCACAGTAGGTTGGAAGAGAAGAAAGGAGAGAGTGGATCAAGTGGAAGAGAGAGTGTAATGAAGAGAGGCATTTGTGAATGGAATGAACAGAATTTAACGGTCATCTCTCGTTTTATTCCTTCAAATGAAGAGCAACAACTGAATGAAGCTTGCTATCTTTCACTCGATTCAGACGATCGAGTGTTTGTGGCTGACTATGCGAATGGCAGAGTGATTCTTTTGAATGACGATCTCACATGGAATGGAATATCTTGTCCCACAGGACAGAAGGAAGAAACGAAGATGAAATCGCCACGGAGGTTGTTTTACGACGAAGAAAAGAAGCAACTGATCGTCGGAGGATACATTGATTTACGCGAAGGACTTGGTGTTTACACCTTCGGCCATAGGCGCAACCACCCTATGGGACCCACGGGACGCGTCCCCTCCAACTTTTGAGTGGTCCCATTGACTTTATCATTATGGTCCCCCAACTTTTAGGACGTGATTCATTTGGTGCCCCCCAACTTTTAGGACGTGATTGCGCCTATGCCTTCGGCTAAACTTAAGCCAAAACTAACATTTCATGGACCACTTTTAGCAAACAAATAAACACTTTTCTACTAGGGCTGCCAACTCTTGCAATTCCGGGACGCCCGCAGTCACTAGATATGACATTTAGCCTGTATACCAATTTACACTGTCCACCCCAATTCTTAACACATAGGCACAACGTCGTGGAAACCAAAACGTCAGCTCTCAAAAGCAATAGAACGGACTAACAGTACATAGGACACGATATGCTACAGAGTGTCAGTGGTTTGTGAAGTTTTCAAGACTTGAACCCAGCGCTGTCCAACATTCGATGTTCAGCCAAGAACGTTAGGTTTAATAGAGCGCAGAACGCAAAATCATCGCACAACTTTCCGAGTTTAGTGTGCGAAATAGCAGCATTTTGTCAAGTGCATCTCTACCACAAATTGCGGGACGATTTGAGATCAATCCGGGAAACGGGACGCACAAGGCCGATTCCGGGACTGTCCAGGCGAATCCGGGACGGCTGGCAGCCTTATTTTCTACTCATCCGAGTAAATGAAGTAGGCTAAATCTGCCACCTTCCATTTATAGAGATCGAAAAAATTTAATTCAGCTACCAGATTAAAGCTTGCTACAACGTGTGAAGATGCTACGTGCATCTATACATGTAGGCTACATGTAGGCTACATGTAGAATTGTAGATGTATAGGTGGAGACTTGGTCCCGGGTTTGGGGAGGGGGAGACGAGCGACTGAAGGACGATCACCGCGGCGCAAAGCGACAAGCACGGGTGGGAATTTGGAGGGAAATTTGCCTCTCCCCATTTTTGATTCTTTTTTCACATTGCAAGGGTAGCATTTTAGGCTGTTACTTTAATAAAATTGCTCATGATTTTATTGCTCTTGGAGATGTGCTTTACGACTTCAATAAATGTTCCTTCACATTGTCAACTTTTTTGAATTTGCACGCTTTAATGGTTGCATTTTAAGCTATGAGACACTGCTCCTAGGTGCTGTCAGCAGTGGCGTTACTAGGACTTTTGTTTGGACTAAGCCTTGAAAACGAAGAGTGCACGTGCTGCAGAACGAGTCTATATTGTGGAACTGATTATGAAGATCTGTTTCTGAAATTTTGGTGGGGATACAAACATCTTCGTCCCATCCATCACAAACCTTGGGGATCGTTTCCCTGTCCCGCCCTCTAAGTCTCCGCCCATGCCTGGCATAACTTTTGGTTTCATTCGTCTTCTTCATTGTATCCGTCAGTCATCATCCATCCCAGCTTCATCTGTCTTGGTCTTCTTCTCTTTCTCTTTCCCTCCAATCTCCCTTCTATGATTAAATTTTCTCTCTGGAGTAAATCTCCTCTTAATATGGGTCCAATCCAGCTCTTTGCCTTTCAGTGGCGGCGCCAGGGGCTGGAGGCTAAGCCCCCAAAAGGTTGTCAGGTTTTTTGCACAGAGAAAATGACATATTTTCATGAGATTTGGACTAAGCCCCTCCCTAAAAAAGTCATCCGGATTTTGGGGGAACTGGGAAAATGAAATATTTTCTTGTTTTCTTGAGATTTCGACCGAACGCCTTTAAAAAGTCGACAGAAATTTTGGCGAATGAAAATGGAAAATTTCCTCCGCGATTCGCCCTCTCAACCAGCCTCCCCCAAAACTGAAATCATGGCGCCGCCACTGCTTTCTCTTAAAGTTGTCATCAGTGTTCTTTTCTCCTGCTCTTTGCAGCACTTCTTCATTCGTCACTCGCTCCGTCCAGCTCTCCTTTTTCATCCTTCTCCATATTTACATCTCAAAGGTTTCCAAGCTCTTAGTTTCATTGCCAAAGACAAATAATTGAGTGTTGGAGAGGTAGATTAATTTAGGTGAATTTAATGTATTTGCTACGTCACCCATTGATTCTTGCTTGTTCTTCTATGACGTCGCTATACGAGCAGCATTCTGTCAGTCTCTATTGATTAAATAAACGAAAATACAATAGGCGCCTACAATAAACTCTCTTCTTTCGTACCAGCTGTATAATTATATAATTGTATAAGAAATTATTAATAATCACCGCGGCGCATTAATAATTAATTATTTTATTAATAATTTCTTAAAACTTTTGGCATTTAAAAGAACACACATTCCTGCATAATACAAAATAAAACTTTAACAAGTGCGATCTTAATACTGAAAGTGAGCAGCATATTTGTGATTTTCATAAGAGTTGCAAATAACGCGAAAAATCGAAAAAATGATATAAAATTTTTACTATATAACTTTTGAAAACTCTCGGCTTATGAAAACGTAACACTTAATGATAGTCTATGTTCGCACTAGGTAAAGGTTTCAGAAAATAAGTACATACTTCGAAAGTGGGGATGCCACTCTTACCCTACCCTGCCACTTTTGCACTACTTACCCCTAAATCTGCCACCTTCCATTTATAGAGATCGAAAAAATTTAATTCAGCTACCAGATTAAAGCTTGCTACAACGTGTGAAGATGCTACGTGCATCTATACATGTAGGCTACATGTAGGCTACATGTAGAATTGTAGATGTATAGGTGGAGACTTGGTCCCGGGTTTGGGGAGGGGGAGACGAGCGACTGAAGGACGATCACCGCGGCGCAAAGCGACAAGCACGGGTGGGAATTTGGAGGGAAATTTGCCACTCCCCATTTTTGATTCTTTTTTCACATTGCAAGGGTAGCATTTTAGGCTGTTACTTTAATAAAATTGCTCATGATTTTATTGCTCTTGGAGATGTGCTTTACGACTTCAATAAATGTTCCTTCACATTGTCAACTTTTTTGAATTTGCACGCTTTAATGGTTGCATTTTAAGCTATGAGACACTGCTCCTAGGTGCTGTCAGCAGTGGCGTTACTAGGACTTTTGTTTGGACTAAGCCTTGAAAACGAAGAGTGCACGTGCTGCAGAACGAGTCTATATTGTGGAACTGATTATGAAGATCTGTTTCTGAAATTTTGGTGGGGATACAAACAACTTCGTCCCATCCATCACAAACCTTGGGGATCGTTTCCCTGTCCCGCCCTCTAAGTCTCCGCCCATGCCTGGCATAACTTTTGGTTTCATTCGTCTTCTTCATTGTATCCGTCAGTCATCATCCATCCCAGCTTCATCTGTCTTGGTCTTCTTCTCTTTCTCTTTCCCTCCAATCTCCCTTCTATGATTAAATTTTCTCTCTGGAGTAAATCTCCTCTTAATATGGGTCCAATCCAGCTCTTTGCCTTTCAGTGGCGGCGCCAGGGGCTGGAGGCTAAGCCCCCAAAAGGTTGTCAGGTTTTTTGCACAGGGAAAATGACATATTTTCATGAGATTTGGACTAAGCCCCTCCCTAAAAAAGTCATCCGGATTTTGGGGGAACTGGGAAAATGAAATATTTTCTTGTTTTCTTGAGATTTCGACCGAACGCCTTTAAAAAAGTCGACAGAAATTTTGGCGAATGAAAATGGAAAATTTCCTCCGCGATTCGCCCTCTCAACCAGCCTCCCCCAAAACTGAAATCATGGCGCCGCCACTGCTTTCTCTTAAAGTTGTCATCAGTGTTCTTTTCTCCTGCTCTTTGCAGCACTTCTTCATTCGTCACTCGCTCCGTCCAGCTCTCCTTTTTCATCCTTCTCCATATTTACATCTCAAAGGTTTCCAAGCTCTTAGTTTCATTGCCAAAGACAAATAATTGAGTGTTGGGGAGGTAGATTAATTTAGGTGAATTTAATGTATTTGCTACGTCACCCATTGATTCTTGCTTGTTCTTCTATAACGTCGCTATAGGAGCAGCATTCTGTCAGTCTCTATTGATTAAATAAACGAAAATACAATAGGCGCCTACAATAAACTCTCTTCTTTCGTACCAGCGAACCTCTTTTGTCAATCGCGATTGCCAAAATATTTATCTGAAAGATGTGTTAACTTTCAAGTGGCGCTTTAGAAGTTTGGAGTTTATTACTGCGATAACTGGAACGCAGTCTCTCCCTGTTTGTTACTTTACTAATCTTCATTTGTCTTTGACTTCCGCTGTCTTTCTTTTAATTTGTTATGGCATCTCTCCAATCTATTTCTCCGTCTCCTTCATTCAGGTACGGTACCCATTGTCTTTGTTTCTCTTTGTGACATCAATGCCTCACTTATTGGTACACGCTCTCTTCGCATTGGCTTTTGAATACATCCAAAAATACGTTCCTTAAGTTGGTTAAACTGAGCATAAGATAATTGTTGAACTAGGCTACTGATTACAATTTCAGTGATGGCACAGGCATATTTTTGCAATCAGGGTGTTGCCAGGGCTGAACACAAAATTTAATAACCAAAGCAGGTAGGCCTAGCAATTTATGGGGAGTGCGTGATCAAAAATATCATGGTAGTAATGTGGCAGAGCAAAAACCTGAGCAGAAGTTTATTTGCCGAGGCATCTCGGTGCCATCTCCCCTGGCATGCCCTGCGGTAGCGCCGCCACGGCAAATTTTAAACTTTTGTGGGCCTATTCGGAGCAAGATTATTGCAAGAATATGGATGCAATGCATATCGTCATCGCCGCCACCACTCCATCATCATCATAATCATCAGCATCGTCATCTTCGTCGTCGTAGTCATTACGATCATTATCATTATAGCCATCATCAGCACCATCATCATCACCACACAATGTGGGGCGCGGTGGTGTAGTGCGTATGTTCGCTGCCTTGCAACCGGAGGGTTTCGGGTTCGAATCCAACTCAAGCCGTCTCGTGAAGACCTTGGGCAAGTCATTCACTGGCAATTGTTTGGGTCTTCGGCGTGAAACTTCGATGCAGTGTCAGCACTGTAGTCGGGAGCGCTTCTGAGTAGAAATCTTGAAGGGGCGCTATAACAAGTGCACATACATACACAGCATCACCAATAGCATGCCTCCGTAATCTGTAGGCTATGTAACGTTATCGCTTTTGCAGCTCTTCGCAGTCATATCTATAAAACTTTGCCCAATTATTTTCATCATGGGCGGAGTTTGGTTTAAGTTTTTGGAGGGGCTTAAAATAAGTTGGTTTTCGGGGCACGGAGATTTGGTCCAAATCCAAAAGAGCGGCAGTGGCGTAGCCATGAATTTCCGATGTTTTTTCCCCGCCTGACCGGATGCCCTTCCTGACACCAACCCAATAGTATTACACTAAATAAAAAGGGAGTAAAGTAACAAAGGAAATAAAGTAAGAAAAATAATTGTTATTACAAGCAATTGCGCTTGATTTGTTTTTTCTTGTTTAAGTGGATAAATGACCTTTAAAAACTTTTTCCTAAGCCAATGGGGGGGTTTAACCCCTCAAACCCCCTGGCTACGCCACTGAGCGGCGCCAACAATATTTTCATAAAAATTTCAGGTGGTCACGGTTACATTTTCTAGTAAGAGCTAACAAATTGCAAACCTGGAAAGTGAGAACATGGGTATTTTTCAAAAAGGCTTCTTAATGCATATTTCTCAGTTTCATTTTGTGTAGGCTATCATTTTCAATATGAATAGTTTTCTTAGTGCAAAGAAATTTGTTAAAAATCAAAAGTAGAATGTTAAAAGGTAGGTTTTGAAGGGGCGCTATATAATGATTGAAAGAATAAATGAATGAAAAACAGGTATCAGTTTTAAAGGGGCAAGTGCTCCATCAAGTTACTTCTATATTTTAATCGTAATTTCTAAACTTCTAAAGTGCCACTCCAAAGTCAATTGTGGGGCACCAGCTTATTCAGAAGCGCTGCATCGAGTCATCAGGCTGTTCAAAGGGTAGTCAAGAAAGAGGTCCGAGTCCGGTAGCCAGAGAGTCAGATGTTAATGCAGGTGTCGTTTAGGAAGGTGGAGGATCCCGAGGATAAGAAGAATGGGGTATCAATTCCTTTGAACAGACGAGACCAACGTTGGTTTTGGGAGAAAATCTCGAGGCGTGATAACCAGACCCAATTATCCAAGTTTCTCTACAGCTTGACCTACCTAAATTCTGTACTGGCAGCATACAAAATGGACAAAATGCAGCCTGACTTCAAGCGGACTTGATTCCATATATAACGCTGGTGAATATGTAGATCTATTTTACTTAATTTCAATGGGCTGTTGAAAAAATTTCAAATTTTTACATGAGTGTAATTTATTGATAATTAATTTTTGTGTAGTTGTGAAAAATTGCATTAGCCTATGGTTAGATTCCAGACAAGTAGGCCATAATCGATAGGAATACTATTCGTACGGGCACCCACGGGAGGGTTAAAAGTCATTGTTACCGTTTTCAGCAAGAGCTTGAAAAAATGCAAGGCAGAAAATTAAGAGCTTCTTTATTTCTACAGAGATTTCATTACTTAAATTTCTGACTTTCACTGAAGTGTATCATTCGTAACATTAGTATTTTAATGGAAAGAAATTTCTTAAGCCCCAAAAGTGGTAGTTAGAAAAATAGGTTTCCGTTTTCCAAGGGGGGAGGGCAAGTGCCCCCCCTTGCCCCTATGTGCGGGCGCCCATGCTAGCGTTGGGCTTGAGGGACGTAAGGTCAACGAAATGAGGGGAAGCCCACGATATAGGCTATGCCCTGCCCTCAGCTCAATCATAATAATACAGGGTCTAATTTTTGCAGCATATTACCCATCAAATTTACATGCATAATAATAAAACCAAACTACCACTACTATGAAACGTTAATTAGTAAGCAAACGTAATAATATCACTGTCACTGTTGTTAGGCCTAATTATGCTTGCTGTGGGTGTTTATGGTGATGAGGCACAGTTCTGCTGTTATTATTTCATTGCTGTTTCTATAATAATAATATTATTATAGACATTATTATCATTATTTTTATTGTCATTTTATTATTACTATTATTATTACTATTATTATTTTATTACCGTTACTATAATTATTATTAGTGGCATTAATAGTTTAGTGTAGTAGTATAAGTATTAGTATGTCATTATTCGTACTACAGTGAATTATTAGGTTTATCACTGTTGCGTTATTAATTAAGTCCTAGTTAAGTTATACGTATCCTATGAAAACATTCATGTTTATTAATTGGGAAGAGGTGTCAGAATAGTATAAGCTATTAGCTTTTGCTGGCACCTAATTGCATTGTTCTGTACTAAATCACTCATGATTATGTAACCTGAGTTGAACGTGCAATAAAGTATCTATCTATCTATCTATCTATCTATCTATCTATCTATCTATCTATCTATCTATCTATCTATCTATCTATCCATCTATCTATCTATCTATCTATCTATCTATCTATCTATCTATCTATCTATCTATCTATCTATCTATCTATCTATCTATCTATCTATCTATCTATCTATCTATCTATCTATCTATCTATCTATCTATCTATCTATCTATCTATCTATCTATCTATCTATCTATCTATCTATCTATCTATCTATCTATCTATCTATCTACTTGAATGCAACAAAAGGCCCTAGCCTTGCTTGTATAAGGAGGCGATCCTCTTAGTCTTAGGCTGAAACTTAGCCTAAGAGGATCGCATAAAATGACCATTATACAGAGCGCGTCATTAAAAATGAAGCTCAATGATTTATTTTGCTCAGGTAATTTGTCTTTTTCAACCTGCAAGTTTTTTTGCTAAATGTCATATTCTATAATAATGTCCACCTCGATCGGTTCTCAACAATTATTCTCCCTAAACGTCGCGATCGTCATGATCAGTCTCAACAATTATAGCCAACTGTATTTGTTTTATTGCTGCAAATTTACGACGAAGGTAGACAGTAAACTCTGTTCTTAAGGGCACCCCAAATAGCACACTCTACCGAGTCTAAGTCTGGGCTATTTGGGGCGGCATGTGACACATGTCTGGTTTGGAGCACATCTTGACATTCTAGCCTACTGCATGCAGATGAAGGAGGTTTAGTGTTTCTTGCTGTGTGATAAGGAGCCAGTTCTGCTGCAATAACCAATTTCGACTATTACAGCTTGCTCAAATAATTTCCAGATAGTAGCTAGGTTAATTAAACCTCGTTTTAGAACGTGAAAACAATAGTATTGCTGTTTGCTTGGGCATTACATTTGGTTTTCCCCCATCCATGACACCGACCGAAACCATGATGCAACGACTGAAATGTCCACATTCGCTTACGAGCCTTGTTGCTTGAATTTGCTTTTCTTTCTTATCCTGGAATGAGAACGATCCCTTTTAGAATTAACTCTTGTGGGAACTACGTATAATGACCTCTTATCTGCAAACCAAATGCTTCGTGCACTTCTCTGTTCAAGAAACATCTCAAGTATAGGTTAGGTCTGGCTGCCAACTTCAAGTTTTAATTCAAGCCTTCGCTCATCATCTGAATTATAGGCCTATCACGTGTTTTTGGGTCGTAATTTGTAGGCTTCACAATACGTCGCACTCCCTCGATTTGGTTAGTATAGGCTAAGTGCCTAAGTGCAGTGATGTCCGTGTTTAATATTTCGGCCCACTCAAAACACATCTTGTATTGCATCAAACACAATTGAACGCGACGTTCCCATTTTTAATGGCCCACCATGTAGAATGTAGATGCATAGTTTTATGACCTGTGGAGCACGGGTAGAGATATCTTTGACGGTAGAGTATTTTCACAGCCTACTCGAACAGCCGCAGTTGAACAACTCTTTGCCATTCGTCCATAAAGACTTGAAAGAAGGCTACATAGGCTACACGAGCATTATGTGAAGAACGGTTGTGAGAATTGTCTCGCCTAACACTAGTGTGGTAAGTTGTATGAATTGCAAAGTAGGCCCTCGAAATACATCGTCATTAGGACTACTGATCAGTTTTTCAGCTATTCTGAGGTAAGCTGAAAATACATTTAGCCTAGGCCTAGTTAAGCCTATAACGACGTCTTTAATTGTCAGCGTCACACAATTCCTAAAAACTATTTTGCTAGAGTCCAATTAATTATTAGTAATGGTTGAATAATGTCACTTGACTGTCAAACAATCTGTTTATATCTATATATATACCGGTATATAATTAGGCCTATATATACAGTTATACACATATAGGCTATATATTATTAGGCCTATATAGGTCTATATATATAGGCCAGTTGTGAAATAAACTCAGATGAATCAATAGTCGCGGAACAACAGCAACAGGGCTAGCAGAACACGGTATATCCTGGTAGGCGGGTGTACACCTATGATGAAAGCCGTTGTTGCCCTACGATGGCTTTGTGACAGGGTGAGTAGGCCTATAGGCCGTGCTTTAAAGTAAACCGCGCTGCCTTGAGATTATGCTTGCACTTGAGCTATGTCCCCAGCCATATATTTTGATGTTGCGACCCACGAGCCTTGTAAATTTTCAAATGTGGCCCACATGACGACTTGAATTTGAGACCACTGTGCTAGAGCATACCCATGGATCGAGTAAGCGACGAATTTAGATTTAGGATGGCCACATGAACCGCGATAAGAGTCACTTGGGTCTTACCACCTTGCTTGCTTGTAAGCAACGGTGGCACCACGGTGCCAGTTCATCTGGTAATTAATTAACAAAAATGTTTAAATCTAATGTTTCTTACAGCTACACAAGCTGGTGGCAAATTGTGAGGCACTCAGTCAATACGAAGACTGAATTCATACCAACCACCGTTGCAATGGGTAAGTGTAAAAGATGGCGCTGCTATACATGTCGGCCTAGATAAGGAACTTCATAATAGGCACTACGGTACTATATTGGCTATAATAATTAATTGCTGTTTGAACGTTAGAATTGTTTTTTTTTCAAATGTTAGTCTGTGTATCTATGCTTTGGACAATGACCCACAGTTTGAGTTGAGAATCGAATTGATTGTGAATGCATAGATGAGCACCTTAATTATTAGGCCTACGCCAAAATATTCGGAACAGAGTAGGCTATAGGCCTACCTATCAGAACTTTTAGTTATAGTTCGTTGCTGATTGCAGGCAGGTTATTTTATTGAATGTCTGTTCAAGTAGGCTAGGTCTACACCAGCAAGAAAGAAATCTTGATTTTCCGTCGCCTAATAATATCTTACCTACTGTTATTAGGCCTAGTGTGAATTCAAGAATTTGCAATTTGGAACTATGCGAATATATACATGTAGGCAACAGTACCGGTACCGTAGTACGCGCTATGTTTTAATTATAATTATAAGGTTAAAACACTCGGAAAGTGTATCGCAACGCTTTGTATTTTGAACAGAAATTGGTCACGAACTTTTCAAGACAACGGTAAGGATGTGAATTTATTCTATATGCCTAATTATAATTAATCTATCTCATAACTAGTTTTTGGCATGGATGTAAACAAAACCGGTAAAACCGAATAAAAAATGAGAGAACAGTGGTTTTAAATAAAAACGGAAAACGGGAATAAACGGGAAAAGAAAATACTTAACTCTATCAGTGTCTATAGCCTATTGGATAGGCCTTGTAAGCCATCTGACTTTTAAAATTAAAAACCATAGCCTATTTAGGTTTAGGTCTACGTAATTTTAGTTTAATCAGCAAATGATGCACCTTTATTAGTCAGATACTAAGCAGCCACTGCGAGATAGGGAGCCAATGCAGGGCATACCGCATATAATCGGTGACATGACCACATTTTTGGATACGACCAGTGGCGGCGCTATGGAGGGGGGCTGGGGTGGGTTAAGCCCCCCTACCCCTACAAGAGGCTCACCCCCCCCCCCCTAAAAAAGACCATCCAAATTTTTTACATTGAAATATCCACGATTTTCAGCTGACGACTAAAAAAAAAGGTCGCCAGAAATTTTGGCGGCGAAAATGAAAAATTTTTCCTGAGATTTCGGTTCGTGACTAAAAAAAAGGTCGTAAACAATTTTGACGGATGAAAATGTGAATTTTCGTTGCGAGGCTTCAGCCCCCCCCCCAAACTGAAATCCTGGTGCCGCCACTGGATACGACCAGTAAGACGTGCGGCCGTGCGCTGGACCCGCTCCAAGCACCCCAGCCGCACAGACGGTAGACTAGCGTAGAGAGCGCAGCAGTAGTCGAGGTGGGTGACAACAAAGGAATGGATAAGAGCTAGGGTAAAAGAGAGCGAGAAGCAACACTACTCCAAGCTGGCGCAGCTAATAGCAGCGCTAACAGTTACGGCAGAGTTTGTGAATGTGCTGTGCAAAGGTAAGCTCCTGAACTAAGATAACGCCAAGATCGCGAATAGATGTAGAAAAGCAAACTGGGGTGAAGAATTCAGTACCCAATGCAGAAAGTGCTGCTAGGTCAATCTTAGCTAGCCGTTGCCGCGTGCCCAGCCAGATGAATTGAGTCTTGGATGGGTTGAGTCGCAAGCGGTTCGACGTCATCCGTGCCCCGAGGATATCCAACGCTTGACTCATGACCCGGACTGCGGGTGCAACATCAGACACCATGCATGCAGTGGCGGCGCTAGGGGGGCTGGGGGGCTAAGCCCCCTACAAGAGGCTCAGCGCCCCCCCTAAAAAGGGCTACCCGAATTTTTTACATTGAAATATCCACGATTTTCGGCTGACGACTAAAAAAAAAGTCGTCAGAAATTTTGGCGGCGAAAAAGGAAAATTTTCGCCGCGAGGCTTCAGCCCCCCCAAAACTGAAATCCTGGCGCCGCCACTGCATGCAGTGCAGGTGTGCAAGGTCAACTATGTAAGTTGTTACTCCAATTAGGAGTTGACTATTCGGGAATGCTGTTACCATAGGCGATCTAGGAAGTTTGAACACTAAACTGATAGAGTAATTTGAGTAGGCCTAAATCGCATGATTAATATGAGTCGTTAAGAAGATAATCATGGTCGGATTAGGCCTACAATAATTGAGCTATTGTTATTTTCAGCTCTGTGAACTTCCGTTCGAGCTGCTGGATCTTGTTTTAGCAAAATCCTTTCTGCATTGGGTACTGAATTCTTCACTTCACCGAAGAGATCGCGATGTCGTCAAAGCTTTGGCCTCTGTCGAGTTCTGTTGGCTTCAACGAATAACAAGGCGACGATTTAAGAAAAGAATTCTGCATTGGCTGAAAGGTAGATTGGCCTTATCTATAGGCATAATGCTGTTATCTGCATGTATCGTTGAAGCTAGTACGAAGTACGACAGTGCGACAATCAAGGAAGCGTATATGTTTTCCGAGTCTGTGTAGCCTATTACCCGACTGACGTTGCCTGAGTCCCGAGTTGCGGGCATAATTATAGCGCGTGCCGTGGTCGTGGCAAACCATCAAGTCAATGTCAAAAAGTGACAGTTTCACTATATAGATCTGTCTTAACCAATCATCGCGACACCATACAAGGACTATCGATTAGATCATCACAGATCATTCAACATAAAAGATGAGTAATAAATTGCAGTTTTTTTAATTGCGCAATAGGCCTAAGTTTGTGACTATCAGTCACAAACATTCTGATTAAGAGGTAGGCCTAGCTATAGCCTACATGTACATGTTAAAAGCAATTGAGACAACTCTAAGCACTAGGTAAATTGAGCCATCACCTACTCCACCCCAAAGTCAGAATTAAGGGCCAGATGACATGTTGAGTTTCCAGATATGCAAGCGACTGTGACTACCTGTGAGATAAACACTTAGCCTATGCCATTGCTTTTCATTGCGCTAAAATGGAACTTCTTGGAAGCCAAACTAATTAGGCCTACAACCGGAATTTAACTCTCGCGAAAAAGTTTACAGACTGTCGTTTTGGGTTTTTTGATGCTACTATGCACGTGCAATGTCTTGCATAGGTTGTATATTGAAACTACAGAATTAGAAACAGCAAATTTTGTTAACCTGTTGACTTGAACAAAATACAAGAAAGCATAATTAAGGCTCCAATAATTTTGTATTGAATCGATGACTACTGCGTAGGGTGATTTACTTAAAAGTCAGACAATTAAGCAATTTAATTAGCGATTGTTGCTACTATCAGCTTCTTCAGCTAGTTGTTCCAATATGCACTTTCATAATGCTACTTTGACTTTTGCGCGTAGCCTACCTGTGCGGCAAGGCTGTGCCACTAATCACTTGATCACTGCAGTTCGCTACTCCATCATACCTGTCTGATCTTTGTCCATCTGTCACTGACCTCGCAGCCCGTCGAGCTCTTCACTCTTTGGCTAGAGGAGCTTTTGTTTCCGCGAGCTTTAAATATAATACACTTCTATTAGACACTGTCGACCGACCCTTTTCGGCTGTGGGTTCCGCCATCTGAAATGGTGTCCCATTTGAGTGCGATTGATGCCTGGGTAAAATTAAAACCATAGTCTGCGTTTTATAAGTTAGGCCTACTCATATCTTACTTTCAGCTGTGGCTGGGATGTGAGTGCCTCTGTGTAGGTCTGTTGAAGAATTACTAGGCTATATAAATTTCTCTGAGTGAATGAATTCAAATGCATCATTTGGTGATGAAAATTATGAAAATTATGTTATGCTGCTGATAGGCCTAACTATGTGGTAGGCTAATCTAATCTAATATGATAATTCGAAAGTAGGTCTAATGATAGTTTTGATTTTTTAGATTTCTATGGGAAAACAAAGAGAAGATCTATAATCATTAGAAACAACAGAAATTATTTCTTAGAAAATATTCATCCGAATAAAAAATTTATCGCTTCGCTGTTATCTCTCAACTGCATAACGGAAGAACGAAGTCAATTCATTCAGCGTCAACGTTCAAGACGAGATAAAAACGCAGAAATCTTACGCGTTTTGAGATCTTTCGATGAGACAAAGATTTCAAATTTCGTCAAGAGTCTTCGACAAACAAACCAGAGGACATTGGCGAGGGTCATGGAAAAAGGAGGAGGTAAAACTTTTATCTAACGGCTTGTGATTTACAGTTTGATTCAAAACTTTAATAGTAGATGCATATGCATTTGGACTGTATATCAAAAAAAATTCAAAATTAATCTTTGTCAAGGTCTTTAAATTGCTGTAGTTAACGTAAAATTGTAAAATAAGCAGACAAACGGAACCTCGGGTAGGCCTATACGTGGTTGTGCTACCCGTTCGTAATTCGTATACGCTACTTCATCGTGACAAAATAGGCCAACAGAGCATCTTTAGGTAGGCTTAATCTAGCCTATCGCTTCAGCGTTCTCAATTATTCACCCAATGCAGCATTATTATTTGTTCATCAATCCAACTTTTGGATATTTCCAAGATTTTTTTACCAGTCCAGCTCCTATTTAATCAAAAATCGTTTAATCACCACAGGCTCCACAGGCACACAGCCTCTATTTCATTCATTCATTTCGATAATTTACATAGCGCCTCTTCAAGAGACCTGCTCAGAGGCGTTCCCAGATCAGTCACAGCTAAACAAAAGTAGGATTTGAGCGACTTATAAAAAGCAGGTTAGCTCATCCTATGCATAAGTCGCAAGGCTATAATGGGATGCCATTCCAGCTGGTGGGACCCACAATCTAAAGGGCTTGGCGCTCGCTGTCTGATAGAAGTGCGAGCTGGCGGAACCAAAAGCTCCCCCATTGCCGAAGAACGAAGAGCTCGACGGGCTGCGAGGTCGGAGACAAAGGCTAGATAAGTATGATGGAGCACAATCGAGAAGACATAGCAAAAACAATTCCAGCAACTCGATAGGAAATGCGCTAAAAAACAGGGAGCCAGTGAATAACGTCTATTTGGGCAACAATAATTGTTATCCATCAATCCAATGTAGGCCTACCTTTGAATAACCTAAGAATCATTTTTCATCGATCAAAATACAAATTCAGCAAGAATCTTTTTGTCAATACCACTTCTATTTAAATAATAAGCCCATAGGCCTAATAATTACTGTACGTCTTCATCAATTCGACTTCTTATCTGCGAGGATTCTTTTTTTCAGTCCAACTTGTATTCACCGAACGCTGACACTCATGCAATGATGAATAATATAGAACGCCAATTAAGACGATAGAATCCTTCTTGTCACGTGATCAGGGGTCACCACCATTTCATCAAAGCATCATGGGCGGAGTTTATCAGGGGCTCGGGAGGCCAAGCCCCCCCCAAAGAAGACCCGGATTCATTTTTACCGTGTAAATGGTATCTATTCCTGGGCTTAGTCCCCCCTTCCCCCCCCCCCCCCCCCAAGAAGGCTGTAGCCCCTCCAAGAACGGAAACCAAACTCCGCCCATGCAAAGCATTGTGTCTTTGTGCATATTCGAACATGCAAAACGTTCTATGTTAGGCCTAGCCTATATTCTCCGAGTTGGTTACGCTTATAGGGGAAGTAGGGGCGAGATGGATCCTTGGGGCATGATGGATCCCGTCAATATAAGGCATATATGATGTCGCCACCTATCGAATGAACTTTAATTATTGTAATACTGTTGGCGCTTTGGTGATTTGACCAAAATAAGCGACCGAAACGACATTGTTTCGTTTTTTATGATGAAAAGTTGATTTTCGACCTGTCCGATCCTATTTTCAAGAAACAGTTATTTGCTAAGTATTCAATTGCACATTGTCACAGGCTTTCGATGCAAGTATATTTGGTTAAACACCCTTTTCTTCTGTATTAACGAATTCAGTGTTGGCAGGATACCCAGTAGGTTTAATTTTTAATTGGTGAAAAGTTTATACTTTACGCATGGGGGCGAGTTGGATCAGTCACCGACGGGGCAAGACGGACCTTGGGATCCATCTTGCCCCGTTTGTGTGAATTTTTCCTGTGGTTCGAATTTTTTCATCCGATTTCACATGTTAATTAATTATCATGTTATTACTACTGTAACAGTTATTGTTGGATACAATAATAATGACAATTAACGCGAAAGACATGATTGTAGTGGTGTATCTTGTTTCACCATGGGGGCAAGATGGACCACTAAAATCGCCTGAAATTGAAAAAATCTAGTCCAATATAACTTCTGCGTTATTCTCACTGTTTTACATTATAGACGATCACATTTATGCATAAAATAGTATTCTGCATGTGATCAGAACATGCTATGATGAAAGACTAATGCGTGGGGCATGATTTATTAGATTGGTCCATCTTGCCTCATAGTGGGGGCAAGACGGACCATTACGACTACATTTTTAAATTTAAAAAAATCTTATTATCAAAAATGGATGCAATTAAATTTGTGTTGCCCTTAGCTATGGTACTGTATAAGCTACGAGTAGCAAAAAAATTTGTGCCCGTGAAGCACGTTTATGGTGTCTCAGAACCAAAAATCCGTTACGGGGTCCGTCTAGCCCCTACTTCCCCTACTAGGGAAGTTAATTATAGCCTACAGACTAAAGGACATGTATGATGTTTCATTCGGTTCGTAACTTGATTATTATTGAATTTATTCATTTCTACCTGGTAAAAATAACTTCTATAATTAATCAGACAGGTTGAATACTTTTTTTGCTTTTAGTCGTAATAAAAGTCGAAGTGCAAAATTGTGGCGCAAAGTGTACAACGTCCACAGAAGTACAGCTACTCTTTCTTCAAAAAATGGAGGACCTTCGAAACAGAACAAAACCAAGGTCACACCAAAATTACAAACTCATGCGTCAGCTGAAGAAAGAAGGCATAGAAATCCTTAACTTTCAACTGGACAAGAAGACTGTTGTCGTTTGGATTTGTTGTCATTCACAGGCAGCCCTTGATCATATTGAGAAACTTTACAAATCGAATCAGATGAGAGATATACACACGTGGATTGCAAAATCATCACCGTCGACTACTGAATTTAGCGAATGGGAAGTGATTACAATTGATAACAATCAATTGAGGAAAACAGTTGGCAAGTTATCATCAACGCATTCAAACAAATAAAATTTTAAACATTCAACTTTGATGGATTAGGGTCAAGTCTAACTGGGACAGTAATGAATGATGCTAAAACGGGGGAAAACACGATTTATACGAATAAAGTGCAAATAAATGAAAATGGAGATTCAGAGTGGAGGCTGAACAAAAGTGCATTAAGCTTATACTGGGTTAACCTAAAGTAGGACCTACTACGAGCGGTTATCCAGATGGCACCATATTCAAGTAGGCCTAAATGAAAAGTAGCCTACTTCAATTAATATTCTTCGTCTTATTTCGAATAACGCACAAAATAGCACATAGGCCTACATGTAGGCTACTGCTCAGAAAAGATGGGGAACTATTTCCATTTATAAGACTGGAACAGTGAATTAGACTGAAATCACATGGTAGGAACAATTTCAAATCACAGCAGGCTTACGTCCATGTGAACGAGCCAACGCAGGGCGATAGACAACTACAAACTTAAAGAAAACCACCCAAAATGACGAATAGCCAATTAGCCAATTAGACGAATCTGATCTAACGTAACGACTTAAGCTAAGGTTATAAACTTAAATTATAGCATCGTTATCTTAATGCACATTAGTAGAAGAATTTTAGCTGAAAAAACATGAATCGACTCAACAAATTATCACTGCGGTACGTAGAGACTTGGCAGAGTTGTTAAGTAGGCCTACACCCCATGCAGTGATGAAAATACCAAAAGTCTCCATAAATCCGAGCTGTGCTCGAGCCGCCATCTTCGAAAATGGCGGTCTAAATTCGGTTCTGTGGCAATAACTCCAGAACCGTCACAGCTACGAAGAAATATAAAGCAGCAAAAATGATCCTCATTAAAAAACAAAGAATTTTGGTGTGTAACGTTTCCTTTCTGGGATCGCAAATAAAAATGTAACAGTGGATAAGGTAAGCCTAGTCATTAGGCTATCATTGTTTTTCATTGCTATGTACGAAGTTTTATGGCGGGAAAAGCAAACACTCAGCTGTGAATGGTTATTTATATTTCTCCCATGTAACATAAAATATTTGCATGATTAGCCTCCCTAAAGACTTAAACGTAAACGTACGCACGAGGTTTGTCAGACAGTTTGGCGGAATGAAAAAGGACCATTTACCAAGATTTCGACCAAATGACTAAAAAAAGGTCGTCAAAAATTTTGGCGACTGAAAATAGATAATTTTCTCCCCGTAGATTCAGCCCCCAAAACTGAAATCCTGGCGCCGCCAATGACTCTAATGGCATAATAGGAACAATATTTAATGGACAAACGATCGTTATTGAAATATTCAGATTTTTTACAAAATTAGTCATTTTAAGCAATTGACCGAGTGAACAGATGCAAGCCTACAATTCAAATGAGCACAGATATAAATTACAGATAGAGGATAAATCACTTTAAAACAAATTAGTAATTAGCCTACTATATAACTAAATAAGTTTATTTAAAATATCAATGAACAAATATGCATTGTAGATGTTGATCATATATTTTCTTCTCTTGTTAAGAAAATTACTCATGATAGTTTTTCATCTTTTAGTCGTGTGTCAGATGTCCATCAAATTCATCGAGAGACTAAACGCTGGTGAAAATGAATATGTTTATGGAGTGACTAAACTACGAAGTGATATCTATGTCCTCTGTCGATCGTATTCTGTTGCTCCTCATGTAATTCATGTCTTTGAGGATCGAAATCCATTTCATCTTAAGACGAAGATCGAAATAAACGAGATTACATTTCCATTGGATATTGGATCCAGTGAGAAGGAAAACTGTCTTTATGTGTCTGATCATGACGAGACATGCGTGTGGAAAATAACCAGAGGAACAGATAATCAACATAAACCCATCAAATGGCTGATCACCGATTATCAGCCAGTCACTATGTCGGTGTCCAGCGATGGTCAGTTGCTGGTTGTAGATTACTCTTCCTTCGTTCTATGGATCTACGGGTCAGACGCAGAACTTATTCGGTCCATTCAGTTACCAAAAGACATCTTTAAACCAATTCATGCGGTAAAAACATCCATCGGGAATTTTGTCATCATTCACTTGTGGAGGGAAACACAAACTGGATCAAGTGGGGGATATGGGGAGTCCATGTGGGTTGTAAGCGAACTGACCAGAGATGGACAGATGGTCATCCGTCGTTTTATTCCTTCAAATAATACAGAGAGAATGGACAATCCTGAATATCTCGCACTTGACTCAGACGATCAGGTATTTTTGGCTGACCATAAAAATAGGAGAGTGATTCTCTTGGATTCCGATCTCGAATGGAATAACATTTTTCGCACAACAAAAGAGAAAGACGGGACTGGGGAGACTGGGGGAAATCTGAGGCCGTTAAGATTGTATTTCGACGAAGAAAATAAGCAACTCTTAGTCGGAGGAGATTTTTATTTAGAAGAAGCAGTTGATGTATACACTTTGAATCGAAAATAAACTCAAGTTTTATCAAACCAATCCAGGGCTATTTTTAAGGAATTTTTAGAACTGCACAACCCCTTCTTTTCTTTCCCATACTCCATGGTAAACTACTTCCAATCGGAGGACAATGACTGTTTTGCTAGTTTTAACTGTACAGAAGTGCTTTTACAACTGCACTTAGAATCCATTTAGAACTGCACATTTTGTGTACAACTGCACGTAAAAAAAGCCCTGAATCAATCTAATCTGACAGACATATATAGGCCTATATATTTTTACCTTTTCAATCCTAATAATCTACCAGATTTTCCCAGTGGCGGCACCAGGGGGCTAGAGAGGCTAAGCCACCCCTAGAAAGGTCATCTGGGGCTAAGCCCCCCCCTAAAAAATGAAATACATCCAAGAGATTTCGACCAAATGACTAAAAACAGGTCGTCAGAAATTTTGGCGGATGACAACGGAAAATTTTCTCCACGAGGATTCAGCCCCCCAAATGAAATCCTGGCACCGCCACTGGATTTTCCATTCTATCTACTAGCTTACAGATTGCAATATTCCATCACTCATTCATTCGTTCATGGTCTTGTTTATTGAATACATCATAGAACTTTTTTACCCAATTTCGTCCAGGTTTTTCTGAGCATTTACTTTTCGCTAATTAGGCCTAATGAGGATTAAATATATAGTTAAGGAGTATGCTGCAAATAAGGTAGTCAGTCTTGCTCCTCCCTCTTTTTCTCTCCTTTACGCTCCTTCTCTTCCTCTTACCTAACCTCCCATCCTCTTGCCTTCCTGCCACATTCCTTCTCTTCCCCCACTCCTCCCCTCCCTTCTCATCCATCCTCTCACCTTCATTTCAACACCTCTTCCCCACATCCCATCCTAGTTGTCCACTACCCTTCTGCCCTTCCCTCCAACCCTCTTTTCTCCTCCCCTTGCCATTCACTCTCACCTCTTTTCCTATACAAACTGTAAGTAAGGCACGTAACAATTTAAGTCTACCGCACCTCCTCTCTCCTCACCCGTTCCCACCTCCGCCACCCGGTTCTCCTCTTCCTGCTCACCCCTCTTCCGATCCGCTCATTCCCTTTCCTTCACTCCTACTCTTTCACAATAATAATGATAATAAATAATAATAAAATGGAATAATAATAATAATAGGGTCCAATTAAGCCACTCTGTTTGGAATGACCTTCCCTTATAATTCCTCTGCGGGTTACGCTTAGAGGTGTCCAGACAATTCGTCGCCGGACAATTCGGAGCGGACAATTTCAGTCATTTTACTCAGGATTTCTTGACACAACATTATCCGTTTTTATTCCAATTCAATTGATTTGCTTCTAACGCACAAACTGGACACAGGTAATAATCATATACCCAAGGAGTTCAAAGTCCGTCTTTAACCCAAATCCTCGAAATGTACGATTCCCGACGGATTCTAATGTTTGTGCAACTGCATCGACTTCAACGTTCGATTCAACTGTCAACAGAAAATCAAAACGTACTGAATTCGTTGCAGACTCGTGTAACAAAATATATAAAAATTATATATTGCAGCACTGCTCAGCAATTCATACTCTGTCAAGTCCAGTCACCACAGGCAGACGTTTGATTTTTTACCTATAGCTAAAAATCCCTTGAAAAAAAATTAAAATGCAATAAATTACATATAATTTATTATATTATCTTATCTAGTCCCGTGTAAGATAATACATATGTTACAGACCGGATGATGGAGGACGAATACCAAAAACCCAAGGCGAAGACCCAGCAGAGGATGGAGTGGCGACACTGTGCATTCGAACCTACCTGGGGCAGAGAACCTGAAGAAGAACCTTATACTGACCTGGATATGTTTCAATTTAGATGCATCAAACTGATCTATATAACAACTAGATTCGCCTATATAAGATTAGATCGACCTAAACAAGATTATAATAACCTATTTAAAAATAGACTGACCCATTAAAAATATACAGGCCCAGATAAGATAACACATTGCACAACCTAGACAACATGAGATTGACCTGGATAAAATTAGACTGAACTTTATAAGATTATACTAATTAAAGAAACCACATTAAACTGATCCAGATACAACTAGATTACGTAAGATTGAACTCAATGAGTAGGTAACATTGGAGTAGATAAGATAATATTGGACTAGCAAATGCTGGACTGACAAGATGGGATAAATTGAGCATTCAATGCAACTTTCCAGACGCTGAGTAGGATGACAGCTGCATACCTCATCAAACTTGTGGATGTTCCTGATGAAGAAATCACCATAGCGACGGGCGACCTTGGTGTCCGCAATATGGATCATGTCCTGAAAAGCAAATATCACATGGTGCATGGTGTGCTATAAGAACTCGTATTCATAAAACTAATGGTAGGTAGGAGAGTTGGGAAACTGGGAAGTGACATTGTTCTTATTGTTTATTCGGTAATCTCTGCTATCCTGTGGGATAAATGCCAATTTAGTCTGTTTTGGACCTTGTATATTATTGGTCTTCGAACACAAATTCTGTCTTGTTCTTGTCCTGAAGTCATGAACACAAATTTTGAATGCACATCAACATTTTGTACATAGTTGAGTAAGGCAAAAAAAAAATAATGTTGTGTTTCCGGTAACCCGACCGACCCTCTTTTATTGCCGCGACTCAAATAATTTTGTAAAATATTTTTATTTTTAAAAAAATTTTATTAAAAAAAAATATTTCAGTAACAAAATTTTTTTTAAAAATTTGTTTCGACATAATACGGTGACATTGCCTTCCGTATAGAGTTGGATCTTAGGCCAAAAAACTAATGTTGTGTTTCCAGTAACCCGACCGACTCACTTTTATTGCCGCAACTCGGACAATTTTGTGGATTTTTTTTATTTACACTGACATTACCTCCCGTATATGAGATGTACAATTGGAACATCATAATTATAGCCTTCACTAAGCCAGGCGACGATCGTAAGCAGTCGTCTTTCAAGGTATATAATGATCTGTTAATTAGAGCAATCAATAGTTTCCCACGGTCAGTTTGACAAAGCAGGCGGTTGTGAAGTGGATGGGGGGGGAAGAGTATTAGATCTGAAAGGAGGGTCTTCTCACGGTAGCTCGTTGCAGGCATTGAGTACAGGGCCATCTAGCCTGTAGCACATGATGGCTATACACAGCCTGCTGCAAGTTTATAGTTTAACTTGCTGTTTTTCCGTCCTAAGACAGTCCATTTTTGCTCACTTTATTCCTAAGCTGACTAGGCTCTCTTGTGATCACTGTGCCCTCCTTTGCTCTCTGCCTCTTTCTGCTCTCTTTTGCTCACTGTGCTCTTGTGTTTACTGTGCCTTTTTGTGCTCAGAGTGCTCTCTTCTACTAACTCTGCTCTCTTCCGCTCACTGAGCAGTTCCCTTTTATTTCGAGCACCCTTTGGTGAAGAATTTAACATTCATTCATTCAAGTGTTTATATAGCACCTTTTCAAGTTAACTACTCAGAGGGGCTCCCGACTCCAGCATGGCCAAAAAGAAAAATTTTCAAGTGAATAGAATGTTTCATTTTATTTTATTGATCTCTCAATTTCTATAGCGCCTCTTCAAGCTATCTACTCAGAAGCGCTCCCGACTACAGCGTGGACACTGCATTAGAGTTTCACTCCTGACTAACTACTTCCTGGCTGCCAGTCTTGAGAAACCTCTAGCCTTATCATTCTCACTTGAGTCACCTCTAACGGTGACTAGGGAAAATAAATCTAGCAACCTCTAGATGTAACTAGTCACTGGCTCGGCCAATCTGGAACGACCCCTAGCAGTGATGTTCTGTTCGCACTCATCTTCCCCTTCCCTTCCCACTTTATCTTACCAGAAAAGATGTCAAAATGAAATTAATAGAATTGTTTTCTAGGGCAGTTTTAGGTGCAGACAGTCGGGAAATAGGCAGTTTATACTTGCTTAGAACACGTACTTTGTTGCAGCGTGTACCTTTATGCAAAAAAGAGTAGTTGGGTATAATTTTTCGGACAGTCACTGTATAAAAATATTTTACCAAAATAAAAATATTTTCCGACCTACCTACCCAATTTTTTAGAGCTCTGTTACCGGAAACACAGCATTATTTTTTTTGGGCCTAAAGCGAGTGCTTAAAGCACTCAGATGGCAAATTGCCTGACTGCTGTCTGTAGTATCACAACATTCCACCCTTCATTAGAGTACCCTTACAGTAGTCCATTGCAGTGTCCACACAGGGATGGAAATAACGGTAATTTCAAATTGTGGATTAATGGCAGGAGTAGTTTAACAGAGATCTTTCCTGTAGACTACTTTATGGATGATCCCTTAGTATCCTTGTTTTCTTGGCCTCAGCATGTGAGGGTAGGTGGCCAAAATTTGTCTCCATCACCTCTGATCTTACCTTTGTCGGGAAAAAATAAGAGTTAATAGCCAGTCACATTTGTGGTGTACCAGTGGGTCAGATATCGCAGAACATTAAATATTCAGCACTTGGGAGGGACTTGAGCCCTGAACCTCACAACCCAGCATACCAACTAACGATGTATATGAAAATCATGTAAAGTAACAATTGGGTAAAAACATACTTTCATCTATCGATTCTTACAGACGTTACATAGTAATTCTAGCATTCAATTCCTCGATGCTTAGCAGATCGTCATAAAAATTGAAAGGTGCATTCTGCAAAGCTGAAATCGACGCATATTAATTAATCATTGTTTCCAGATACTGTGTCTTCATCTTCATTTCCCTAGTTTAGCAAATTGACTTAATGCACTCAAATCGAATGGGGTCTTGAGATGGATTGTTTCCCTGGAGCTACCCTTAAAGGTCAACTCAGTGACTTGAAATCAAATGGGATGAATTCTTCCAAAACTGCATTTGAATATCAGTTAATGTCAATTCAAAGGCTCAAATGAAACGGAAACGGAGGCTGACCGGCACTTTTGGATACACACTTGAATGTAAAACTGCCAAAGTCTACCTTGTCAATGTAGAAGTCGACTTCAGAGGCCGACTGGAACTCTCCCTCAAGTCCACTGCTTCCCTTCGTCCACACAAGGTTCTTCATCTTGTGCTAGAATTTAAGAAACAACAGCACAGACATACATGCTGAACTACCATTGTCATTAATCTGTATAAAGTTTATTAAGTGCTACAATCTATGTAGTCAACATGCATTAATCGATAGCTATTATAGTCGGTAAAAGAATTGCTCAAGGTCCTACACAGTACTCATAATTTATGATTGTAAATTTATATAGCACTACTTCAATAGATTTTTATCAGCCTGTAGTTGTCACAGATGAGTAGCAGTGACACTCATACTCCATTCTTTACAAGACACGTCACTGATCGACTACTGTGTCCAACAAACAACATTGTCACATCCAAGGAACAATGTCAACAACAATAAACAATACTCACTACTTACATCAAACTGCATTAGCTACCATAAAGAACATCACGTTTCATTGCCAATGTCATAACATTTAATTATTTCACCTACAATAAAATTTCTACAATTCATTCTATTTTCATAAAAACAACAAACTGCTACTTTAAGATATGTTTTGCACACCTTGAAGCACATCAGGTGAGTTCCAAGTTCTTCCTCTTTCTGCAAATTGCAACAAAATCAAATTCTAATGCATCTGAGGTTTCAATAAAAAGGTAAAGAATGAAGCCTTACATTAAGCTTAAACAAGCTGACATGACAACGACACAATAAAATACAAGAAAGTTGTAAGCCTCATGATGTGACGCTAAAAGCAAGGTCAATGCAAAACTCAACACTTAGCACCACACTGTTGCCTTTGTACAGTGCATTACCCAGTGCTGCATGCTAAGTTAACAGCTCCGAGGACTCTGCATTAAGCAGAATGGTGTGCAGTTCATACTACATCTGATGTTTCCCTCCACCAAGGAGTTGAGAGCGCATACACAACTATACAGCAAAATAAAGATGGCATTGAGCAACTGAGAGAAAATTACGCCGTCAAGTACCTTGTTCTCAACTTACAGTGACTGTTTGGGTGGAAGTCCAAACCGCACTCGGCATTACAGGCTGAGCATTCTATCAATTCGCCTAGCAAGCCTCATGCCACCAATTATTACCTATGTGGTTATGTAACAGTGCTCAGTTCATCCAAGCTTATCAAACATTTCACACTTTAAAAGCTACACTGGAACTTGATAGTTCTAACTCATTCATTGATGGCACAAGTCATAGCCAAAGAAGTACAACAGTATGACTAACTGGCGCTGGAAAGGTGTCACTTAGATGATTAAACTCACCATGTCCATGAAGGCGGCCAGCTTTGAAATTGGAAGAGTCGTGTAGAGCTTGAGATAACTGGAAAAGAAAAACAGAAAAATAATACTATTGTTTTTAATTCAAGGCATGTAGAATTCATCACATAAATAATATAAGTATTATTTGATTAATAATATAATCATTACTAGTACTTTCATGATTAAAATATCATACAAGTCCAGTTTTAGCATGGCAATGCAGTTTTGTAGAGCCCTCTATTAATTATCATATTTAATCAATAAATATATTTTAAAGTTTCAAATAGATACAATTTCTATCACTGACGAAATATCCTTGTGTTGGAACATCATAATTTTAATACTTTTACATGCAGTTTGAATCAAGTTTTTTTATTATTCCTCTTGGTATATTCATTTTAAATTGTTAGTATTTTGTAATTGTCTGATATCAGTTGGCTTTTACCTGCGAATTGTTGGGATCAGTTGCTGGTTGACGACCTCTTTGATGAAGATATTCAACTGCTGAAGATACGGTTCCTGCCACAAAACACAGAACAATCAACAATCCACATCAAGATACAACAACCAGCAAACAGATGTTGTCTAGATCTCTCGTAGAAAAATGAACTACAAGTCCCTCGCTCTTCTTCAAGGTTTGGCAAATGCTTCTTGTCTGCCTGCTTGTCCAACCATTTGGCCTTAGAGTCCAACACGCTAGATGAACATATTTCATAGCAAAGTGCTATATAATGAGTGCTTGTACAACCAAAAGCTTTTGAATGTTTCTGCCATGATGAAGATCGAACAACCTACCTTGTGGTCTGGGTTGAGGAGTTATGACTCTAACCTTGTGGTAATTGGCTGGCAGAGCCACATCATAATTCGGTGGCACAGGTGACAGAAACTTTGGACATGCGAACTGGAAACTCGTCTCAAACTCCTGAAGATCTCTGACAAAACAGAAACAAGACTAAAATTAATAAAAAATACTAAAAAGTAGCCAAAATTGGAATATATTTTTAGAGTACTCCGATCGAATGCATTAGGATACCAGAATGAAACGCATTGGATATAGAAAGAGTATTTTATGCTAAAGAAATCCAGCCGAAAATTTGAGGATTTAAATTGAATGGAAACATCCACAGATTTCAATTAAAATGATCATAATTAAAAGAATCTGATTATAGAAACTGAATGAAAGGAATGAAGCAGGAGTTCTAAGTAAAGAGTATGACAATGCAAACAGGGTCATGAAATCAGCTTTTAAGGATTACCATTTGCCTTCTAGTGTAATTGCATCCAGCTTAAATTTCGAGGAAAAACTGCAGTACTTAAAACATTGTGGCAAAATGACCTAGCAAACATTTGAGTACACAAGAACATATATTTAAAAGAATTTTGTGAAATGAACTGAGAGAAGGAGTTAAATGAGGAAAAGATGGCTGACCCTTTCTGCATCTTGATCATGCGATCTCCGTACTTCTCACGCAGATGAGAGTAGATCGTTTCGTCAATGCAGATCGGATGAAGAGCAAGACAGATGGCCAGCATCGTATACATCTGGTCATTCTGCTTGTTGATCTAATCAAATCCAAGGTACAAAGAACAATCAAAATTCTAATTTGATTCATGATTAGAAACAAATTAAATAAAATTCTAAGATCAAAACTGCCATCATAAAATACAATCGGACTAAAATCCTCCTATTCACAAAATCCTGATTGAAATAATTAAAATTATGTCAAAAATTGTAATAAAAATTAAAATCAGTTGATTAAATTAAATCATGATACATCTGTAGACATACAGGACAGGAAAACACAACATTCCCAGAAAATAAAACAAGTCATTCTGAATGTTTGTCTAGGTGAAAAGGTGTGCTTCCTACCTGATCGTACAGGTAAGTCTTGCTCTGGAAGAGCTGCTTGGTGCGCTGGATAAAGAGCAGGATGTTGGTGAGGGTGCGGATGGCATCCTGGTAGCGACGCATCATCATGTAGGCAAAGCCGATGTAGTAGCAGGTGGTTATGTGACACGTCGACACACGAGAATTCATCGTCTAAACAATGGAAATGATGTGTCAAGCATGAGACAACATAGGATCTAACATAATCTGCTGTAACGCCATAAAATATCTTAACTACAACAAACATTGATCCTATTATGGAACATCAGTAATCATATGTTGGAAATAAACATTAAAAGAATACAAGGAATTACAGAAACTCGCAGTAACATTTAGTCTATAGATATATAAATATATAATATATTTTAAAAGCATGTATTTTTAAAAATGTATTAAAAATTAATAAACAATATAATTAAAAGCCATAACAAATAGACAGCAAGCAACAAAAGCAAATACCAAAAAATAAAATTGCAACTAATAGTGCCACTTGCAGCTGATTCCTTTCAAAAAACCCTGACAATTGAGTCTGTTCACCTTCTTATTAAAGTTCATCGACTCGAGCACTTTGAGCGCCTGGTAGTAGTCGCCGAGCAGCGAGTGCAAACGCAGGAGACCGACAAGGCTGAAGTAACCGAGCATCTTGTAGAGCGGTCGCCGGCCAAAGTCACCAGCCACGCTATCCGGATCACCTGCTCCAACAATCAACAATTAACTGACACCACTTCTTTTAACTACTAAATGCTAATAATAAGCAAGATCCAGCAATAAGAACAGATGCACGCATTGCACGTATGTAATTATGCATGTGTAAAGGCCCTTACCTCCACTCTGCGTGGGACTTACCTTTCTGAATTGTTGCCTACATTTCTCTCTCTCTCTTCTTAAAAGCTATTTCTTCTCTCGGGTTATCTATCGCATTAGGAGCACCACTGAATGCCCAACGTTGTGAGTGACACAATACAAATTACTAGTTACATTACAATTATATTAAATGTATCTGGACTTCTATGAAGTGCACTGTAGTAACCATCTAAATGGTGCATCCTTACACAGGTCTGTCATGTCAAGAGTCCTGCTACGCTGCTGTATGGATCACCATACAAACTGCATGTTAATGACAACTAGTGTTAACGACCAACAGCCTTAACGACTAACAATGGTGTAATGAGTGACAGTGGTGTAATGACTAACAATGGCGTAATGACAAACAATGGCATAATGACTAGTCAAAATCCTGTGCTGCATTGAGAGATGACTGATTGCTGTTCTACCAACTACGAGGAATCACTGGCTATCTGATATCTATCTGTTCACTGGCATATGTCATATTGGAAAAATCTTTTGCGTCTGTACATTTCAGTTTATGGCAAAAGCGACCAACCTCCGCTGGTGTAGACTTCAAGCTGTTGGTTGATGCTCGACTTCTCAACGAGAGAATGAAGAACATTCAACACAGAATGCACGTTCCACACCTGTGTTCAAATGAGTCAAAATATAACAACGTTATATGCAAGACTACAGAAAACTCTTTTCACTGTGACATTCATCAAAAATAAAAACCTAAGAGAAAGTGGCTTCACAAGAAGTCATTGGACCTGCATGCGAAGAGAAACATGTCAAGCATTTAAAATTCCAAAATCCTTTAAATCTGATTACAGTAAAATCTATCATATGCAGTCTTAGAAACCTTCAAAACATTATCTGCCAAATATTTTGTCAAAGTAAATATTTATCATGGGAACTCTGTTCAGAACTGGAAAAGTCCGTCATTGTGGGAAAAATCTTGTAAATCCTATTTCTCTTGAAATTCCTTGTTTCTGCTAAAAAACCCATTCAAGCCCTGTTACAATACATTTCCACTTAAAAACCCAAATGCCACCTAGCTAATAGCATAATGCCTTCCTGATGGAAAACTCAAACACAAAACCACTGACAAAAATTCCCTTCCTCATCATAACCCAATTTATACCAAATGCAGATATCTTTTCCCTCATTGAAACCTCGTGAAAACCCCTTTTCACCTCCACTAAACTCCCTCAAACTCCCATCGCTGACCTTCGGGTTCTGGCGGAGTAGGTCGATCTCCTCGTCCCTCTTCTTCGACAGCTTACACCGGAACTGACTGAACGACTGAAACTGTCAACAGAATAAAAAAAAGCAGACATTTGCAGCGCAGCAAAATTATATCTTCAATATAACTTCATCGTACATCGTAACCTATTTAAAACCGGAGTTATACGAGGTAATTTTCTATTGAAATCAAAAATTTCATTGTACACTTTTGTATGTATATGTATAATCTGGTATAGTGGCTAAACAAATCCATGATTCATAAATTGGTATACTGGATCTTTATTAAAGTCAAATTACACAAAGATTAAATTACCAACCGTTTGATTAGATTATTATTAACAAATCAGACGAGATCTAAAAGACTGGATAACACTGAATCATATGAGACAACTAAAAATAGATCGAAATGGATTGATTTTATTTGAATATTTGATTCACCTGGTCACCTGGTGCCGTCAGCTCTTGGAACTCTGGCGACAGTTTTGATTAAAGGGTGATAAAGACATGCAGCTCTCGGGCAAACAATCAACATCTGAATATTTGTTAAAGATTAGATTAGAGTGGATTTGATTACCTGGTAAATGAATTCATCAATGATGTCCCACAGCCACTGGTTCGGCAGCTCAAGGGGCACCGGAGTCTCAGCACCTACACAACGTCAACGTTCAACGTTCAGAGTTCAAATGGCAGACAACAAAATCTAAAGTTCGAATTTCAACTTTAAACAACTTTCAGAATGGAATAGCAGTCTACAAATTCTCAAGAACAAATGAACGCAATAAACAGACCGACATGCAGAGGTTAAGAGGTCAACTGCAAAAGGATTCAATGGCAAATCCTAGCACAAGCCAAGAAACGTTCACTTCTCAAGGCAGAAAACTGAACGAGCAAGTGACAATTATTAATCAAATAACTTTAATATTGATTTCAAATTAACCATGGATTAAAAAAATTTGTCAAGAAGAGTATTCCAGATCAAAGTTCACGGCTCCATGTTCAGTGTTCAACGTTCAGAATTCAAAGTCCAGATTTAAACATTCAGATTTCAAATCAACTAAATCTAAATATAAATTTTAACCTTCAATAAAAAAACCCATCTGAGATTTATTTTCTTACTGAGTATGTAGTTGAACAGTGCGCAGTAGTTGTAGTAGCTCTCAAAGCGCTGCTCCAATGATGGTCCACCCTAAAAACAACACAAAGGGAAAACAATAGATGTGGCTAATCAAAATCAGATATTAGGAATGGTTAAGTAAGGTAAGACAATGCAAAGTTTAACAAAATACTAATAAAAACTATGCTAAAGTATATCAGATTGATTAAAAGAATCTAATCCATTAATCTCCTAAATGAAACAAATAAATCGATTAAATTCGATTAGTTATTTGTATCTGTTACATAAAGAGTAAAACTGTTAAAAAATGTAGTCACTGACCATTACATTACAACTTTATTTCCACAAATCTTCAATCAAACTGTTTATTGCACTGAAGACAGTTAATTTTGTTGCTATTTTCTATCAGCATTTAGCCGATATTTAACACCTTACAGCAAAAAAATAAGAAAGGCCAGATTAGATCAAATTAAAACATGTATGCATAAAAAGGTAAGGTTAGAGAAGACATAATACAAGAAACTGCAGGTGAATATTAAATAAAAGGGTTAAGCATGGACACTGAGAACAGGTATAGAAAAGTAAGGAAAGGTAAGATGAGATAAAGAAGGTATGGTAGGAAGAGGTATCCCTCGAGAATCCATACACTTACCTGGACCCTTGCATAAACGTGTCTGTAGTACAACTCCTTGTAGAGAATCAGAAAGAGGGCATCTGTTCAAACAAGCACAGTTCCAATTAGAAATAGATTTCAAAGACCTGACCCATCATTACAGAAATGGTCAAACACTGCAACTCTGACCTAATGTTACACAACCGACATAATGTTGTACAACTGATGCAACATTACACAACAGACCCAAAATTACACAACTGACTAAGCAATAAAGCAATATTACACAACTGAATAAACATTACACAACTGACCTAAAGTTCCACAACTGACCTGAAAGAAGTTTAAGTCAAACATCTCAGAACTTACAAGTTACAAGCCAACCGACCCATAATAATATTTCAAATGAAACACATCACATATCACACAAGTCATTGAATGAATAACTTAATAACCAAACATAATAGAATCTGCAGAGATAAACTAAAGAGGAAACAAATTCCAGCGACCAATTAGACGTCAAATTAACTCATCAGTTACTGCAGCATATCTGAGATAAATGGTAACTTTACTACGGTCATATCCTAGAGGTGCCAGTCTCAAGGGTGCGTAAAGGAGGGCAATGCTAATCATCCTGCTTGGAGCAGTTGCTCCCTGCGCTCAGCTGGAAGTGGTTTGCTCGTACCGCTATCATGCAAGCCATGCTTTTCTGTGGTAGCATGGTGGTATGGAATGGCCTCCTTTTTGAGCTGCGCATGTTCCCTAGGTCACTGACCAACACATTCTACAAGCACTTGATAAATGTTCGTTTGGCCATTCTCAAGCCAGGAGCACCTCCGAGTAGTTTCCTCGAAAAGGTGCCAAATAAATATTTGAATGAATGAATCTTCATTTGGCAGAGCAGCCATAATGCAGAAATGTGGGATAGTCCGCTATGCCCCACTTACCCTTAGGGATGACCCTAGCAACAGCTTCTGCCTCAGGCCAAGCGCTCGTCTTGAAGAATCGGTCGGTCAACTTGTTGAACCTTTGAAGAGATACAAGCATTCACAATTCATAAGTATTTAAAAATCAATTATTTAATTAATTAATACTTTGAATAATTATTTATCATCTAATAAATCGAAGTCTTCTTCGAAATTGAGCAAGCCTTTTGAACTTAACGAAATTAACATTCATAATCAAATCATCACCTGAACATCATGAAATATTCAATTAATTAAATATTCAAGTAGCTATTCAATCAAATACATGTAATAATGAATGTGATAACTTTGAATAGTAAATAATTTATTATTCAATAATATATTCGATTAACAATACGACAATTACTGAAGTCAAACGAACAATCAACTGATGAAAAATGAATTCATTTAATTTAATAAATTCACTTGATCAAGCAACCAAGAGAACCACATGATCAACTAGAGGTGACAATCAAAAGACAAGATCGATGTACCCGTTCTCATAGGCATTCTGAATCTCGAAGATGTTCTGGTCAATGATGCTCTTCTGGAAGTAGAGCAGAAAGTTCTTGATCATTTCCGGGATGATGTAGTTCTTCTGGAACTGGTATTCCTCCTGATTCGGGTCACCTAGCAACAAAGACGCTCTCCTCAGCAACCTTGGCAATGAGATACTACCAACCTTGGCAACTGGCACGATATATACTCATGGCTTCACTTGATGAAACCACCAACTGAAGCCTTGTGCATTAGGATAACAACGCTACAGAAGTCACTAGATTTCCTACATTTGCATAGAAAATGTCTGTGAAATGTTGTTCAAATGGTTAATTGCTGCTAAATGACAAGACTTTTGAACAAATGAGAAAAAATGTGTGTGTTCGACAGCATGATGTATCATCGAAAAACCTGAGTACTAAAAATAGAATTACAAAGAAGAGTGTTAACATGAGAGAGAAAATGCCAGGGAACAATCTTAAGGATAAGGTTTGTTTATTATTATCATTATTATTATTATTATTATTATTATTATAAACAATTTCCTTTATTGCAAAATAGATACGTCCCTATTGTAACAACAATTCTGCAGAAAAATTATCGCTTATTATAATATTATTATAATATTATTCGATGACCACCGCTTCAGCGTTTGTAACGAAAGATACAGGCTGTAATGTATTATATTATTATTATTTCAATTTCAAGCATTAAGCTTATCAAGTTTGAGTGTACATACAATTCACAGAAGCAATCACGCCTCGAAAACAAAATATGACAATACTATATTAATAATTTATTCTTGAAACGGTACTCTGCAAATTTTACAGGTAATAACAATAAAAAATAATAAAGACAATATTCAATATTCTGGACCAAGAGCTCACCTTTGCTCCACATATTCACTCACTCAGCCGTGCCTGTTATTATCAACTCCGTCAACTACGCACTGTTGCTCGCTCACTTACTCCTACTGCTGCTGCAACCCTTGTCCATTCTTTTGTTACCACCAGACTTGACTACTGCTGCTCTCTCTATGCTGGCCTACCAATTTCCCGTCTGAGTTGCATTGATCGCGTCCTGCGCTCTGCAGCCCGCCTTATTGGCCGCATACCTAAATTCAGCCACATCTCCAGCTATATGCATGACGTTCTCCACTGGCTTCCACTCAAGCAGCGAATTGAGTATAGGATATCTACTCTAGTCTGGCGCTGCATGCTAGGCCTTGCTCCTGCCTATCTTTGTGAGCTTTGTAGCCCTACTCTTAGTTCTCACCCCTTCCGCTCCCTTCGTTCGACTGAACAAAGTCTACTCTCAGTACCTTTTGCTCGAACTTCCACTATGCAGAGCCGTGCTTTCTCGGTGGTGGGACCCTCAACCTGGAATGGTCTTCCTCTGACCCTCCGCTCTCTTTGTAAAAATCCTTCTCAGACTTTCCTCTCTCATCTTAAAACAGTTTTATTTGGCCGCGCTGAGGTTGGGAGCGCCTCTGAGTAGCCCCCTTGAAGAGGCGCTATATAAATGCATATAATGAAATGAAATGAAATAAATTACCCATGTGTGCTCCATATTCGCCTTGGCCATAGTAACCATATGGAGCATCGTACTGCTAAAAATACAAATATTAGAAAACAAAATTAAACTGACTGCAATAAAATATTTATTGCCTACAAAATTGTGAACAAAAACAAGTCAATTACGCTTTATCAGTTAACTGTAGAAATAGGGAGAATATATCCTATAAAAATCTGGGTTTTGTCCAGGGGCTTTTGTCCATCCAAGGGGATAATGTCCAGGGTGAATAATGCCCTACAATCGAAGAGCACACAACCCACCTCGATAACAATGACACTTAATGTGTTCAGCTTAGAGATGATAAGTGTACAGATTTCATGCAGAATTTGTGTGTGGTGTTCAGCGAAAGATTCAGTTTTACTGTACAGCATTACGAGGCGTCAACCCAAATCCCCGAAAACGCTCAAAATACACAAACGCCCGATTTCCTGAAAACATTATAAATATAATAGAAAGTGGCCTAACCCCCCCAAAAAAAATAACTCATAGCTAAATTGAATACATGGTATAATGGACCCCTAACTGGGTAGCATGCCCATTTGAGTTTCAACTAAAACCGGTCGTCTGAATTCAAAAGTCGGATGTCACCAGATTTACATGACTTAAAATTTCAGTTTCTTTAAAATTGGCAGAGGACGATCTAATGAAAAGGTCTCCAAAACGCTACACAGAAAATACATCACATTCGGGTCTTAGGCACACCGGCAATGACCAATATGGTCACATGTATGCGGTCCTAGAAAATGCCAAAATACAATTCATACTCAGCTGATTTCATTTGTAAAATTGTTGAAGCTTTTCTACTTACCTCGACATCGCCGTAATCTTCACTTTCGTGCCACATGGTAGCTAAAATACGTTTTCAACAGAGATTTCACAAAGCACGCTCCGTACCCGGCCACACGGACAGTGCTCATTAGTCAGGGAAGCCACTCTGATTTAAAAAAGGTCAGATCTGTATAAAAAAAGGCTAGAAAAAGCTAGATCAAGAAATTTTTGAAAAATACATACATTTTCGGACTTAAAATTTCTGATGACCTTTCTTTAGTCTTCAGGTCCGAAAAATGTCACATTTTTCTATTTTTTTCTTTCAGATTTGCTGATGAACCTTTTTAGTCATTTGTTCCAAAATCACACATTTTTCTTAAAATTTCGTACTTTTCACTCGTCTTTCGTATATTTTTACCAAAATCTATTTCTTCAAAAAATGTCAGAAAAACCGCCGTGACAAGAAAAGCCAGATCGTGACAAAAAGCCTAGAAACCTAGACAAGACCGACAAACATAGATCTAGGTTGAAAGCTATAAGTGGCAAAATTTTGATGAGTGGCATCCCTGCCAATAGTTACACCACACGTGTCTAGCCGAGCAGCGGACAGTCAGCGGAGTAAATCAGCCGCTGCAAAAGAAGCCGCAAGCACTGTAACTAGCTGTCTGCCGGTGTCATGAAATAGAGTCTACCCCGTATTAATCGTATACCCCCAAACAGGGGTTATTTTAACGTGCAGCTGGACACAAAGTGTGTAGTTGGGAAAGAGATTTGTGCAGTTGAAAATCAGATCTTGTGCAGTTACTTTTTGCCTAGTTGCGTGAACCGACGAGAAGTTAGTGGTAAAACGTTGGACACAAACATGATAGTAACAGCCCAAAGTGAACATCTTTGAGGCGGTTTATTTGGGTGATATTTATATTCAGGAAAAGAGCAGGCCTGTTGAAATTTGGCGTGAACTATAATAGATATGGTGATTACATGCAGTTTTCAAGTCAAGCATTAGACCGATACGGCGAAGGTCACCCGCGTGCATGAAGTAAGAGTGGGGAAAATGGGTGATGTAATCGAAGACAAGGTTCTGCTAAAAATCACACATAGACTGCAGACAGAAGAATTTGCAGTAGGCTAAATGCATGGGCGGATGTAGATTTCAAGGCCTGCTGTAGGTTGATATCCTGATAAAGTTGTAAAGGCCGGGGTTATCCTTCATACAATAAAGACATCTTCTTGGCCATCGTAGTCTACTTTCTCCTGCTTTCGCCGCTTGCTCTGACAAGCTGAAGCAGGAAGGGACGTAGACAGTCAGACGCATAAAGCAAAATAGTCTACTATAATAATAACAACCCAAGTATCTAACTGGCGATGAAAAGAAAAGAATTGATGAGGCAGACATCCAGGCTGAGTTAGCCTTTCAGCCACACAGGCTATCCAATACATACATGGTGGGTAAAAAAACCTAGGTTTTTTGCCAATATCTTGGCCAGAAGTAAGAATTTTGAAATGAAATTTTACAGGCTTAAAGACAATTCATATTTACACGTGATGGCCAGATTTCATAAAAATATTTCAAACACAACAAAAGTTACACCACTTTTAGTGAGGCCACCCCCGTTTTTTGACGATTCAAAAACGAAACGCAAAAAAATTAGTTTTTTTGCCAATATCATGGCCAGAATTAAGAATTTCGAAATGAAACTTTACAGGCTCAAAGAAAATTCATATTTACACATGATGGTCAAAATATTTCAAACACAACAAAAGTTATACCACGTTTAGTGAGGCCATCCACCGTTTTTTGACGATTCAGAAACGAAACGCAACAAAAAGTAGCAAAAAACCGATTTTATTAAGTCTCATCTCAAATAACTGTTGTCAAATGAACTTGGTAGTGCTTCACAACTTGTGTTCAATGTGCCCACCACCACTTGAATCATCAGGTCTTCTCCCCTCTCGCCAATCTGGTTTTCGGGCTTTCCATTCAACTGAAACAGCCCTACTCTCCATGTTAGATGACATCTATGCAGCTATTGATAAGGCTCAGGTTTCCCTTCTTGCACTTTTTGATGTATCAGCAGCCTTTGACATGGTCGATCACAAAATTTTGCTCCAGCGCCTTGAATCCTCCTATGGTATTAAAGGTGTCCCTCTCCTATGGCTTCAATCTTACTTGTCTGGGCGTACCCAAATGGTTATAGCTGGTAATTCCAGATCTAACTGGGTGCCGGTATTTTTAGGAGTTCCACAGGGATCAGTCCTTGGACCCCTACTCTTCATTCTGTACACGGCTGATGTTACTTCTCTGTTTCCAAGTCACTCTGCTACTGGTCACCTCTTTGCTGATGATGTTCAAGCCTATGTTCATGGTTCTCCCTCTACTCAACTCATACTAGTTCGCCGTATTGATTCACTTTCTCATGATTTGCACCTGTGGATGTCTTCAAATCGCCTTTCACTCAATTCCAACAAAACTCAACTCATCTGGCTTGGCACTCCCCAGCAAATTAAAAAAAATGACTTTTTGCTTCTATCTTAGACCTTTCCTCAATTTACATTTTCAACTTCTGTTCGTGACCTAGGTGTCACTCTTGACTGCTCGCTGACATTCTCAACACATGTAACCAACCTTACGCGCTCCTCTTACTTTCACCTCCGTCGTCTCAGGTCCATTCGCAGATCTGTCTCCCTTTCAACCATGACATCAATAGTCCATGCTTTTGTCTGTTCCAGAATTGATTACTGTAACTCCCTTCTTATTGGTCTTCCAAAGGTCCGCCTATCTCCCATTCAATCTGTCCTTAATGCTGCTGCTCGATTAATTGCGCGCCTTCCTAAGTACTCTCATATATCATCGTTCATGATTAACCAACTGCACTGGCTTCCTCTCTCTGCCCGCATACAATATAAAGTCCTTTCTCTGGTACTCAAATCTAAACTGGGTCTTGCACCGATGTATCTCAGTGATCTCATTCGTTCTCCTCTATCAGCATCTTCTCATCGACCTCTCCGTTCTCTGGACAGGGCTGACTTGTTTGTTCCACGAGCTAGGACCACTATTGCTCAAACTCGATCTTTCACCATCATTGGGCCCTCCTTGTGGAATTCTCTTCCCTCCACTCTGCGTGGGACTCTACTTTCAGGATAGTTATCTACATCTCTCTCTCTCTCTCTTCTTAAGACCTATTTTTTCTCTAGGGGTTATCGCACTGGGAGCGCTACTGAATGGCCTTGGTTGTGAGCGGCGCTATATAAATTACTAATTACATTACATTACAGTGCCAAAACTTCTTTTGAGTCTCTTTGCTAAGTTCTTGATGGGCCCCTGATTAATCTGACAGATTCCATATATTTACAAATTTGATTGTTATCTTGCTAAGTGACTTCTCAGTGACGTGCAGCTTCGCTGGTACCAAAAACGAAACGCAAATGTTTCATTTTAAATAATAATAATGATCATCTGGCAATATCAAGGCTATTTGATAACAATTATTTAAGATGAGACTTAATAAAATTGCCTTTAAAATTGTGTTTTTGCTACTTTTTGTTGCGTTACGTCTTTGAATCGTCAAGAAACGGGGGGTGGCCTCACTTGAAGTGGTATAACTTTTGTTCTGTTTGAAATATTTTGATGAAATCTGGCCATCATGTGTCGATATGTATTGTCTTTAAGCCAGTAAAATTTCAGTTCGATATTCTTACTTCTGGCCAAGATATTGACCATAATAATTAAATTGGTTTTTTGTCATTTCATGTTGGGTTGCGTTTTTGAATCGTCAAAAAACGGTGGGTGGCTTCACTAAAAGTGATATAACGTTGTTCTGCTTGAAATATTTTGATTACATCTGGCCATCGTGTGTAAATATGAATTGTCTCAGAGGCTGTGAAATTTCATTTCGAAATTCTTAATTTTGGTCAAGATAATGGCAAAAATCTTATGGGGGTCTTTTTTCCCCCACCCTGTACATACATGATGGAGAATAGTAGGTCAATGCATACTCTAATTTTCTTACAAATTCTCCATATATCCCCTTATTACACGCACCCTTTTTGAGTTTATGTGATCCCATCCAAAAATCACCATCCTCAGAATCTGAAAGATACACGCAGGCCACTAGGCCTATGTTATTGAACTAGCATCTCGCACAGGGGTGTAGACTTAGATGGGATAGGATCGAGGAACGGAACCCGGAACTTGTGGTGGTGACGGAGATGCTTATATCTTATATCCCTCAAATATTTCAGAAATATTATCACAAGCATTATTATAGATTTCTACAGTGTTATCCACTGCTTGTCCATAATTATCAATTTTGATTCAGATGACAGCCTAAACTGCCACCATTACGTTGTGTAAATTTTAAAAAATTAAGATACATGTAGGGGGAATTTTTAAAGTCTTAAACCACGTCTCTGAGTACCAAATTATAATTGAATTTGTCAAGATAACAGTCTAAAATGCTATTACAACAGTGGGAAAATGACTTTTTTCAAACAATGGACGAGAAAAGAAAAGTATTAGTAATTTTTTCAAATGACAGCTTTAAATGCCAGATTAACAGCGGGCAGATGAAAAAATTAAACAACAAGAAGACTCTCTAAACTCTAAAAACCATAACTGTCAGCATTTAAAAAGAGCAATTTTGTTCAGATGACAGTTACAGTGTGGAAATTCAAACATGCAATCAATGGGGAGCGGCATTTATTGAAGTCTTAAACCATGCCTTTTGGCGTGAAAATTGTGAGCAATTTTTTAAAGATCACAGTCTAAAAGTTGCCATTATAATGTTGTAAAAAAATATTTAAACAATGGGACGGGACACTTATTAAAGTCCTAAACCATGACTATCAGCACTGAAATGATGAGCAACCTCGCTAAATTACAACTTAGAATACCACCAGTGCATTGTGGAAATTTAAAAAATCGAAAATGGGATTGGTACATCACCTTCCAAAACCCCTACCCAGCTAGGTGCTCGTGCATTGGAAATTATTGCCCTTCGGTCGCTCGTTCGTTTCCACAAACCCAGGACCAAGTCTGCGGCTATGTTCACACACACATTCTGGTTCTCATGAATGAATGACACCAGAGCTTGTAGCATATAAAATTTCCAGCAGTCGTACCCTCAGCCAAGTTATGGTGTGGTAAAATAGCATTTACATGTAAATCGGCGACGCGGCTCCTGGTTAAAACTGCTATTAGCTTAAACAGTACATATTCGTGTTGATGTGGGTGTTAGTATAGGCCTATCGATCAATAATGACCATTTGGGAGATTTGCTAATGATATTTATCGGTCTTGCATCGTATTTTGCAGTTAGTGGGTTATATTTTATACAAAATTTGAAATTAGCTCAAAGACTTTATTTCTTGGAAAATATCTCATCTTGTCTGCAAGCTTTAGCTTTAGCAAAACAATATCATGTTGATCTTAATGACCACGGTTTCAGAGCAGAAAAGCAACATTTAGACGTACCCTTACATACAAGGCAAACTTTGGAAGTGTCCAGGAACATAGGACCATTGAACGCTATTACACTTTACAATCTTTCTGAGCTATTTCCAATTCCAGCAACAGCAGAGGATCTTTAAGGGATCTCTATATAGTCGATTAAGGATATTGAAAAGTCTAAACGTCTAAGAACGTCTAGCTGATTTCATTCGTTAATTCATTTGGAGATTTTGCCATGATGAATTTTGAGTCAAAAATTGTCATAACAATTGATTTTGATCTTTAATATGAATTTTTATAAAGTCAGAAAATCTTAATATTCAAACATCTAAAGCTCCAGTCAAGGGCCAAGCGCAAAGCACCAGCTTATTAACGAGCGCTCACCAAAAGCTGCTTCAGCTTTGGGGACAAATCCTTGGTCAAGGACTTTCTTATGTCCAGTCTCAAAGTACGTCATTTATGTGCAGTTGAGAAAATTCCTTAAAATAACCTCTGCCCCCAAATGAAGAAAAGTCGAAAAAAGTCACTTCCGCGTGTATTTATTTCTGCAAATGAATTTTCATCTGCTTTATTTTGAGCAATGACACTAGCAGACATGCTTATTCCTAGGCCTACTAGATAATTTTTTGGCTTTGGTTTTAGAGCACTTAGAACATTTAAAACACTTAAGAACACTGAGAGTCACTGAATAAATTCGTGTTCCTTTCTCTGAACATTGCTTAGAACACATAAACCAATTAGAGTCACTTTAAATTTTGATTGGAGCATAGATTTTCAATTATACGCAATTTTCGAAAAAGGGGATCCCCATAACAGAAACTTTTTGTCTAGGCCTATATTGCAAGCGTCGAAGGCGCGAAACTGCGAGTGCCGAAGGCACGAGGCCCATGGCGACTAGGGGGTCTGAGGGAGTGTCGTGAGTTCCCCCAGCGGGGTCTGGGGCGGAGCCCCAGAAACCATTGCACGCATTTTTAGCTGTTGTCATCGACTAGAGCGCATGTTTTAGGCTCTTGTGTGCTAGCTGTTTATAAGCGATAAAGTCACGAAAATTTCACTTTTTTTATTTGCACGCTGTAATTGTACCTCTTAAAGCTGTCATCTTCACAAAATTGCAGGTGAATTAATGCTCAGAAACGTGGTTTAGGATATCATAAAATATCGCCTCCCCAGGATTTAATTTTTTTAAACTTGCACAATATAATGGTAACATTCTAAAATTCCTCATTATGAGTTCGCAGTGCGTTAAACACTGTAGTAGTCATGTGAAGTTTGAAAAGGTCCAGCATTCAGTAAAATATCAATTTCTTTTGGTATATCAAATTGAGTAGTCTACTGTCAGTTGTAGCCTACAATACTCAGCAACATCCATTTTCTGATCCAGACAGATCCCATGGACATTTCCCAGGACCACTCCCCGTAATTTCCTCTCTGGATTCCAGCAGAGCGTTTCAATAGGACAATTCCCTCGAGCATTCTCCTAAAATGTAGGCTACAAAAGTGTAAGCAATTTGCATTTGTACAGACTTCAATAGTGTTTTAATGTTTGAGGGAGGAATTTATAAGCCATTTGCTTTACTTGATTTTGAACTTCAATTGTTGAGCAATCAAGCTTTTGTTGCTTGATTAATGTTTACTTAAACAGACTAAAAACCTTTACTTTAAACAAAAGTAGGCTACTAATTTACTGTTGCTTCTTTGCCTCCTATCACTAAAATTCATTCTTAAGATATCGTTCATTTTATTTGAGAGCAATGTTATAAAGTTTACCAATGCAGTTTCAGTAGATACAATATACCTTAACAAAATGTTAACAATTAATGTAATTAGGCCGAATTATGAGTTGTGAGAGCGAGCGCCATATACGTGCAGGGGCAAATGTGACTGTAAAGCAAAGGTCATACTAAACGAATATATACCCTTGTGATGGCGGGATGAACGTTCAAGGGGAATTTTCATGGGTGTGCGGGGTGGAGTAGAACAGAGGGAGTCCAAAAGAAAATCTCTTATAGGCTACCCATCTATCATTAGGGGGGGATTTCCCTCTGGCACAAGTTGGATCAGGCTACTTTCTCCCCCCCCCATGTGGCAAGCCCTGATGGGTGCGAATGTGATGGAAGCGCAAGGACAAATTTATGTGAGTGTTAAGCAAAAGTCAAATTAAATGAAGATTTACCCTGTGTTATTACGGGATTGTTCGGGGGACTTACCAGGAGAAAGTCCATGACAGATGGCCTTTTTTCCCAGGTGGGGAAACCTTTCCCCCTGGCCCAAATTGGAAGCAATCTGCTTCCATCCCCCCATGGCGTAGTAGGCCCTGTCCCCGGATAGTCTAGACCATTTAATTCCATACGGGGATAGATTAATTCATCTCCCCGGATAGCTTTCAGGGGATAGAATATCAAGTGACACCGGATCGCCCATAAGGCTATACTAGCTCAAGAGTAACTCGGTTTATTTAACCGAAGTATTCCATTTCCTATAACATGTTGCACCATGGCCTGGGAATTATGTTATTATTGTCTTGTGTTGTCTTGTTTTTAGCCGTCTTCGATCCGAACTTCCGAAGGTTGGCTAATTAAAATTACTATAGGTCTATTCGTTTAATTAGAAAAAAAACTTATAGACACACCGCTAGCCTACAAAGCACAAAAAGCAGTTGATCATATGAATAGCCTATAGGCCTAATAGGTCTACCAAAGTTTGCCATTGTATAGACCTATTGTATAAGGCCCATCTCCATTGAATTTTTCTTAGGATGTGCAGAAAAATCACGCCAATAGCAAAAACGACTGCATTTATTTAAAAAAGTATGGCCTATTTATTAGTTCAAGATGCAGGCTATTGCGATAAGACAGTGATGAGTAGTCTAGACTCCAGACTTTCCTGTTACACTGTTTTGCATAAAATTCTATTAGGCCTATTTTTCTCAGGTGTTTGATTTTGCTAAATAATCCAGTGTCATTCAATAGACAGATTAACCCAGTGCCATTCAATCAGCAGATGCAATCCAGTGCCATTCAATAGACAGCTGTAATCCAGTGCCATTCAATAGACAGATGTAATCCAGTGCCATTCAATAAACGGATGCAATCCAGTGCCATTCAATAGACGGATGTAATCCAGTGCCATTCAATAGACAGATGTAATCCAGTGCCATTCAATAGACGGATGTAATCCAGTGCCATTCAATAGACAGATGTAATCCAGTGCCATTCAATAGACGGATGTAATCCAGTGCCATTCAATAGACGGATGTAATCCAGTGCCATTCAATAGACGGATGTAATCCAGTGCCATTCAATAGACAGATGTAATCCAGTGCCATTCAATAGACAGATGTAATTCAATGCCATTCAATAGACAAATGTAATCCAGTGCCATTCAATAGACAGATGTAATCCAGTGCCATTCAATAGACGGATGTAATCCAGTGCCATTCAATAGACGGATGTAATCCAGTGCCATTCAATAGACGGATGTAATCCAGTGCCATTCAATCGGCAGATGTAATCCAGTGCCATTCAATAGACAGATGTAATTCAATGCCATTCAATAGACAAATGTAATCCAGTGCCATTCAATAGACAGATGTAATCCAGTGCCATTCAATAGACGGATGCAATCCAGTGCCATTCAATAGACGGATGTAATCCAGTGCCATTCAATAGACAGATGTAATCCAGTGCCATTCAATAGACGGATGCAATCCAGTGCCATTCAATAGACGGATGTAATCCAGTGCCATTCAATAGACAGATGTAATCCAATGCCATTCAATCGGCATATGTAATCCAATGCCATTCAATCGGCATATGTAATCCAGTGCCATTCAATCGGCATATGTAATCCAGTGCCAATCAATCGGCATATGTAATCCAGTGCCAATCAATAGACGGATGTAATCCAGTGCCATTCAATAGATGGGTGTAATCCAATGCCATTCAATAGACAGATGTAATCTAATGACATTCAATCGGCAGATGTAATCCAGTGCAATTCAATCGGAAAATGCAATCCTGTGCCATTCAATCGGCAGATGTAATCCAGTGCCATTCAATCGGCAAATGTAATCCAGTGCCATTCAATCGGCAGATGTAATCCAGTGCCATTCAATAGACAGATGTAATTCAATGCCATTCAATAGACAGATGGAATCCAGTGCCATTCAATAGACATGTTATCCAGTGCCATTCAGTCGGCATATGTAATCCAATGAAATTCGATAGACAGATGTAATCCTGTGCCATTAAATCGGCAGATGTAATCCAATGCCATTCAATTGGCATATGTAATCCAGTGCCATTAAATCGGCAAATGTAATCCAGTGCCATTTAATCGGCAGACGTAATCCAGTGCCATTCAATATACAGATGTAATCCAGTGGCATTCAATAGACAGATGTAATCCAGTGCCATTCAATAGTAATCCAAAGGCAAGATCGATGTACCCGTTCTCATAGGCATTCTGAATCTCGAAGATGTTCTGGTCAATAATGCTCTTCTGGAAGTAGAGCAGAAAGTTCTTGATCATTTCCGGGATGATGTAGTTCTTCTGGAACTGGTATTCCTCCTGATTCGGGTCACCTAGCAACAAAGATGCTCTCTTCGGCAACCATGGCAACGAGATGCTACTAAACTTGGCAACTGGCACGATATATAGTTATATTCTGATGAAACCACCGACTGAAGCCTTGTGCATTAGGATAGAAATGCTACTGAAGCCACTAGATATCTTACATTAGCATAGAAAATGTCTGTGAAATGTTGTTCAAATGGTTAATTGCTGGTAAATGACAAGACTTTTTAAAAAAATGAGAAAAAATGTGTATTAGACAGCATCAGATGTAATCCAATGCCATTCAATAGACAGATGCAATCCAATGACATTCAATCGGTAGATGTAATCCAATGCCATTCAACAGACAGATGTAATCCAGTGCAATTCAATAGGCAGATGTAATCCAGTGCCATTCAATCGGCATATGTAATCCAATGACATTCAATCGGAAGATGTAATCCAGTGCCATCCAATCGGCAGATGTAATCCAGTGATATTCAATCGGCAGATGTAATCCAGTGCCATTCAATAGACAGATGTAATCCAATGACATTCAATCGGAAGATGCAGTCCAGTGCCATTCAATCGGCAGATGTAATCCAGTGCCATTCAATAGACATATGTAATTCAATGCCATTCAATAGACAGATGTAATTCAATGCCATTCAATAGACAGATGTAATCCAGTGCCATTAAATAGACATATGTTATCCAGTGCCTTTCAATCGGCATATGTAATCCAAAGATATTCAATAGACAGATGTAATCCAGTGCCATTCAATCGGTAGATGTAATCCAGTGCCATTCAATCGGTTGATGTAATCCAGTGCCATTCAATAGACAGATGTAATCCAGTGCCATTCAATCGGCAAATGTAATCCAGTGACATTCAATCGGCAGATATAATCCAATGATATTCAGTCGGAAGATGTAATCCAGTGCCATTCAGTAGACAGATGTAATTCAATGCCATTCAATAGACAGATGTAATCCAGTGCCATTCAATAGACATATGTAATTCAATGCCATTCAATAGACAGATGTAATCCAATGCCTTTCAACAGACAGATGTAATCCAGTGCCATTCAATAGACATATGTAATTCAATGTCTTTCAATAGACAGATGTAATCCAGTGCCGTTCAATCGGCATGTGTAATCCAATGACATTCGATAGACAGATGTAATCCTGCGCCATTTAATCGGCAGATGTAATCCAATGCCATTCAATCGGCATATGTAATCCAGTGCCATTCAATAGACAGATGTTATCCAGTGCCATTCAATCGGCAGATGTAATCCAGTGCCATTCAATAGACAGATGTAATCCAGTGCCATTCAATCGGCATATGTAATGCAATGCCTTTCAATAGACAGATGTATTTCAATGCCATTCAATAGACAGATGTAATCCAGTGCCATTCAATAGACATATGTAATGCAATGCCTTTCAATAGAGAGATATATTTCAATGCCATTCAATAGACAGATGTAATCCAGTGCCATTAAATAGACATATGTTATTCAGTGCCATTCAATCGGCATATGTAATCCAAAGATGTAATCCAATGCCATTCATTAGACATATGTAATCCATTGCCATTCAATCGGCAGATGTAATCCAGTGCCATTAAATCGGCATATGTAATCCAGTGCCATTCGATAGACAGATGTAATCCTGTTCCATTCAATAGACATATGTAATCCAATGACATTCAATTGGAAGATGTAATCCAAAGATGTAATCCAATGCCATTCATTCGACATATGTAATTCAATGCCATTTAAAAGACAAATGTAATCCAGTGCCATTCAATAGACAGATGTAATCCAGTGCCATTCAATAGACATATGTAATTCAATGCCATTCAATAGACAGATGTAATTCAATGCCATTCAATAGACAGATGTAATTCAATGCCATTCAATAGACAGATGTAATCTAGTGCCATTAAATAGACATATGTAATCCAAAGACATTCAATAGACAGATGTAATCCAGTGCCATTAGATAAACATATGTTGTCCAATGCCATTCAATCGGCATATGTAATTCAATGCCATACAATCGGCAGATGTAATCCAGTGCCATTCAATCGGTAGATCTAATTCAATGCCATTCAATAGACAAATGTATTCCAGTGCCATTCAATAGACAAATGTAATCCAATGTCTTTCAATAGACAGATGTAGTCCAGTGCAATTCAATCGGCATCTGTAATCCAGTGCCATTCAATCGGTTGATGTAATACAGTGCCATTCAATAATTCAATAAACAGATGTAGTCCAGTTCCATTCAATCGGCAAATGTAATCCAGTGCCATTCAATAGACAGATGTAATCCAGTGCCATTCAATAGACAGATGTAATCCAATGACATTCAATCGGAAGATGTAATCCAGTGCCATTCAATAGACAGATGTAATCCAATGCCATTCAATAGGCAGATGTAATCCAATGACATTCAACAGACAGATGTAATCCAGTGCCATTCAATAGACATATGTAATCCAGTGCCATTCAATCGGCAGATGTAATCCAGTGCCATTCAATAGACAGATGTAATCCAATGCCATTCAATAGGCAGATGTAATCCAATGACATTCAACAGACAGATGTAATCCAGTGCCATTCAATAGACAGATGTAATCCAATGACATTCAATAGACAGATGTAATCCAGTGCCATTAAATAGACATATGTTATGCAGTGCCATTCAATCGGCATATGTAATCCAAAGACATTCAATAGAAAGATGTAATCCAATGCCATTCATTAGACATATGTAATCCAATGCCATTCAATCGGCATATGTAATCCAGTGCCATTCAATCGGCAGATGTAATCCAATGACATTCAACAAACAGATGTAATCCAGTGCTATTCAATAGACATATGTAATCCATTGCCATTCAATCGGCAGATGTAATCCAGTGCCATTCAACAGACAGATGTAATCCAATGACATTCAATCGACAGATTAATCCAATGACATTCAATAGGCAGATGTAATTCAATGCCATTCAATAGACAAATGTAATCCAGTGCCATTCAACAGACAGATGTAATCCAATGACATTCAATCGACAGATTAATCCAATGACATTCAATAGGCAGATGTAATTCAATGCCATTCAATAGACAAATGTAATCCAGTGCCAGTCAATAGACATATGTAATTCAGTGCCATTCAATAAACAGATGTGATCCGGTGCCATTCAATAGACATATGTAATCCAGTGGCATTCAATCGGCAGATGTAATCCAGTGCCATTCAATCGGCAGATGTAATCCAGTGACATTCAATCGGCAGATGTAATCCAGCGCTTTTCAATGGGCAGAAATCTTTGACAGTGCCTCCTAAAAACCACAATATCCATTCTACTACACACAACTCCGCCACTGGTTGCACTCTGCCAGTGCCAGTCCCAAGCCTGGATAAAGGAGGAGGGCGTCGCTAATGGTCTTTGTTGCCACACAGTGACGTTAAACTGCAAATGCCGCCGCCGCTACTACACACGCGGATATAAACCAGTATGACCAACAGGCAGGCATCATCCTGTGCCTCCTCATCTTATACATGTAAATATTTCAATAAGTCTGTGTGTTTGTTTGTTTATTTGTGTGTTAGCTATGCACGGCCACAGTCTTCAAGCAATCGACCTCAATCTTTCACAGGGGTCGGGGTCGACCCGACACTGGTCAGTGGGGGTCGGCGAATCTCTGCCACCATGATGGCCAGGGTGGGGGACAAAACCCTCATTTTCCCTGTAGGACGTTTCCCTCACAGGCTCATGACAGCACTTTTCTTTCGGTCCCATACACATAAAAGCAGTGGTTGACACCGTTTTAGAGGTGTTTAAGGCCAGCGCTTTTGCCAGTTTGGATTTCACGGGTCGCGTACCGGTCGAGATCGGAGTGTGGTGGGGTGTGGGTGTGGGTATGGTGGGGTCAGGGAGGGAGGGTAGGAGGGAGGGTGAAAGGGAGGGTGGGAGGAAAGGTGGAAGGGAGTGAATGGTGGGAGGGAGGGATGGATGGAAGGAGGGAGGGTGGGAGGGAGGAAGAGTAGGAGGGTGGGTGAAAAGGAGGTTTGTAGGGAGGTAGGGAGGGTGGGAGAGTGGGAGGGAGGGTGAGAGGGTGAGTGGGAAGGGATGGTGGGAGGCTGGGATGGAGGGAGGGTGGGTGAAAGAAAGTGCGAGAGGGAGGAAGGGAGGGGGAGGGTGAGAGGATGAGGGGGTGGAAGGGAGAGTGGGAGAAAGGATGGGTGGGAGGGGTGGTGGAGGGTGTGGAGGAGAGAATGAGGGTGGGAGGGAGGGTAGGAGAGAGGTAAGGAGGGTGGGTGGGAGGGAGGGAGGGTGATAGGGATGGGATGTGGGAGGGTGGAATGGAGAGAGAGAGAGGGAGGGTGTGAGAGTGGGAGGGATGGAAGGATGGTGGGAGAAAGAGTGGGTGGGAGGGGATGGTGAAGTGTGAGATGGAGGGAGGGAGGGTGGGAGGGAGGATAAGAGGGTGGGTGGGAGGGAGGGTGGTAGGGAGGGGATGGTGGACGGTGGGATGGAGATAGGGAGGGAGGGAGAGTGTGAGGGACGGAAGGAGGGTGGGAGGTATGGTGGAATGAAGGGAGGGATTGGCGGGGAACGGCCCGAATCCTAAAATTCCCGGGCATCGCCGGGTACCCCAGCTAGTAGCCAGATATAATAAAGTGTCTTTCAAAAGGCAACCTTATCCAGTGCCTATAAATAGGCATATATAGTCCAGTGCCTTTGAATAGGCAACATAATCCAGTGTCTATCAGTAGACATATCCAGTGCCTTGCAATAGGCAAACATAGTTGCCTTTCGATGGGTAGACAAAACTAGACATAGGCCCTAATCCGATCAAATCAAATCAAATTTATTGGAATAGATTCAATATGAACATTCCACAATTCACAATGCACATTTAGACTAAATAATGCAATTGTCCCGACTTTGCACGCGTATAACTTCGCCAATTTGTAACATTTATTTATACTTAGTGCATCAAATTAAAGGTATTTCACTCTAGTATTAGCTCCAAAAAAGTCGAACTGATACAAGTCTAGGTTTTAATTATATGTCCGGACCAGCGCTGGCTACCATATTTTGTTGTCATTTGTGACGCAACCTGGCGCCGTTGACAGACGATGACCGCGGTTTGATCTTAATTTTCCGAACAGATAAGGGATTTAATATGATTAAAATGATTAATGAATTTTCTAACAGAGGATGGAATAAATAATACCTTGAATTATCTGTTACGGAAAATTGATAAAACAGGACTTTCTACTCGCAAACCATGGGAATCGGTGCGCACGGCGCTCACATCCGCTAACATTGCTCGTGTGTCCGAGTATAGGTCTACATTTGCAGTAAAGACAATGACCAGGGCAGGCCCTACATGCAAATCTCCCAGGGAAATTCAGCGCAAAACAGGTAGTCTTAGAAGCACTGCATAACGTGTTGTAAAAGATTATAGACCTAAAGTTAAAGTAATTTGTCGACGAGAAGTCCCGCGAACTCTCCAGCTCTTACGCAAAGAAACGGCTGGCAGCGTGCAAGCGTCTGAAGCAGCGCACGGCAGTGCACGGCTGTTGGCAAAATTGAAAGGACGTGGCTTTGCGATGAGAATATAGACTATTCATGGTTGGGACCCTACAAACACCCAAAATGATCGTGTCTACGCGCGTTTTAGCAAAAAACGATAGAATTTCCCGGGGAAACGGCGTATATTGCGTCAGTAATGACAAAACTTAGTAGCTAGCGCTGTTCCAAGTATATAATTAAAACCTAAACCAGTATCAATTCGACTTTTTAGGGCTAATACTAGAGTGAAATACCTTTAATTTGATGCATTAAGTATAAATAAATGTTAACAATTGGCGAAGTTATACGCGTGCAAAGTCGGGACATTTATGCTGGACCACCCTGTACATATAAATATGCTTGAGAAAGTAGGATGGTTGAGGAATAAGTTGAGTCGACTCGTGAGGAGAAGAAGCTAAAGCTTGTCTAGTCATCCTCAACATGGTAAGACAAAGTAAGGAAACAAAGGTAAAAGCAAGAATCGACACCATGGCTAGAGTTTAGTTATAGCTAGTACAACTCCTCTTATGTCGTAGTAGCAAAGTTTGTCAGTTAGTATATCATGTTTGATCGTATAAAAAGCCTTCAACAAATCCAAAACTTCACCAATGGCAGTAGAGTGGCCTTTTCTGAAGCCAAATTGCTTTTTCATTCATACATTCATTCCGAAAACTTATATAGCGCCCCTTCAAGAAGCCTACTCAGAGGCGCTCCCAGTCCAGCCACAGCTAGAAAGATAGGTCTTGAGCAACTTGTAGAAAGCAGGCAAATTATTCCGAGGTAGTAAGCGTAGTGCAAGCGGGAGCCCATTCCATGTGGACGGGCCAACAACCGAGAAGGCTCGACGCTGTCTGGTAGCAGAGCGGGCGGGTCTGAGCGACCAGCAGCTCCCCATTGGCCGAAGAGCGCAAAGTTCTACGGGAGGCTACAACAGAGACCAGATAAGTAGGAAAGAGCATTACCAATATTATTATGGACCGCCAAACAAGTGCTGCTATCCTGTACGAGATGCGCTGCGAGACTGGAAGCCAGTGCAGAACATCACGCACGTAGGCAGAAATTGGGGCAAATTTTGGGATATGACCAATAAGCCGAGCAGCAGAGCGCATGACCCGGTCAAGACGCCCGATTAAGCTAGATGGGTGGCCAGCAAGAATTGAGCACTGAGCAGCAATGATCAATTCTACTAGTTACGAAGGCGTGGACAAGGACCACAGCGGCATGATGAGATAGGGACCGCATGACAACACGCAACCAAAACATCAAGACGATCTGCTTGTCATATAATGTTGTACGTTTCTAGAATATTAGATAATCTAGTATGCATAGACCTTTCAAGAACTTTAGAGAAACAGGTGAGTTTAGATACGGGTCTATAGTTAGCCATGTCTTGGCATTCTCCAGATTTAAAATTAGGAGAGATGTTAGCAATTTTCATACTTCTGGGGTCAACAAAATGGAGTATAGGGCCTACCTCAGCAGAAGTTCACATTTCTCGTGTGATAGAAACTTTAATGATTTGCTGTTCGAAGTAACAGTTCCTGTCAATCTTTCGAGATTATTGGTCAATACGTGTCTTCAGAATGATGGCATGGTTCTTCCGATCGAATTTCATTCTTCTACGTCTTCTGATTAACGAATTTTGATAATAATTATTATAGCCTCCTTCAAATGTCTCGCCATTATACCTACATAACGTATGATCTCTGCCAAATCGACTCCCTAATTGAATCTCGCGTGTCCCGTTTCTAAGCAACGAAACGTTAGGTCAACTATGACGTCATCGAAACAAAATAGCAAGATGACGTCTTTAGCGCTGTCGTTGATTCGCAAAGTAAGCGAGTAATTTAAATTTCCTGCGTAGCCTTGGGAAGTAAAGTAAGTAAGTATAGACGTAATAATTAGTCCATTTGCAAACGCACAATGGGACATCGACAAACGATACAATAATTATAACATAGAATACACCATATAGAAGTAATAATAATATATCATGGATGTAAATGACAAGTTTAAAAAAATACAAAAACAAAATAGAATGCTGGCTACCAACAACGGCACCCATACCAATTTGATTAAGCCTAGTTAGCCTACCATTGAATTATTGTAGGTCTATTGCATTGAATGGTATTGTAGCTATGAATTTATGAAGTGCCTATCACAATCAGAGGCGCTGCCAGCGCGAAGGACCCAGAGAAAAACGAGTAGCCTAGTGATGGCGAGAGGATCGTGGTTAACACTCTGACAAGAAGCCCATAATTGATGCTGATGTTGTTATTACTCGTAGCTTATCTTTGCAGGCGTAAGCCTATGTGGTTTCGAGACGATGTTCTGCTGTTATTGTTGCTATTGTTATTATCACTATTATTACTATCGTTATTACAGTTATACAATAATAATAATAATATATTATTATTGTTATCATCATCATTATAACCTTGCATAGCACAGTATAATATAGTTATTATTACTATTATCAATATTATTATTATTATTATTAGGCCTACCTATAATTATTAGGCTATTATCATTATTATTGTTGTTGTTGCTATGAATCGTAGGCCTAATCATTTTGCGGTGTGTAATTTTGAAATTAAACGAAGATTACTAGCCTATTGTTAGTTTTGAGGTAGCAAAAAGACTTCTGCTTCAAATTTCCTCAAACGGTGTCGTAAGTACAAAATGAAAAATTCAGTTGTAGCCTACTCCCTCCCCGCCAGTCTGGGTTCCGTAAGGGCTACTCTACTGAGTCCCTCCTCCTCCACCTCCTCTCGGATGTATATGGCGCCATTGATAGGTCCCAAGTCACTTTGCTGGCCTTATATGATGTTAGCGCCGCTTTTGACTCTGTGGACCATGATCTTCTCCTAAGTCGTCTTTCATTATCCTTTGGGATTAGAGATTTGCCACTTGAATGGATCACTTCCTATCTATCGGAGCGCACCACCTCAACTATTTTCCACTCAACTCGGTCTCCTTGGTGTCCTGCTCCTTTTGGGCTCCCCCAGGGTTCCGTCCTGGGGCCTCTTCTTTACCTCCTCTTCACGGCTGACATAGAGGCCCTATTTGCCTCTTGTTCCCTTAAGAGTCACTCTTACGCTGATGACGTCCAGTCCTACACTCACTGTTCAGCGTCTCAAGCTGCCTCTGCCGTCCGACTTATGTCACATACCACTGACTGCCTTACTGCCTGGATGTCATCCAACCGACTCCGCTTAAACCCTTCTAAAACCCAATATATCTGGTTTGGAACTCGTCAACAGTTGAGTAAGATTGATCTGGGGTCTTTAGCCTCTGAATTCCCCACCTTTGTTTTTTCCACATCTGTGCGCAATCTGGGTATCGTCCTGGACTCGGAGCTGTCTTTTGTTGATCATCTCAAGGCCTTGACTCGCTCTTGTTACTACCATTTGCGTCAGCTGCGAGTCGTGTCTCGCTCTCTGTCTTCCTCTTCCGCTTCCACCTTGGTCCATGCCTTTATTGCCAATCGATTGGATTACTGTTCTTCTCTCTACTTTGGCCTTCCTCATGTTCGTTTAAGTGGTTTGGAGGGGGTCCTGCGGGCGGCTGCACGCTTGGTGGGTGGCGTCCCTAAGTTTGGTCACATTTCTGACTATATTCGTGATGTCTTACACTGGCTTCCGTTTCAGTCACGCATTTATTTCAGGGTTACTTCTTTTGCTTGGCGCTGCGTCTTGGGCACAGCACCTTCCTATCTCTGTGAGTTCTTCACCTTGACCTCAACTACTGTGGGTCGCCGATCTCTGCGCTCGGCCTCTAGAGGTGACTTTATGGTTCCTTATGCCCGCACTGCCACTAGGCAGAACAGGGCATTTTCGGTCACTGGACCTTCCGCTTGGAATGACCTTCCCTCTAACCTGCGTTCCCACCCTCGGAACATGTCTGGCTCTTTCTATAGATTACTCAAGACTCTTCTTTTTGACCGGGCTTGGGTCGGGAGCGCCTCTGAGTAGACTCCTTGAAGGGGCGCTATATAAATTACATAGATAGATAGATAGATAGATAGATATTGATTTGCTGCTGTTAAGAAACCGATCACTAGACACTTCATATTTACCTCAGGGTCATCTCATTTCTAACAGCAGCAAATAATGCATTCAAAATTGTAGTTGCAACATCGTTTTAAAGCATATTGTTTCCCCCATTTATTGACACAGTAACCTAAGCTTATAATTAAGCTAGCTCTTTAACATATTCATATGTGATCTCTCTAAATTCCTTTATCGATGAGCGAGTATTGAAAGTGTCTGAGACAACAATGATCCACTTCGTTGAAAGGGTGTTGATTCTGCGGAAGTTAACGATTTTGAAAAATAGGCCAGAGTGAAATTATTATGCTTGTTAAAATTATCAACCCAGTAGGCCCTATATCTAAGTAGTTTCATTGGGTTTAATCGGAATATTTGATAAAAGTTCGATCATATCCGACTCAAAGTGTAGATGTTGATTGCTTCTCGTAAATAGAAATCTCTTCCTCCTACGATCAGTTGCTTCTGTTCTTCGTCGTAATACAATCTCTGTGGCCATCGAATCTTCGTCTCCTCTTCGTCTTCCTTCGTTGGACAAAGAATTCGATTCCATTTGAGATCAGAATCTAAGAGAATCACTCTCTGATTCTCTCGGTCAGCCACAAACACTCGATCGTCGGAATCGAGTGACAGATAGAAAGGATCGTTCAGTTTCTGTGTTTCATTTGAAGGAGTAAAACGACGGATGACCATCTGTCCATCTCTCGTCAGTTCACTAGCAACGCATTTCGTTATCCTATTTCTTCCACTTGACAAACTCCCGCCTCCCTCCTCGTCCTTTTCCAGGTATTCGTGAATGATGATGAAATTCCCGATGGATGTTTTCACCGCGTGACGAGGTTCCACGATATCTCTTTGTAAATGAATCGATTGAATAAATTTTCCATCTGATCGGTACGTCTTCAGAATGGACGGTGACTTGCTGACCATTAGCAGTTGACCATCGCAGAATACGGACAGATTCAATGGCTTATAATCAGTTTGCAGCCATTTGGTGATATGATGTTTGCTACCTGTGTCTCTTGTTATGCCTATCCTCCACACGCAGTTTACTCCATTGTCAGATACGTAGAGACAATTCTCCTTCTCACTGGATCCAATGTCACTTGGATATTTAATCTCTTCTATTTCGATTTTCCTCTGAAGACGAAATGGATTTCGATCCTCAAAGACACGAATCTCGGTAGAAAAGGAAGATCGTATTGACCGACACAAAACGTAGATTTCATTTCGTAGTTTTGTCACACCCCACACAGCTTCAAAACTTCCTATATCGATTCTCACGAGGAAGTTGACAGAAATCAGACGTGCCACTAAAACAAAGATACAAATTAATATTTTTAAACGCATAATATTAGTAATATCTATTTGATTTTTATGATTAGGTCTATCTTTAAAAATAGTTATTTATTGTATTTCATTAAAACAAAGCTGTCTACTTTGATTAGGAATGCATGCTCTGGTTCAAGTTTCCTTTATGAAGAACTTGCCGATCGTTTTCTCGAATTCATTGCTGTCAATGTTGATGAATTTATTTTCGATCATTTGCAAATCAAATGGCGAAATAGTTGCACGACCAAACAGCATGTCTCTCAGCTGATTCGATTCGCACATCTTCTGAATATTTTCCATGGCTGATTGTGAATGACACCAAATCCAAACGACGACAGTCTGTCTGTCAAGTTGAGAGTTAAGGATTTCTATGCCTTCCTCCTTCTGTTGGCTGATGAGTTTATCGGTTTGATGTGATTTTTGTTTGGTTCTGTTTCGAAGGTCGCTGAAATTTTGATGTAGAAGTCGTTGTGTTTCCGTGGTCGTCGTACAGCTGGCATTACGAGTTTGCACTTCCATTTTTATCACAACTACAAGGAAAATAGGCTAAGATTTAAGATATCGAGTCCAAGCTTTAGACGTGAATTTAGTTAACTTCAGCTTAACTAAAGACTGCTTATTATCGAGTCACGAATTGAAATGAGGGAGATTCTTTTCTCCGAAGATAATATGCTACGACCATGAGACAATTAGTCTTACAAATGTAGCCTTATCTCATTTCTGCGCAGTTGTGACATTTCACGTTTCCCGACATGGGCCCTATGCAACTGGAACATGTAATAATAAAGACAAGCTAGCATACATTTTAAATTTTCGTTTTTATCAGGTATATATTAGTAAAAAGTTTATAAATTCGCGTCAAATCGCAATTAGCTTACCAGGGTAAATAAATTCTGAATAATCTGCAAAAAATCAGAGCGGATAACTAAATTCGAAAATCCGGCGTCAGTGAATAATTAGGCTTGGCCTACATGTATGCAGTGTAACTTGTGTAAGGTGGATAATGGTAATAAAACATACTTCAAGGTATCACAACGATCTTGCTGTAGGCTAATTCGATACTGAGACATATCTATTGTAATAGTAGTATATGTTAGTCGTGACCCAATCGAAATCGACCAATCAAGACAAAATTTGATTGCAGACCTCCTCCGTTTTCCATGATCCTTGCTATGATCTGCTGGTCTGTATTTCGAAGACATTTGACAAAATGTGGAAACATCGCGTCGTCGAGAGATCTCAAGACGTGCAGAAGTTCTGCGTTCTTATCTTGATTTGAAGATTGTCGTTGAATGAGTTGACGTTGTTCTTCCGTTATGCAGTTAAGAGACAGCAGTGATGCAATGAATTCGTCATGCGGTTGAATATTTGCCAACAGATAAAATCGGTTGTTTCTTATGATTGCAGATCTTTTCTTCGTTCTTCCATAAAACTCTGAGTTTAGAAAAACGTTTCCATTACATATTTTACATTACACTATTAGGCTATAGGCCTACTAAATAGACGGCAAGATATATTTCTCCCAAAAGTAGATGAAAAACGTCTGGGTCTTTTCAATTTAGACTAGGTGAGACAGAGATGACGAATTCGAGGATGTCTCAACTTGAAAAGAACATTTAATCCACTTCTACCTGTCTACTGTCTAGTCTGTTAACAATATGTAATAATTAAGTGTATTGTGCTTATGATCTCCGTCCGATCCGCTTTGTGCGACGGTAACATATACAACAGAAGTCACTTCTGCATTGATCTGCGCTTGACTTTCGCCAGAATCGATTTTGACAATGCAATCAGGGCTGTACACGAGGGTATAAGCGGGTATACACAGTGTGTAGCCTACTCACCTCCGGGAAAAACGGCATCCGAAAACGAGGGTAGGCCTATACGCAGGTATGTAGCGCATACTCATCTGACAAAGAATTAAATGTGAAAAGTGTGTGCGAAATGAAATTACGAGCAGAAAATCGTGAAAAGCAGCGTTTTTTGTTTTTTGGACTGTCGTGGTCGCGCAACGGATATAAATGAAAGAATAAAAAAGTTCATGACTAAACAAGGTCGTCAGAAATTTTGATGACAAAAAAGGTCGTCAGAAATTTCGATGACTAAAAAAAGGTCGTATATAGACGAACGTAGCATTACATAACGACAGTGGGCGACTGTGGGCCTAATAATACGAATCCATAGGCTAAATGGTTTGTGAAGCATTCGATATTATAACCAGCAGTTTCCTGTCTCTCAAGTTTTAACTCCGTTAAATAACATGCACTGCATACGATTGACAAGGGCGCAGCTAAGACCATTAATTTTATCCTAAACTGCGTATAGGTTTACTTAGTGCGCCTCCCAATATCCGTTTTGAGGACATCTTAAGCATTGAGGCATGCATGCTTAGGAATGCAAACACCAAGATTTTACGGTGACACCCGGGTATACGCTACTCCGGCAGTTTTGAAACCCGCATGAACATAATGAGATCGATGATTTAAGATCCTTGTGGTCTGAACCACTCCGAAAAAGGATGGAGCGGAAGTAGGTCTAGGCTGTATTTCAAATGTCACCAATGGACATTGACTCGCTACTGTCACAAAAGCTCCAGCACCAGTTTGCATACATACTTAGACTATATATAGGCCTATATACAAAACCCAGGCACTCGAGTAGCGTACCTGCCACCAAACTTATAGATTCGGGATTAGAAAAAAGCCCTCGTGTTCGCGTGCTATAGCGCATGGAAAGCTCCTCACTCTGATTTCGATGCGATGAAACAATCGTTCTGTTGTAGCCTATAGTGTTATTTTCATCCGCGTCTCAGCTTAATTGTTGGATGATCATGCAGCAGCATTATTTTGTAATGATGTCTATTACAAAATAAGAAAACCAATCTACCTCTGAGTCGGCGCCAAATTCTTCTCTTAAATCTTCGTTTTGTTATCCGTTGAAACCAGCAGAAGTCAACTAATGCCAAAACTTTGATGATATCATCATTGTCTTCCTGTTTTGGTAAAGAATTCAGTATATCATTGTCTTTCTGTTTTGGAAAAGAATTCAGTATTCCGTACAGAAACGCGTTTTCTAAGACAGCATCCAATAATTCCAGTGGAAGTTCGTCCATCTAAAATGGAAACACCTATCAGTGCTTTAATCATTCTTTAAATACCCCAAATTGATATGCGATTAACCTATAGGCCCAATATCGTCTTAGTGTCCTAAATTAACTTTCCCTTCAGGCTAGAATTATTCCCTCTGACGAGGTGTCAGCCTTCTCCTCCACTTGTCTCTGCTTCCGGTGTCTTCTTTTATATGATATGCGATTAACCTAAAGGCCCAGTATCGTTTTAGTGTCCTAAATTCTTGCACAATTTACAATTAGGACTGTTGACTCTTCCAGAGGTCAACTGAGTTGCAACATTACTATCAACATGTCCCGTAAGTCCAATGAGAGATTGTACAGAGCCAGACGGACGCTAAAGAGAAGAGGCGCGCCAAGCTGGCACTGTCTGCACACGCAAACACACACACACACACACACACACACACACACAAAACCGCATACGCATGCATAGGCACACATGCATAACCATGAACTGGACATGGGAAGACGAATGCAACCGGTGGCGGCAGGGACAACTTGAGACAAAGTGTGAGGAGCTCAAATATGCTGTACAGTTCCTATCCAGTGATCGAAGTCCAGCCCTTGAGGAGTAGGGCAGTGTGAACTGTATTCTCTTATCAACGGGAAGCCAATGCATGGTTCGACACAAGTAGGCTGATTCATGCGGGGGCATTAGCCACATTGACCAAGACCCAGGCAGCGTAACTAAGGACAATAAAATTAACTATGGACGGACTGAAGCGACGGATGAAAATACGTGGAAGACCTACCAGGACTGAATTGTTGTCATGTCGTGATAAAAGAATTTGACTGACAGTCCCTCATCCAGTTCGTTTCAGATTTATCCAGAGGAAATCCAGATCAGAAACGACGTTCCTCAGACCACCCACAATATGTACATGTACTACAAAAAATTCTATGAAATAAAATAATTATGGCATAACTTACATGTAGACATGTTGTTTCGCGCTACAAAGGATCTATGCTTCACCTGAACGAATCAGCCATTACGACTCTGACCACAATGCACGACGACTGTGATTTATGGCTACATGTAGTTTTGTGGCCTTAGATTAGATATAAAAAAACGAAACATCCAGGTAGGCCTATGGTTGAAGCCGCTTTAGCAAACACGTGTGGCGTCAAGTGAACACTGCACTATAGCAATAAATCGAGAAGACATAATTTATATATAAGCCTATAATTAACAGCATCGAAACTGAAGAAGTGAAGATAGCCATTCTTCTTCCTCATTGCTTGGTGAGTATAATTAGTTTCATATGCATTTCCATGTAAGACTAGCAATTAAGTTTATTGAGAATATTTCAATTCATGTTTCTATGCATTGATAGGCTAAGCTAATAGTGATAGATTTTCTTCCAGCACTGGACCATCAATGGAAACAACAGAAACTGAAATTATAGAGTGCCCTAAACGTCTATACAAAGAGACATTTTGCTATAGGCCTACCTTACAGAACTTGCCAAAAAAATTAGAAGCCTAATAACGTTATGAGTTATGACTGCATCATGGCGCCACATAATTTGTCGTCATTACTATTACTATGTCTATAGAAGAGCAACTAATAATTAAAGTGAGTATATAGGTTACACATAAAGGATAAGGCTTAAATATAGATATTGCATAGACCCACCGTTGCATAGGCCTATAACTTTATACTTATTATGTAAGAAAAGATCTTCAAATAGGTCAAGTGAATGTCTGCAGGTATATATGATCCAATGGTTTAGGCTGAAGTATAACCTTTTCTATAGCCGCCACAATCATGCAGCCATCCAGCCTGGCCAGTATAGGCTAAGTGGGCTCTATTTTGAGAAAGCTGATTGTACAAATTCCTTTTGTTAGCAGACACGGTTGATTACAATGCTACAATGCCAGTTATTCATATGCAATAATTTACTACAATGACTTTATCTACACATGAGGCGCAGTCTACCTTTCTGGTCCGTCAGCTAATGAGTGTGTACGCATAGTCTAAATCCGGCCAATCTTGCCACAAGGTAGTTGAAGTTGATAACTAAATGATATCGAAACTAGGGATGATCACTAAATCTAAGAAGTCTTAGTTATTGGGTTTGAGTTGTGAACCCAGAATAAAATCCCCTAACAATTTTCACATCTGACCAATCAAATTTTGTTTAATGAATCTCTTAGGGCCTAGGACTTTTTGCCGTGGCTGGGTTGGGAGCGCTTCTGCGTAGCTTTATTGAATGGGCGCTTATATGTTCATAGAATGAATGAATGAATGAATGAATTCGTCCAGAGCGTGTGATGACTGGCGCCAGGACTCTATGAGAGTCCCCTTTGAGTCGACAGAGGTGGTGGAGAGGCTGATGAAGGGTGTTGTCTGAAGAATTCCTGCCTGGAACAAAACACCCCTTTGGGTTTCCGGTCTCATACTTCACGATGATTGGGGTGGATTTCCCCGTCTAGCCAATCGAGGTTTGGAGCTAGTTGCTATCTTAAGAAACTATCTTACCACCTTGTCTGTATTGAAACTATCACATTCGGCCAATCAACACATGCAGGCAGGCCTATTTGGACATTGAACAGCGCCCTTATAAAGTGGCGCAATATAAACGATAGCGTCATCATAATCATAAAGTGGCGCAATATAAACGACAGCGTCATCATAAAGTGGCGCAATATAAACGATAGCGTCATCATAAAGTGGCGTAATATAAACGATAGCGTCATCATAAAGTGACGCAATATAAACGACAGCGTCATCATAAAGTGGCGCAATATAAACGACAGCGTCATCATAAAGTGGCGCAATATAAACGATAGCGTCATCATAAAGTGGCGCAATATAAACGATAGCGTCATCATAAAGTGACGCAATATAAACGACAGCGTCATCATAAAGTGGCGCAATATAAACGACAGCGTCATCATAAAGTGGCGCAATATAAACGATAGCGTCATCATAAGGTGGCGCAACATGAATGAACAATGGTATTAGGATAATTACGATAAACAGCAAACTGATCTAATACGGCGCTGCTGCTGAAAGTAAACACAAGTTTGGTTTATTTCAGTTTCTCTTTATTTTATATTAACCTATAACTTATACCTTCCTTTGCCCCTTTTCTGCTGTCAAGAAGCGGATCACTTTGGGCTTCAAATTCAGCTCTCGTCTTCTTTCTTATCTTAGCTTTCTTTATAATAACGCTCCCTGCACATCGGTGATTTGCATAAAGTGGAAGTTTTTTTGTTTTTGTTTTTATGTCTGTGAAATTTTACTAAACTGCATTTAGGAAATTGACTAGACGACAGAGAATTTGTAATAATCTCTAGAGTTGATTCATATCCGACTCAAAGTGTAGATATTGATTGCTTCTCGCAAATAGAAATCTCTTCCTCCTACGATCAGTTGCTTCTGTTCTTCGTCGTAATACAATCTCTGTGGCCATCGAATCTTCGTCTCTTCTTCGTCTTCCTTCGTTGGACAAAGAATCCGATTCCATTTGAGATCCGAATCCAAGAGAATCACTCTCTGATTCTCTCGGTCAGCCACAAACACTCGATCGTCGGAATCGAGCGACAGATAGAAGGGATCGTTCAGTTTCTGTGTTTCATTTGAAGGAGTAAATCGACGGATGACCATCTGTCCATCTCTGGTCAATTCACTAGCAACGCACTTCGTTACCCTATTTCTTCCACTTGCCACACTCCCTCCTCCCTCCTCGTCCTTTTCCAGGCATTCGTGAATGATGATGAAGTTCCCGATGGATGTTTCCACCGCGTGACGAGGTTCTCCCATTTCTGTTGGTAATCGCATGGATCGAATAAATCTTGCGTCTGATTTGAAGTCTGATCCGTAGATCATTAGAATCGACTCCGTGACAACCAACAGTTGACCATCACTGGACACTGACAGATGCAATGGCTTATAATCAGTGGTCAGCCATTTGATGATTTTATGCTGGTCACCTGTTGCTCTGGTTATCCTCCACACGCAGCTCTCTCCGTAGTCAGACACGTAGAGACAATTCTCCTTCTCGCTGGATCCAATGTCTCTCGGATATTTAATCTCTTTTATTGCGATTGTTCTCTGAAGACGAAATGGATTTTGATCCTCAAAGACACGAATCTCAGTAGAAAATGAAGACCGTATTGACCGACACAAAACGTAGATTTCATTTCGTAGTTTTGTAACACCCCACACAGCTTCAAATTTTCCTATATCGATCCTCTCGATGAAATTGACGAAAGTCGGACAGAAAACTGAATTTAAAGAAAATAGGCTATTAGTACACAAGCACTTGATTATAAATAATATCTCGTAAAGTGTTTGCAATGACAATTTTATAATTATTTATTATTTAATTAAGAAGTCTATTATATTTGATCGGCAGGCTAATACTTAGGCCTCCCGATTCCTTTAATTTTTAAAATTTATTATTAGGCCTATTATTTTATTTTAATTATTTTATTGGAATAATTGGAGTTGTAATAAAATTTCAAATCTTTGTTCATTCAATTTCTCCATTTCAAATGAAAATAAAAATAATATGATATTATATCATGCACTAACCGTGGTTCGTTACTATACGATATATAAGCTTACACGGTTTATAATATAGTACCCTACCTTCACTGTTAAAAGTACAACCAACGCATTGTGATAACTTTATTCATTTAATATAATTATGATTGCTATGATTCATTATCGCCAATCAATCTCGTTTTTGTTTAACTTGCTTATTTTACTTTTAATTCCTTACACCCACTATTCACCTGAAAGAAATAAAAATGCCCGTTTACGTGTCGTCCATTCTCAGCTCTTTCGGTTTGTTGTCTGACTAAAATGAAAAAACTTAATATTCCTATCTCACTTATCGTAATCACGCCCCTATAGTCTATAATGGTACCGTATTCACTTTCCTTCTCGCTACCTAAGACCGATGTAATTATCTCGCTTTTCATCTGCTTTATTAAACGTTAATCTCACTATTTGCATCACACTTGCCTCTCCATCATTTCCACGTTTACCATTGGCAACATGTCTTCCACTCCCGTCTAGGCTATACTGGTTTCCTAGCATGTCCTATGTCTCTCATATTAGGCTCCATTAACAATATTTCAGCTGTATTATGGTTGATTATGGTTTGTTTTAAGTGTCCAGAATGAAATTCATGAGAACTTGCCAATTGTTTTCTCGAATTCATTGACGTCAATGTTGATCAGTTTCGATTCGATGATTTTCAAAGAAGATGGCGAGATAGTACCAAGACCAAATAGCATGTCTCTCAGTTGATTCGATTCGTATAACTTTTGAATATATTCAATGGCTGATTGTGAATGACACCAGATCCAAACGACCAGAGTCTGTCTGTCGAGTTGAGAGTTGAGGATTTCTATTCCTAATTCCTGCTTCAGTTGACTGATGAACTGATCAGTTTTGTGTGATCTTGTCTTCGTTCTGTTTCGAAGATTTTCAATATTTTCATGTAGAAATTGTGTTTCTTCAGACGTCGAACAATTTCCACCGCAATTTTGCACTTCGACCTTTATTACGCCTGCAAGCAAAAGAGAAAGAATTTCAGATGTCGGTCTAATCTCGTAATTTTAGTCACATGCAGATGAGTGCAATCAATTAGACCTAGAGTCGAGTAAGACATATTATAGAGTGAAATTATTGTGTTAATCTCCAGCTATTGCGTGCGCGATCGTTTCTAGTTAAGGTCTCACTTGATGACTTGACATTGGACATTTTGCTATGTAGACTATTAGGGAAATTTGCAACAGGGAAAATATCGCAACGAACATGAATTCGCTTTAAAAATAATTTCTTTGATTATATACTTGAAGCGGTCAATATTGTTTAAGAATTTGCGTAAAACAGGCCCACAATTAGGCTTATACCAGGATGGCTAAAGTGCAAATGTGAACGATTTAGGACCAACGCTAAGATAAAGATCACGAATCCACAAAGCTGATGGCAATGAACTAAGCCTATAGCCTACATACTGTGTATCGAGCGTGCGAAAAATAAAATGTCCAGCTACCTACGGGTGGCTAAGACGGACAGCTGACAGGAGGAATCTAATCAATATTAGCCTATATTTTGACCCAACCGGATATGAATTGTGAGTGGAGAGCACAAGTCAGCAGAGTAGACTGATTCAGCGCTGGACTCCGGACTGTTTTCTTCCCGAATTGGTCACTTTCAACTTTAAATATTATCTTAGTCATTACTGAAAATATTTATGGAATAATATTATTTCAACAGTGTCTTTATGTTTGGGGGCGCGGTAACGCAATGGATAACACGCTGGGGGTCCGGTAGCGAAATGGATAACACGCTGGGGGGCCCGGTAGCGCAATGGATAACACGCTGGGAGCCCGGTAGCGCAATGGATAACACGCTGGGGGGCCCGGTAGCGCAATGGATAACACGCTGGGGGCCCGGTAGCGAAATGGATAACACGCTGGGGGCCCGGTAGCGCAATGGATAACACGCTGGAGGGCCCGGTAGCGCAATGGATAACACGCTGGGGGCCCGGTAGCGAAATGGATAACACGCTGGGGGGCCCGGTAGCGCAATGGATAACACGCTGGAGGGCCCGGTAGCGAAATGGATAACACGCTGGGGGCCCGGTAGCGCAATGGATAACACGCTGGCGTATACAGTGTAGAGTGCGAGGGGTAGCAGGTTCGAGCCCCCGTTGGGCGGATTTGCTTTGTAGGCTGCTATTAGCGCCGTGTAATTACAAAGCTGTCTGTTCTGTTAGTAGTTAAGTTTAATTAAGATTACTGCATAACTTGTAAATGTAAAGCGCAGTGCGTTTGCAGGCTTTGAATTAAAGAAAAGATATATATTTTTAAAACCGCAGTTGCATGCGAGCTTATGTTTGCTGCAACCTGCGGTTTTTCCCGGGGAAATTGCTTTTCGTTCGAGTGGCCATGATCGAGCAACGTATCACATTGTTTTTACTACGAAAATTAATCAGAACTTCAGGTAGTCCTCACTGTTGCATATTATAGTGCAACCTATTTGTGCTCGAAACTATACATTAGGCCTAGACAAGTATCACTTGACTTTTCACAAGTAGGCTAGCTTATTGTCCACTTGTAGCCTACTTGAGTTGCGATAATAATTTATACATTGACTCATTTTTACTCGTTTTACTGGTAGCCCTATACCTAATACGATAAGCTATCACCATCAATAAAAATTCTTGGTTAATTCGATAGAGAATTATTGTATATCTAATATAATTAATTATGTCACGAAATAGAGTAGCCTATATTCCCACAATAATCGTATCCCCCATGGAGATGAAGAGTGGGCCTATAGCTGATAAAGTCACATCCGCTTGTGCTCGGTTTTGCAAATTAACTTCCATTTGCTTTGTTTTAAGTATTGCACTAATAGGTGTGTTTATTCCTATCAGCTAACTTTGTTTGCTTTTCTTTTAGAACACTTAGAACATTTAGAAAACCGAAGAACATCTAGAATCACTTAATGCTTCGAGATGCTTTAAACATTGCCTAGGACACTAAAACAATTAGTCATTGAAAAATTTTGATTACAGTATTTTTTTGAACATTATGCGCATTTTGAACAATTAAGATAGAATGGTTTATCTCCCGGAAGATCTGTACCCGGTATACTCCATTCCCCTGGAGAGCTTTAAGGGGATAGAATATTCCGTGACACCTGTTGTTACGTTAATCGATCCAAACCAATGAGAAATGAATGATCGTATATAGATAAGATTTGATATATCAGACCTCCTCCGTTTTCCATGACCCTGGCAACCGTCTTCTGATCGGTTTGACGAAGACATTTGATGAAATTTGAAAACTGAATCTCGTTGAAAGATCTCATCACGTACAGAAGTTCTGCGTTCTTGTCTCGTTTTGAATGTTGCCGCTGAATGAATTGACCTTGCTCTTCCGTTATGTAGTTGAGGGACAATAGCGAATCAATGATCTCCTCATTCGGTTGAATATTTTCCAGGAGATAATTTCGGTTGTTTCTAATGATTGCAGATCTTTTCCTGTTTTTTTCATAGAAATCTAAAATACCATGTCAGTAGATCTAGATACTGTTAAATTCGTCGTACTTTGATGAGTAGCCTATTATATTATTTTCGGTCGCTTTTCGTATACATTATTACACCAGTGTCAGTGGCGAAACATAATACTTTATGTCCAAAGTAAATCATCAACCACTTGAACCTGTTATAGAGTTTTAGACTAATCAGAGATGATAGAGTTGAGGATGCTTTAACTTGAAGCCTATATATAGCCAAGTCAGCGATGCCAATCTTTTAACAAACCATAAACCAGATGATACATAGGGAAGAAAAGAAGCGCCTTCGTGAGATTCTTGTTAAGGCGCTATATAAGTGGCCATATACATACATACATACAAGAAGAAGAGCGGTATCGCACGCTACCCTGCAGTCTTAGCGACTTAATTTTCTCAGCTTCGGCCAATGAGGGCGGCGGATGGCCATTGGCCAATCCTCTTACCGTTTCATCTTCCCACCTACCGTGTGTGGTCAGTGTATTCATCAAGGCCGAAGTGGCTATGGATATATATTATATGGATATATATATATGGATGTATATGGATATATATATAGATATATATATATACGGAAATATAATATATAGATATATACAGGGTGGGCCAAAAAAAGACCCCCCCCTAGGTTTTTTGCCAATATCTTGACCAAAAGTAAGAATTTTGAAATGAAATTTTACAGTCTTATAGGCAATTCATATTTACATATGATGGCCAAATTTCATCAAAATATTTCAAACAGAGCAAAGGTTATGCCACTATTATGGAGACCACCCACCGTTTTTTGACGATTCAAAAACGTAACCCAGCAAAAAGTAGGTTTTTGCCAATATCTTGGCCAAAAGTAAGAATTTCGAAATGAAATTTTTACAGGTTCATAGACAATTCATATTTACATATGTTGGCCAGATTTCATACAAATATTTCAAACAGAACAAAAGTTATATCACTTTTAGTGAGGCCACCCTACGTTTTTTGATGATTGAAAAAAGTCAAAAAAGCGGTGGGTGGCCTCACTAAAAGTGATATAACGTTTGTTCTGTTTGAAATATTTTTATGAAATCTGGCCAACATATGTAAATATGAATTGTCTATAAACCTGTAAAATTTCATTTAGAAATTCTTACTTTTGGTCAAGATATCTGCAAAAAACCTAGGGGGGTCTTTTTTTGGCCCACCCTGTATATATATGAACTGCTTGTGGAGCAGAAATCTCAACCCAAATTTTCTGCCCTGGCGGATGGGGTTAATTGAATTCCCGACCTCTCAATTGACAATCCAGATCGTTAATCACTGCACTATCATTCAAGCACCCCTAAAGATGTAGCCACTGAATAGGGAAACTTCAGACAGTATAAATGTATAATGTCAGCTTCTCTCTCTCTCTCTCTCTCTCTCTCTCTCTCTCTCTCTCTCTCTCTCTCTCTCTCTCTCTCTCTCTCTCTCTCTCTCTCTCTCTCTCTCTCTCTCTCTCTCTGCAACTTCTGCTAAGGCCACTGCGCTCTTGAAGTACCTCGGTAGCTTTAAAATCTGAAAATTTCATTATGCTACGTACATTACTTCAGATATAATTAAAGACTACACTTGAGTGATGGACATTGGACATAATGCATCCTTCTTTGCTCAATCTCTCACTTTCCACTTAGAAGTGCTGAAGCAAAATTTAAGTTCACGCTAAGTCGTATTCTGAACTCGCATGAATTTCTTGTTTCAACTCTACTTCTTTACTTTCTTTCAGCCTTGTTCGTGAAAGAAATCTCTGAATTGCAAAGTCTCTCGGGTGACTTAAGAAGAATTATTAATGCTTCCCATTATATTAAAAGAACTAAAAGAATTTGTGTACTATTATGAATGCATAATTGTTAACAGCAATCAATCGCTTTGTGTACTATTATGAATGCATAATTGTTTGTTTTATATTTTTGGGATCAATAAACAAGTTGAAGTTGAAGTTGAATTCTCCATTATCAGAAGTAAAATTCAGCGCATTTGGTCGTTGTTTCAGGTTCGAAATACGGTGGCTCAAGCTAACCACAGGGTCCCATAATAGAAAACAAATAATAAGGGTAGGCTATATATTTAGGCTTTAGCCTACCCTTCAGTCGGTACCAAATTCTTTTCTTAAATCTTCGCTTTGTGATTCGCTGAAGCCAACAAAAATCCACAGATGTCAAAGAACTGATGACGTTTTTGTCTCTCTGATGGGCTGAAGAATTCAATATCCAATGCAGAAACGAATTTTCTAAGACAATGTCCAGCAAGTCGAGTGGAAGGGTATCCAGCTATAATTGAAACAGACTCGCACTCAAGAGATTGACCTTGCTGCGAAAGTTGTGAGCGGTTTCTACTTTTTACAATCTATCTCTTGACACAGTCCACAGTCGTAGTTGATACAAAAAGATATGGGATTCTAGAATAATCTTGGTTATTCAATTCAAAGCGGTGTGCATAGTCTGAATTTCTGACATCAATAATTAATTAAGTAGCGAATTATTCAATGGTCCGTACTGATACTTCTATGATACATTGGAATCATAGAACTATAAGAACTTCTGCCAGTCTCCGCCAGCATTGGTGAATAGTTCAGAAAACCTATAGTAGAGTAGATATGCAAGTGGTCTAAGGTCACGAGATTTTAAAACAGACACGCTAATTGCATAAATGGTAGAATTATCAAAGTTGTCAATCCTAAAACCGATGCGTCAGTTTTGTAAAGAGGTCAAAAGATCAGAAGAACAAGCACACTTTAGCCCCTTGAAAGATTATGCTTTTTATCTTCCTAATTACTTTTTGACATGGAAAGTGTTGATGACGATATTAATAAACTGTGATAGGGAAACGATGACCACTGTGGTTATCATTATTAGGCTACTTTATGCATCCGACATCATAGCACCCATGAAACAATAATAAAAATGTCAATGCACGCTCTAAAACGAGAGGGGTCTTAAAAGCTTATTCAAAAAATGTCCGCTTTAGTTATGCAGATAGAACAACATTTCAAGAGCCATGAAAAACGATGTCAAGGTAATCAGATTATTTGTCGGCTATCAAAAAGTGGCTCATAACTCACTATTTCTCCCTGGCTTCCAAGTGCATGAATCTCTAAAAGTCTCTAACTGCATTTTCTCCTGCCATGGCGTCTGATAATTCGCACCTCAGATTCACATTTCAGTGTGACCTTTGGCGGGTTACGATTTTTAAAAATAATAATAATGATAGAAATCCATATATTGAAATTCAGCTGATTCATTTCATCAACCTGTCTGCGAAACGTAATCAATTGTGTTACTTCAGGCATTTAAAGACAAGTGTGTTGCCTCAGACTTTCGGAGACAAGTTTAAATTCGAAAATATTAAAAGAGAAAAATAAGGTGATTTCTCGAAATATATTTCCGTAGACGTTTAATCTGTTGCAAGTTGTTAGATCAGCTGTACAGGCTTACCGTCGTGTCGGATGTTTGTTCATCTTTATCTGTAGAAAAAATGTATATATGTACATTTCCCCCAAGTCTACTCACACATGGGCCTAATTAAAATTAAAATATCTAGACCTAATTTATTTCTGATGTTTGCACTAGAATTGAACCGATAAATCGAACAGGCTACCGGTAACCGACGACAACCTAAAAGTGAAAGTTCGGATATGGAGATCCGTGCATTTATTTGTTCAAAATAATTTGTTTTTATGCCCATTTAATTTCAGATCAGGCAGTCCTCTAAACTCTAAAGTCTAGCCTATACAAGTTATCAGATTATGGGACTGTAGGCCCTATATAATATTTAGCAGACGCTGCTCAATGAATGCTCTCTGGCTCCTATAGTCTATGACATCATCACTTTAGGTAGCTAGCCGACTTACCTATTACAACACGATTCCTTGGTACAAATCCGGTGTGACCACTTTCCAGATTCATCATCATCCACCATCCGACCTTTTCGCTGGAAATAAAAATTAAGACAATAAGACATTAAATTGGAAAAGCACTTTCAGTCACTATTTAGATAATAGAATAGTTTGCCTGCTTTCTACAAGTTGCTCAAGGCCTATCTTTTTTAGCTGTGGCTAGGTTGGGAGCGCCTCTGAGTAGACTTTTTGAAGGGGCGTTAAACAAGTTTTCGGAATGAATGAATGATATAGATTAATGTTCTTTTCAAATATAATAATTACTAAATATTTATCTTCTGGGGCCGATGTGTGATCTTAAGGATAAACCATCTTTCAACTAAAGCTTATAACGGCAATCTGATTGCAAACTGAAAAACACATTATTAGGCTATAGGTTGATTGACTGCAACCATTCTCTCGTGGTCGTGCATATGTATCTGGCCCCTGGTCATGATCTTCCACGTGAGTATTGGTGAACGCAGAATCGCTTTAGAACTGGGCAAGGACGCTGTGCTGCTAACATGGTTCGATGGAGGCAGGTTTCCGACCCACTGTGTAGCTGTGGTGAAATCCAGACAATGTCACACATCGTAAATGATTGCAAAATAACTCGCTTCCCGGGTAGCTTAATCGCCTTGTATGTGCTGGTGAGGCTGCTGTTCAGTGGCCATGGACGCCAAAACTAAATAAATAAATAGGCCTACTGCAAAAATGTTTGCAAGTAAATGAAAGGTTAATTCATCAATTGTTTTGGCATTGATAATGAAAATCTTTTTGCGTTTAGAGACGAATTCTAATTTTTACGATTGATCTAAGTGCATATTGAAATAAAGTTTCAATTTAACCGCCATGTTATTATAAAAGTACCCAATGTTTGCCGGAGGAAGTGCCTGCATTTTGTCTCCTCTTTTAAATGCAAGCACCACTGCAGAAGGATCTACTGCTTTCAAATGAGGCCTGTCATCAAAACGACTCGTTTTTCGAAGAACACCATCTTTGTACTGCGCGACAGATTCCAGCTCTTCGAAATTGAGCGCCTCTTCTCGGTTTTGTTCGTCGGTTCTTTCTTCTCCTCTTGCAGTATAGCTTTCGTTTTCTAACATCATCATTTCATCCGTCGAATTCATCAGATCATCATCATCAAACCCATTCATCTGTTGGTTATCTTCTCTGGTGTAGACCATTTCCATTCTTTCATATTCTATGTCGTCGGGGTCTTTCAGTTCAAGGTCCTCAATTTCTTGCCGCTGCTGTTCGTTTAAATCAAGCATATCACACTGTTTTTGACCGATATGATTCAAGTGCTGTATATAATCCACTAATTGTCCTTTCTGTAAAGTATTGCTGAGTCCTGTATCGTCTCTTTTCTTCATCAGTATTCGACCTTGTAGAAAATATTTCAGCTCCACTTTCTCTCTGCATGTCATCTGTCTCGGATCAAAGTCGTGAACTGCGCGCACTTTGATTTCTTCTGGAAGCAATAATCACAGGGAAGTCTTAGTAAAAAAAAAGAGCGACGAGGCTTAGAATAAATGCAGCGTTCAAGCCAAGCTATAATTGCAGAGATAAGATGCTGGTCGCAAAGCGATGAGTCGACGGTGGTATCATGGGCGCCGACTCTGCGAGGCCCGTGAGTGCTCAGCACCACCAGAAATTGGCCATGCGAGGCCCGCCTATGCATGGGCACCACCAGAAATCAGCCAACAAGATGTGCTTTATAAGATATTATTTCTCTGTCAGCATTGCTTACCTATAAAAATCATTGCGTCTTTTACATATTTTCTTTTATCTCAGTTAGTTTACCTTACTACTACTTCAGTTTTACCCCGTCTGGTAGTCTGAACTCCATACGAATACGAGGAAAACCTCGAAATCATTCGATCCGCTTCAGTCATTTTTTTATTACGGACGAAGGCGACGATTTGAATGACTGTTTCCTTTTTTGTGCATGCAAGTCTATATAATGATTCTCACTGCGCGAGAATCACCTCCCAGCATCACAAAAGCTGGAGATTGTTTGTGTGTGGATTAATTAATAAATCAGCCTTGACTAAATTGTCTGGGAAAACTATTTGAAAAACTATCTTTCACAATGCGTCTTTTACATATTACATATTTTCTCAGTTAGTCTACCTTACTATACTTCGGTTTTACCCCGTCCTGGGTAAATAATTATATAGTTCGTCCCCTAAAACCATGAACATTGAACAAGTCTCCGCCTATGAACAGAGGTATTTTCAATAACTCTTATATATCAAAAAAGGGTTTTAAAAAATTGGCTCACTAAATAGTAGTTAATGTAGACATAATTTTTTTATATCTTGTGCAAAATTTGAGTCTGTTGAGTGTTGACTGTTGACTTAATTAGGGGAGAGTGCTCCAAGATGCCCATGCTAACGAAGATTGTGCTTTTCTTCTATGTGGATTCCTAGATAATTATATGCTAACCCAAAGTGTGATCAAATTTTTTAAGCAATTGGGGAGAACATTTACTGAAGTCTTAAATCATAGGCCTATCTTTAAACAATGAAATAATGGGAAATTTGTTACAACCTCTGATAATAATTATTGAGATAACGACTTAAAATGTCACTATTTCATGTTGTGTGGAAATTTTTTTAAACCACGGCAGGGATGCTTTTCAAGTGTTAAACCACGACAATTTCGTAAAAATGACAACCTATAACCTAAGATGCTACCATCGCAGTGTGGCAAGAAAAAATTCGAAAATTGTTAGGAGCACATCCCCTCCCCAACCCTCGGCCCTGCCCTGCTCGGCGATCGTCCTTTGACTGGGATTTCTTCCCTTAAAACCATGAACATTGAACAAGTCTCCGCCTATGAACAGAGGTAATTTCAATAACTCTCATATATCAAAAAAGGGTCACGCGCGCATTTCTTCCACACTCCTTTGGGCACTCACACTCTTCGGGTCAACTCGGCGCCTATGGGTGCTATAGTAATCAATCAATCATTCAATCAATCAGTCAGTCAATCAATCAATCAACCGTAATTTATATAGCGCCCCTTCAAGATACCTACTCAGAGTAATGTCTGGGATTGTATGGGGTTGATTACAAGCGATGGTGGAGACAATATTTATCCATTCCTTATACGAGGGAGAAACATCCCAGGAAGCTAAGAGTAAACTTAGTCAACTGTAACGTACAGCACATATGGAATTCAGGGCTTATGAGGCCACACATGGCACTAGAGTCATCAATGCCGTCCTTCAAATAAGCCGCCATACAATTCCAGGAAATCTTACTGCTGCAGCCAATTTAAAGATGTTCAAAATTTGCGGTAGGCTATAGTATACATATAATGTGTTTCCTCGGCGCCATTTTCACATTCCTATAGGAGTCTCCGAATAGCCAAAGCTCTGAACAAGATATCCAGAAACTAAGTTATGTTCTCACCTATCCTTACTATCTTTAGCCTAAGAAATCATGCGTGGGATGATAACGTCCCTTTTTCTGAAAATTGGCAATGGAAATTTGCAGTACTGGGTTATCAGTTCGCTTGTCCTTATTTTGTGCCTATGTGGCGTAAGACAGTCGTCCATTAAGTCAATTGGCCAATAGTGAAGGACTTTGCAGAGGTACCGAGAGATGGCTCTCAAACCGACTGCATGCATGGAAGATGCAACTTATTGCAGTGAGTTTTTATCTGCGTGATTAAACGGTTAATAATTAGCCTATTATCTTCATTGGAAGGTGATGTTTGATCAGCGGCGCCCGCATGCGTACAGAATTATTAAGTGCGTACAGCGCTAAAAGGCTAAAAAATATATAAATAAATTACAAATTAAAGCGTAAAATACTATAAGCTATGGAATTCTTATTCTATTGAATCTATATAATAATCTATCGTTTCAAACAATGTAGCAACTTGGACCTTCTAGGCCACCGGCTGCCTTCGTCACTTGCTACAGGCTAATAGAGAGCTATCCAATTTTGTGGCAATGAGATGCCCATCGGGGACAAGACCTACTTTTATTTAGCTGTGGCTATAATTATATCATAAATAAAGAATTCAATGAGTAAGCGCAGTCTTCAAGAATTGTGCCACTTTCTAGGAATCTATATAAGGGAATCCCTATGGCGAGATCGCGACTTTGCATGGCTTTATGTAGGCTAAGCAATGAGGACAAAAAAATGTGCACTCGACAACAGGTTGACCACTTGAGCTGCCTGATAAGAATTAGGACATCTTTTAAATTCTGGTCACACAATTGATCTGGAAGTCGTGTACGTGTGCTTGTTCGCAGTCCCATGTAGCAATCTGACAAAGACAAAAGCAAGAGAAATCTATCCCTGCGCTTAATATCTTTATCCTGCTTTTCTGATATCCATTAATGCTCTAACAGCTTAATTGATTGTTCAGGAAAAATAATTCTGATCACGTGTAGGCTACGTACGTAAATACAATCGTATTGTGAATCGATATTTAGATTAAATATGTGTTCATTTATTTATTTCATTATTTTTCAGCATTATTTTTCAGCTGTCTGATCTTGAATGGAAAATTTTACTTTATTTTACTTGCCTTAGTAGGCCCTATACAAGTGGCGAAGCCAGTTATAAAATTTCAGCAGAGTAGGCCTAATAGGCTATATGCAGGTCAAATGAGCTTCCGCGACATAAATATGAGAGCGCCACCACTATTAACATCCGAAATTAGTTCTATGCGAAGGCCTGTACCCAAAATGCAACAAGAAGCTTAGCCTCTGTTGGCGATACCTCATAATCGCCAGTAGGCCTATAGACCTATATTATAGCTCGCTTCGATCGCCGTTCGCTTCATTTTTGTGCAAGCTGTGCGTACATGAAAAATCCTGGGGGCGCCGCTGTGTTTGATGGTCAACGCAAAAGCATGAAATGATTTCTTAAGATTACCGTCAGCTGTTGGTATTGCTTTCGAAGTCATTTCTTTCGTAGTCGCTAAAACACAAAATAAGAATAAAGGTCGTTATCGCAAATTACATGCGCGACACTTCGACTTGAAGTAGGGTAATTGTAATTGTAATTGTAATTGTAATCGTACATTTATATAGCGCCACTTCAAGAGAACTCCTCAGAGGCGCTCCCGACCTGGCACCTAACCACAATCAAAGAGAATGGTTTTCAAACGCTTGCGGAAAAGGGGCAAAGAAATACAAAGAAGTTTATTGCGGAGACTAATAGGTAACTTATTCCAAAAAGACGGACCAACCATAGCAAAGCTACTATGAAGCACTGTGGAAGATCGAGCCCTAGGGACAACCAGGTCGCCATGCGTAGCAGAGCGAAGGAACCTACGGCCTGGGATGGACAGCACAGGTACACAGAGTTCCATAAGATAGATCGGAGCTTGGCCTGCTAGGCAATTGCGCATGAACATTAAAATCTTAAACTCAATACGTTTTTGCATTGGCAACCAGTGCAGTTCTTCCCGTATAAAACTTGATATATGCCCAAACTTTGGTATGCCGCCAATCAGGCGTGCCGCAGCATTAAGGACAGATTGCAACTTATTAATGCGTGAAAGTGTTAAGCCTGCATAGATGGCACTACCATAGTCAACTCTCGTGCATATAAATGCATGCATCAGAGTAGTGGCAGCTTTGGTTGTAAGTGAGCGACGTACCGAGCGAATTTGACGAAGATGGTAGAAGCAAGTGCGACATACATTCCTCACGTGATCAGAAAGGGTCAATTCCTGGTCCAAGGTCACACCCAAATCACGCACAGTGGTAGAAAAAGTCATGCCAGGAAAGCAATGTTGCAGATTTTGCATATCAATTTTAGAAACTTGCACACGACTTCCAACCCAAATAAATTGTGTTTTACCAGGATTTAACCTGAGGCGATTGGATGACATCCAGGCACCAATCGTTTCCGACGTCATAAGTATTTTTTCCACAAGTGAGATAGCCTCTAAAGCTGGACCCTGGACATATGCCTGTGGGTCATCAGCATATTGATGTGCAGCAACCCCCACAGAAGACAGAATCTTATTTAGGTCAGCTGTATATAAAATGTAAAGCAAAGGCCCTAGAATGGAACCCTGTGGAAGACCAAAATAAACTCTGGACCAGTCAGACCGGGTGGAACCAAAAACCACAGACTGGCTGCGCTCAGAAAGAAAAGCCTGCAACCACAGCAGTGGGCGGCCAATGACACCAAACGACGTTTCAAGGCGCTCTAAAAGAATGCCATGGTCGACGGTGTCAAAGGCCGCACTCACGACAAATAAAGCAAGGAGTGATACATGCCCCTGGTCAACAGCAGCATACATGTCAACTAAAATGCGTGTTAAAACAGATTCAATGGAATGAAATTTTCTGAAGCCTGACTGTTGCTTGGACAGAAGGGAGTTTGCTTCAAGATGACTAATAAGCTGCAAAGATACATATTTCTCGACTATCTTTGACAAGAAAGATAGATTAGAAATCGGTCGATAATTGGCCATGTCATTTACATCAAGACCACTGCGCTTAAGTGAAGGCAAAACTATAGCCCGCTTCTGAGAAGAAGGAAGGGCCCCATCCCCCAATGCAGTATTACAAAGTAACAACAAAAACGGCAGAAGATCATCCACGAAGTCCTTGATGAGAAATGACGGCAGCGGGTCGAGCTCACACGACTTCGATGGCGAGGACAGCAACAACTGGCGAAGGTCTTCTGCAGAAAACGGCTTCAGTTGAGACATCCTGCAGTCAGTTGGAGGAAAAGTCGGTGGTATCGCACCTTCAGTTGAACGTCGGACTGCGTCAATCTTCTGTTCCATAAATTCCAGGTATAGGCCTACAGCCGCAGCTGTAAATGATGGGTGATGAGTAGAGGCGTCTGAGGCCAGGGTCTAAGTGAGTGGAGGTAGGTCTATTGGCGGAAGAACTTATAGCAAATGGTGTATTCAGATGAGGACTCGATCCAGGGTTGAGAAACAACGTATAGGATGTGAATTGGTTGGAGAACACAAGGAGAAGAGTATAGTTGCATTTCAAAGAGACCAAATGTTTTAATGTCAGAACATACAGTGTCAATTGCGGTTGGTTATTATGCAGTGCGACGGCGAACTGGGCGAAGAATTATCCTTCATAATAAAATTAAATAAATAAGAATTTTTTCTTTAACTCAACGCCTGCAAACGCACTGCGCTTTACATTTACAAGTTATGCAGTAATCTTAATTAAACTTAACAACTAACAGAAAAGACAGCTTTGCAATTACACGGCGCTAATAGCAGCCTACAAAGCATGTCCGCCCAACGGGGGCTCGAACTCGCTACGTCTCGCTCTCTAGACTACGCCAGCATGTAATCCATTGCGCTACCGCCCCCCCCCCAAGCTAACAATCTCGAGTCAAAGCGCCGTTATTCGTATTCCTCACTGTTTAATCGATGAAATATTTTAGATACATTTTCATATGAAATGTAGAACGAAATAATTTACGGCTTACGTTTTCATTCATATAGTTCTGTAGATTGCTGCTCTAACACTTCTTACTGGTAGCCTACGCATTCGCTTAGATTAGTCGAGATATCAGATAGAGTCTATAGGACTCATTGAACCACAGGCTAATCCTCACGAGATAGAAAGCGCCATTGTGCGAATGCCTTAAAACGTGACCTAAGCTAAACCAGCGCAAGACTAACGATGTTATTTAAAACATGAAGATCACACACGCACCAACCGTTGGTAACTCAATTAATAGGCCTACTTCGGCAAGAAATAAGGCCTATGTTAAACAAGACCACACTAAATGTCTAGACGTACATGCTTGAGCAAAAGCGGTCACATGTAGGCCTAGGTCTAAATATAGCCTACCAATTTTAATCTAATCAACTGTAGGCGTAGGCCATGCTTATCAAATTAGCCCGCAGTATTGAGTGCGCCGTTTGCATCCGTATATCGAGACGTTTTACTGCAATACTATCATCCTTTTTGCTGAAATACTTAATATTATATTATCCTTAATGTCAGTCAACCAATGGCCGGGTGTGGCCTAAAACATGTTCTGGCAAATACTGTCACATCACAGGCTACTTCCAAAAGTTTCATTATGACTAGGCTACCCATGATAAGTAAGCTTATAGGCAAACTTAATTTGAAAAAGTGTTGATGACTATAGACAAGGAAGTCGTAGGCGGTGACTCTAAACATTAGTCACTGTAGCGGATTGGAAATTTCACAGTGCGACCATCCATGGGTCGATTTCAGAAGTCTTCTAAGTTTGCGGAGGGGTGGAGGCGGTGAAGAATAACAATTTCCTTTATTGGACAATCCGGTTGACAGACTGCAACCGGTTTCAGTGTACAGCTATGCAATTGAAACAATTCACAAGAACTCAGATCACAAATATGTTAACTACTAACAAGAACAAACGGCCTGCAATACAACGGCGCTCATGGCAGCCTAAAAAGCACATCTATCCTAAGGGACTTCGGGAATCGAACTCGAGTCCGCTTATCTACATGCCAGTGTGCTATCCAACTTATCCAACCCACCGTTCCCCCCCAACCCCAAGGAGAAGAGTGTTGGTGGCTGGAACAGAGGGCCTACATTCTGGCAGGCTTCCACTCTCATCTCCACAATATATAGGCGTATACGTTGATACTATAATAGGGCTAAGGACCGGATGTTACACGGCGCAAAGTTCGTCTTCAAAAGACTTCAAGGGGTCTTCATTCTCAGTACGGACTGTAACGTTTTCAGATTAGCTCTATATTCTGGGCAATCATCCTAATATTGTTTCACCCATGGATCGACTGTTATATAGTATAGCCTATGCATAGTAGGCTATGCAGTGGCCTCGCTTCAGCTAGCAGCATGGCTTCTGGTCTTCGTAGCTTATGATCGTATTCCTGTTAGGTTTAAAGTTGCCGTGTCCAGCAGATTGTCTATAGCAACTATATACCATCGGATGAGTAACATCGGGTCCGTCGTCCGAAAATTATGTAAACGGTAGACAATGGGTTTATATTATAGACGGATCTGTAGTTGTTCCTCCTTTGATTTGATTCATTATTCGCGTATAGCCGATGAAACGCGTTTCAACTTGCATAGAGGACCAGAGGATGATACGGCGAAGTTGCAACGTGAAAAAAACTCGTGCTGATAATTACCATAGGCTAGTCTTAGCCTATATAATTTACACAGAAGCAAATGGCTTGAAGACTTCGAAATAGGAGTGACATAATAATAGTCTGCTTTGACTTAGAAGGCATTCGATCTCTGCTTGACGAATTGCGTCGCAGGAAGTATAGGCTATAGAAAACAATGACGGCTTTCACTGCTGGTATAATTATTCGCTACACGTGATCAATTTAAAATAGGGCCTATAGCACAGACAGGTCTAGGCCTACAGATCATTATCGAGTACAACAGGCCTATGGTATACTCATATGTATATAATATTATATATATAAATTATGCATAATTTATATATTATAATATGATGTTATATTATAATATTATATTTATATAATAAGTAATTTCTGCCAGAAATCATGCATAAAACGTTTGGTAGTAGCTTCGAATGTTTAACGACGTCTAATATGACTGCAGACATTGACACTCCTCAATCATTTAAATTGGAATGACCTTCCCTCTAACCTGCGTTTCCACCCTCGGAACATGTCGGCCTCATTCTATGGAATGCTTAAGACTTTTCTTTTTGACCGGGCCTGGGTCGGGAGCGCCTCTGAGTGGAGTCCTTGAAGGGGCGCTATATAAATTACATAGATAGATAGATAGATAGATAGATAGATGATAGATAGATAGATAGATAGATAGATAGATAGATAGATAGATAGATAGATAGATAGATAGATAGATAGATGATAGATAGATAGATAGATGATAGATAGATAGATAGATAGATAGATAGATAGATAGATAGATAGATAGATAGATAGATAGATAGATAGATAGATAGATAGATAGATAGATAGATAGATAGATAGATAGATAGATAGATAGATAGATAGATAGATAGATAGATAGATAGATAGATAGATAGATAGATAGATAGATAGATAGATAGATTAGATAGATAGATAGATAGATAGATAGATAGATAGATAGATAGATAGATAGATAGATAGATAGATAGATAGATAGATAGATAGATAGATAGATAGATAGATAGATAGATAGATAGATAGATAGATAGATAGATAGATAGATAGATAGATAGATAGATAGATAGATAGATAGATAGATAGATAGATAGATAGATAGATAGATAGATAGATAGATAGATAGATAGATAGATAGATAGATAGATAGATAGATAGATAGATAGATAGATAGATAGATAGATAGATAGATAGATATCCACTTTATACAGCAATGAAAAAAGACTGAGCCCACCCGAAGACGGTTCGTAGAAGTGTCTACTCCAATTTTCTTAGCACAGCATAAAAATCGACTAGACCTACTTTACTTATCACTCGTTTAATTCAAACATCTGGATATCTATTAATAGTCTACTGCTCTTCTAACAGTAATTAATCTTCGTTTATTTTCAAACTGACACAACACAACATGATATACGCTTGCGACCGGAGTAGTGAATATAGGCCGGTATGACGATCAATTAGTGACGTCATCATAATTAGGATAATTAGGGTAATTAGGTTAATTAGGGTAATTAGGGTAATTAGGATAATTAGGTCCTCTTAATCCTACTAATTAGCTATTAATCCTACTAATTAGCTATTAATCCTACTAATTAGCTATTAATCCTATTAATTAGCTATTAATCCTATTAATTACATAACCCTAAATAGCACTACAATGGCGCTTATAACCCTAAATAGCACTACAATGGCGCATATAATTAGCTATTATTAGTAATTAGCTATTAGTAATTAGCCCTAATTAGCACAACAAAGAGCCCGGGGTCCCCTAATTAGCGGCCCGCCCGCCCGGCATCGGCGCTGGGGGCTGAACCGGCGCAATATTATGCTAATTTCCTAGCGCTTTGTGCTATAGCGGAAAATGCGGCGTCCAATCAGCGTGCGAGAATTTCTAAGAGCGACCAACCAGCGCGCGAGAGCCCAGGAAGCTGCGGCCAACCAGAATGCGAGAATTTCTAAGAGCATCCAATCAGCATGCGAGAATTTTACTAGAGCGTGCGTGAATCTAACTAGCGTATTTCCAAATATGAAAGAACACAAACGGTTGGTTGATATTTTTTTCAACACAAAACTTTAAAATATTCACGAGTATGCAATAATGTATATTATTGCGCAATGTCAACAAGTATTTACAACACGAGCTTCATAATAGGCATTTCGAGGTGATTGCGCAATACTTTGCGACAATGGCTTCAAGTATTTACAACAGTCATTTCTACTAACTACAGAGTTCGGCAATTTTTCAGCAGAATCCACCATTTACAGAGTTCGATGATTTTTCATATTTAGGCTAAACCACCTACAGAGTTCGACGATTTTTTTTCCCGCAGAATCCATTATTTACAACCTTCAACGACTTTTCATATTTAAACTATCTACAGAGTTCAACGATTTTTTTTTTCTCCGCAGAATCCATTATTTACAACCTTCGACGTCTTTTCATATTTAAAATAACTACAGAGTTCGAGGATTTTTTTTTTTCGTAGCAGAGTCAAATATTTACAAAGTTCGACTATTTACAACAAATTCTCTATTCAATATTTACAGTCGATATCTTAACATGGCCGTATGCCAACGAGTCCGACGAGTTTAATAAGAAACGCTTGTCATCATAAGGGGAGAGAGCGGCCTTTCGCAACTCAACAGTGTGTAGGTCATGTTTTCGGCTCTGAATCACATGGAATTTGGAGGATGTTGGCTTTTCCTCCAAGATACAAGCACGATATTCTGCATGTCTGATACATTTCTTAACGAAAGACTTCTTTATCCCCTTTGCAGTCTTCTTTTCTTTCTCTCCAGCCAACAGCAAACTATACATTTTCGATCTTAGTCCACAAAATTCGATCACAGCATCCCCATTGCATTCGTCCTTGAACTTCCCTATGACCTTAGCGTTGGTGCGGCTATGCAAAAAGTGCCCACAGGGGTAGTCTGAGGTGTCGTATTCATCTAAATTGGACATCATGTCTGTGTATATGTCGTTGGTAAAGATGTGATAGCAGAGGCTGTCTGTGTCCGTGAAAAGGAGTTTGCATGCAGATCCATAAATGGGAATTATATGCTGATAGTGGAACTCGTACATTTTTAGTTTTGAAATGTCCAAGATGCACATACCAGCATATAGGGGTTTGTTGAGTAAAACGTTAGAATTTGTTAATTTTATGACGGTCAAATCTTCGTTTATGATGTTGTACGACTCGAAATTTGGGCGGGCCACGAAACGTTTGGCCCGCTTCGCGCTAGTTACAAGTTTCACCGCTAGGTGTTTTCTGTTGTTTTGCATTGTTTTGCCGTAAATTGAGTTGTTCATTAATTTGAAGAGGTCCTTTTCAAATGCAGATTTGGCAACCTGCCGTTTGGACGTGTTGAAGTCGATATATGGCTTCAGCCATCGACTTTGGCGAAACTCGAGGATTTGATGAATTTTAGTTAATTTCAGGCCCATTTTCAAGTAGAATTGTAAATTGCGATAATGAACGACGTACCGGGTCTTTGCCATGAGATTGGGCACCAATTTTTCGACCCCGGTACCGATTTTAGCCGAAATTTTCAGTGAAACAGATTTTGCGTACGGGGATATCATGTCCGGGCGTATGTGAAGCGTCTCTGGTGCGAGGGGGTAGTCGTTGTGATCGTCGTGAAGATGAGAAGGATAGTCCAAGTCCACGTCTAGAATATACCCCAAGTCGTCGTCGGTCGATTTACTGTCCAAGTCAAAGTCGGAAATCTCGGCTTCGTCCAAAAATCGGAATTTACCGGTCGGGAGCGGTTCGGACATGGCGTATCCGTAGAGATTGTTACAGTCCAAATACATGATGTAACTGTTTGGACTGCTTGGGTCGTATCCTTGGGCGAGATACGGGTTATTCGCCTTTGCATATCTGTTTGATATCATGGAGACGCCGCCTCTCATGCCCCGCTCCACAAACAGGTAAATGTCCGGGTCGGTTATCAGGTCCAAATTTACATTTGTCATGCGCAAGCACGCGTCGAAGCTAAGTCCGGGGCTGCTGTAGTAATGTAGCGGGTCCAATTTATAAAAGTCCAAGGACATACTACGAAAAGATTCAAAGACATCGGCCAGTAAAATGACATCTGTCTTCAAATACAGATCGTGGTAGTCCTGCATAGTTGTCATGTCAAACGTCTGCCAAATTTTCTGTGCATAGTCGTAGTCGTCCTGGGAAATGTCCTCGTCCGTCAGTTTGCTAAAGAAGCAGCCTTTGGGAGGCAGAGTCCTTTCGGTCATTCTGCAGGCTGAAGTCATGTATTCGTAGGGAAATACCCCCTTACGCAAAAGCAATTTATATTCGGTCGGAAAAAGTCGACGCAAATGCTTGAATTTCGAATCGTCCTCTTTAGATAAATTTTTTACCAACACGTCCAAACCGCAGTTTAGAAATTGGAGGGAATCCAAAAATCTGATATTGTTAATTTCGAAGGAGAGATATTTCTCCATGTTGGTTGCTATCACATTTATTTCCTGCGCCGCAAACTCCTTTGTCATGTTTTTGAGAATAAGATGAGAGTCATAGCCTTTAAGATTGTGAAAGATGACAGGAAGAAGATAGTTTGCAGATTTTTGTTTCTTAGATTTTGTAGGTTTGCGAAATTTCAGTTTGAGATTGCAAGGAGAGCAGAGTGCAGAAACAAAGTTACCAGTCATGTGACAGTGGTGTCGAACTTTGTTGGCGCCAGAAAGATCGATAGAGCAAGAAGGACAAGATTTGCAAGAATCAAAAGCTAACCGCTGCTGCTGGGACAGTGGGATCATGGGTGTATTTGTAGCCAAAATTGTATTTATCCGCGCTTGCTCGGATTTTATGTGTTCGAAGAAATGACTCATAACGTCTGGCCCCGAGTACGTGTGTGGAAGAGCATCGTTCAAGTGCGGAAACGAAGAAACTGTGAGGCAGCAGAACCCGCTGGGAGTGTGTGTGTCGAGAAATTTTGTTGAATTGGCTGCAGAAGCAGTATCGGTTGGCGTCAAGTAGCTCTCGAAATCGCTGTATATCACATAAGGCACGGGCATTTCGTGTTGTGTGTTTGTAAATGTCAAATTGGAATTTTCAGGAGTCGGGTAGCGCACGGACTGCAAGCCGTGCTTGCCACATTCATCCATATGCGCATGTTTCCCAGCAGCAGTGGTGAAGCAGTGCAAACAGTAAGGACAAGGGAAATTTCGATGTTCGTGAGAATTGCGTGTGTGTAAGAGAGCTGAAAGATTGCGGATTGTAATGTAATGTCGCTTAGCGCCATCATCGAGAAGAAGAAGGTTAACAATATGTTTCCTACCCCTGTGAGCACTTGCATATAGGGGCGTAAATGACTTGTCATCAGGATTTGAGTACATGACATTGATCGAATAGTCTGCATTGAGAGATTCAAAGATCGGAATTTGCTCGATCGTCATGGGAAATTTCAGACCCTTAATTACAAGCTCATCCAGATAGCGTCTATAGATACTTATTCGCCGTGCATTATCTTTTTGGAAATGGCTGACAGCCAGCGTTGCATATAGAAAACAGAACTCGTCATCATTCTGTATGTTCAGTGTGGCGCATTTGTTGGCGATATATTGCGGCGTGGGAATGTAAGTGCCAGCTCCTATCGGATCAAATACCGCATTGCACAACTTAAACTCTGCCACACCATTCACTAACCATCCAGAGCTTTGACTGGTGAAGATATCTACCAACTCATCGATTCTGTGGACAGCGTCCTGTAGTTGGTCAGCGATTTGTGATGGATGTGTCAGCGTTGCCGGCATGGATTTGAAATATCCGACCGTCTGCGCATCCCCGTCTGGCGTAGGTCGCTTGAAATCCACGTCCACCGCCACATACCATTTCACCGGTCTAAAGAAATATATTGAGAAATTGGCTAAGTCCGAATGCTGTAGTGAAAAAAAAAAAAAAAAATCAGACCAAATCATATTCGGGAAAATTTTCTAAGTCTAACATTTTAGAGAATCGAAAATTTCTAAGAACAAGAAATATAGATTCAAAAATTTTCTAAGTCCAACAATTTAGAGCGAAAATTTTCTCTAAGTCCAAATATTCTGTGTAAGGCAAACTCACCCGTCATCTCTGAACGTATCCTCCAGAGCGGTGGTCATACGCGACGCTTCTGCCAGAAGCATGCCGTGTACGTCGGTTGTTTCCGGTACAGGAAGCGGCACGTCCATGAAGGTGTTCTGTGTCGCTGTGCGTATTCGCGGGTTGGCCAACTTCTTCACACAGGTGAGGCACAGATCTTGTCCGGATCGGAAGAAGCGCGACGGTCTACGGCACTTGCACTGCACGCACTCTTTCCGCAGTCGGCAGGTTTCGCACAGCCCGTTCACCAAGTTCGTCGGCTTGTACGCACGACAAGAGTCGCAACGGCCTACAGACATAGAACAAATTGTATGAGTACAAAGTCTAAAGATCAAAAATATATGGGCATTACATTTGGTAATAATGTAAAATCATATAAATATAAAATATTGTAGGTTTGTGATACACAAGAATGTTAAAGTCCGTAATGGAACTTACTCGAAGTGTCGGGCTCTGCTGACGGAGTTGCCGTATCGCCGCCGCTGGTCGCCACCGCAGCATCGCTGCGGCCGGGGTTGGTCGCCGCCGTGCCCCTGGAGTCGGGGTTGGTCGCCGCCGCAGCGCCGCTGCGGCCGGGCTTGGTCGCCGCCGCCGCCGCCGGGCTCGGGGCCCCTTCTCGCAGGGTTCCCATCAGATCTACATCATACAGAAATATATTTCGTTGAAATATACAAGTTACTTTACAAAATGTCGTATTTAAAAAGTATTGCTTACAAATCTACAAAATTCTATATTCGTAAAGTATAAGTGCGCTGAAATTGTTCGTTGTATTGTATAAGTTTAAAAGTTTTTTTCAAAAACATGTACTTACGAGTTCGTTTTGGTGCCCGTCCAGTGTTCGGCTCTGCCTTTCGCTTGCACTCTACAACACAAATTATCCGGCATGTTACAAAGTATTTTAAATACAAGAATTATATCACAGAACTTTAAAAAATATATATATTTTATTTAATATATGAAAATTTTATTTGTTTAAAAATTGTTCGAATTAAAACTTACCCATTTCTCGAATCGTCTTCTTCAGTTGAGCCTCGATCTTGAGCAATTCATCAATTTTCGCGCGCAGGTTGCTCGCTAAAGAAAAAATAATAATTTTAAAAAATTTAAGAGTTGAGCCGCTGTGTGTGAGACCTAAGTTAGCTAGATATATAAAGTTTAAGAAAATGTCCTACCAGTTTCCATGACGGATTCTTCTTTGTCAAATTCGCTTAAATCGGAAAAAGTTTTATATGGGCTCAGACGAGCACTATAACAACTACTTAATTCTTGTAGACACCGTCTTACACTACTTTAGCAAAAATGCCAAATATCAAACCAAATGTAATAAGTCAAGATCTGCTGAATTCTGAAGCTGCTGTGCGACGGCCACCGTCTGGCGATGAACTTTATATTGCCGGGGACTACTTTTTCATATATTCCTACGCGAAATAGTTCCCAGCGCGCATGCGCGCGGATATGGTTAAGGCGGTGATGCGGTCGCGTGTGAGTGTGCGTGTATGTTTGAGCTGGTGTGTGTGTGTGTGTGCGTGTGTGTGTGTGTGTGTGGGTGTGGGGGCGTGTGCGTATGTGTGCGTATGTGTGTGTGTGTGTGTGTGTGTGTATATGTGGCACACACAGGGGAAGAGTTCGTGGCGTCCATAGCTTACTTGAATCGTCGGAATGTGCTGATGATGCTGATGATGATCCTGCATGTTGCTCTACCACTGATGCAGAGGGTTCTGTGCGCTGACCAGCGTTGTCAATCTCTGCAAGAGTTAATAGTATATACCATAAAGTGCGAATCGTTCGTCCATAATAATAATATTATTATTATTTTCTATTCATTTCAAAATACAATGAATTTTCCTTTCGTTCGTCTTTTTGGCCTCTGGAAAAAAGTTCCAAGGAGTAAATGATTCTGCTGGCACATATGTAATGCACGCTAATACCGCTCAGATCTATAGGCCTATACAATGATAGGATACAAAATAAATGCCCATAGAAATTTATTATTATCTCAGATCTATAGAATTACACATCGATAGGCTGCAAAATAAATGCGCATAGAAAATAATTATTATGGGCTAGTCACAAGTCATGTGCAGCGAAGTTACTGCAAAGTCCTGCCCACAGAAAATTTATTTTAAAATAATTATACTCACGAGATGTTGAATTCATGTCGGCCGTAACGATTCGAGTGTGAAGGATTCTGTTGTTCGTAGAAGATATCTGTAGAGCTGGAAATCGAGGCTGGTCAGGGGGCGTCGCCTCTGCTCTGTGCTCTGCCTCCGCATCTGCTTGCAATTCGCCATTTCTCAGATCTATAAATTATGAAAAAGTGCCATAAAGTGTGAATCTTTAAAATAGCCTCATAATCTTGCTGCAGGTATACTAAAATGTATGCATATGGATATAAAATTCGGCGCGTTGCATTATTATATATTGCGCATATTTTCTATGATGAGAATTTTAGTATAGAAAAAAGGATAGTCCTACTATTATTATTATCTTCTATCGTCAAAGGCTTGCAAGAAATGGCACTACAGAATTGCAGTATGCTAGAAAAATTCTGTTGTAGTGTGTCGGCGCCAGTCCCAAGGATGTAAAAATTATCCGGGCGCCTGTAGAAATAGTTCTTACGACTATATAGTGTTAGAAAATTATAATAAAATAACTCACTCGATGATGAAGCCATGTCTGCTGTAAACGTTCGGATCGGAAGGCGACTGATGATTGAAGAATCTCGTGCTGTACTCGAACGCGTCTGTAGATTGTATCTCGTCGTGTAGAAGTTGTTGTCGGACGAACCTCGGATTCGTCTGGTCTTCGAAATCGTGTGTGTTCAACTAATGCATTGGCTGCCTTTTTATAAATGGTTGTAACCACTCTGATGATATCATCAAACACGCAACCACCTGCTCGATGGGAGACAAGTCTAGTCAAGCTTGGGCGAGAATTCTGTTGCTTATGTCAGACTCTTGCTGTAGGCGCAGAGTGAGGATGCTATGCCAGGTGCGTGATGATTAATTCTGGTTTCTTGTTCGGGCATGCTTGGACGTGCTTGGACGAATGATGGCTGATATAAGCATGGTTATGCCGTAGGCACGCAGTGAGGCTGCTACGCCAGGTGCGTGATGATTAATTCTGGATTCTTGTTCGGGCATGCTTGGACGTGCTTGGACGAATGATGGATGATATAAGCATGGTTAGAGAGAGAGAGAGAGAGAGAGAGAGAGAGAGAGAGAGAGAGAGAGGAGAGAGAGAGAGAGAGAGAGAGAGAAGAGAGAGAGAGAGAGAGAGAGAGAGAGAGAGAGAGAGAGAGAGAGAGAGAGAGATGGAAGGAGAGAGGGAGAGAGAGAAAGAGAAAGAGAAGGAGGAGAGGGAGGGAGGGAGGGAGGGAGGGAGGGAGGGAGGGAGGGAGGGAGGGAGGGAGGGAGGGAGGGAGGGAGGGAGGGAGGGAGGGAGGGAGGGAGGGAGGAGGAGAGAGGAAGGGAGGAGAGAAAGAGGGAGAGCGAGAGAGAGAGCGAGAGAGAGAGAGAGAGAGAGAGGGAGGGAGAAAGAGAGCGAGAGAGGGAGGGAGAGGGTGAGAGAGAGAGGGAGAGATATTGAGAAATAATATTTAATTATCATTTTAGCTAATTAGCATAATATTTAATTAACATAATATTTAATTAGCATGCTATTTAATTATCCTAATATTACAATGGTTCAGCCCCCAGCGCCGATGCCGGGCGGGCGGGCCGCTAATTAGGGGACCCCGGGCTCTTTGTTGTGCTAATTAGGGCTAATTACTAATAGCTAATTACTAATAATAGCTAATTATATGCGCCATTGTAGTGCTATTTAGGGTTATAAGCGCCATTGTAGTGCTATTTAGGGTTATGTAATTAATAGGATTAATAGCTAATTAATAGGATTAATAGCTAATTAGTAGGATTAATAGCTAATTAGTAGGATTAATAGCTAATTAGTAGGATTAAGAGGACCTAATTATCCTAATTACCCTAATTACCCTAATTAACCTAATTACCCTAATTATCCTAATTATGATGACGTCACTAATTGATCGTCATACCGGCCTATATTCACTACTGACCGGACTCCGACCTCCTTAATTTGTACTAATCTTCTAAACAAACCTCTCTGGATCGAAGCAGCGCTCGTGAAAAAGCTGGTGCCCTGCGCTTGCCATGGGTTCTAGAGTGTCTCTTTAGAAGGTATACGAGTTCATGAGATTGCAATAGTCAGACCTACGGCGATTTGCGTTTTAGACCTACACAGCAGCTGTCCTTGGTCCTGTATTTGAAGTGACAGCCCAATAATCTGGGCAAAGAAAAAACTGAAATGGCCTTGGCTAAAGAAATAAAAAAAATTGTTTTGAGGCTTCATTTGCGATCTTAATTGACTTTTAATAATCTCAAACACGGGATTAGACCACACTAGCGAGTAGAATTAGATCTTTTTAACACCTGAATTAGATCATACTAGCACCTGAATTAGATCATATTAGCACCTGAATTAGATCATACTAGCACCTGATTTAGATCATATTAGTCACCTGAATTAGATCATACTAGCACCTGAATTAGATCACATTAGCACCTGAATTAGATCATATTAGCACCTGAATTAGATCATACTAGCACTATAGCACCTGAATTAGATCATATTAGCCACATGAACTAGATCATATTAGCCACCTGAATTAGATCATACTAGCACCTGAATTAGTTCATACTAGCACCTGAATTAGATCATATTAGCCACCTGAACTAGATCATATTAGCACCTGAATTAGATCATATTAGCCACCTGAACAAGATCATATTAGCACCTGAATTAGATCATATTAGCACCTGAATTAGATCATATATACTTCCTATATTAGCGCCAGAACACCTAATTAACCTACGTGTAATTTCTAAACAAACCACTCTATAAATTATGTTGAACGAGATTGCATTGGACACAGTCGAATATTAAGCCGAGTCCTCATACCCCACGTACTACGTGGAATTACAAGTGTTATAATACGACAAGGTCCATATATGCAACGATATTATCGCTGCATATGGACCTTGGGCCTAGCTAGGTTACTAAGCATTATGAGGTCGTTGCTACCAAGCGTCGAGATTTCCGGGAAGTTCGTTCTTTCACCAGACTCCCCTATGTTCAAAGAATTAACAAACGGTCATTGAAACAGTCGAATCGATCTCTTCAAGTCCACCGTAGTTTGATCTCGCATTGGCTCACGCAGAGACCAATGAAGTGTCCATCACGGTCCATGCCAGCTGCATGCTATACAGGTATACGCCCTTATTAGCCTACTATTCTCAACAAGCAGCCTATCTAGGCCTATGGCGGGACATCCCCAGCAAACAGAGAAACCCGATTCCTCAAGTGCACTGCTCCGAAACTAGGTACACTTTTTCATACCAAACCCCTCCACCTTTTTAGGAACTCTAGAAGAAACACTGACCAAGATACCTTCAGAAACATGTAAAATAATCCTGGACACACCCTATACATGGCCTTTCTCCCTTATGCAGGCCCGCACTAAGGTGGGTGCTAAGGGTGTTGCAGCACCCGGGCCAGCAGTTTTGAGGGGTCCACACCGGGTCGGAAAAACAGATGCGGTGGCCCAGCTGTTTCTGTTCAGAAAAGCAGCCCAGCCCAGAGAATCACAACAAAAGGACACATGAAGCTTGTAATATCAGCTTTCTGCTACGGACTTTCTATTATGACGACATCTCTTTGTTCTAAACACACTATTATTACGTCACTAATTTTATTGCATAATTTTATGATGATGATGACCATTATCAAAATTGGTTCTATGAACTTCGAAGGCTATTGTTACGGTTTATCCTTGTTGTTATGCAATTTGTTGCGTCATTATAGCCTAACTTCGTTTATCGACAAGTTGCTGCTAGGACAACGTAGCCTACAGCTCTATGTTTGACGACATCTGCATAGTCTACATCACTATTAATTAATTGTTACGTCATTATTATAGCTAGGTAGGCTATATATAGGCCCTCTTGTGTTACGTTGTTAGGATAATGGGTAATCCGTATTATGACGATCTCGCTTTGTTCTGCAAACACTATTGTTACGTCATTAACTTTAATTGTTAGGCTACATGGACTTTTCGTTAATGTTGGGACATTAATAATTATTTGCTTCAGCCTTCATATACAATAATATTGTATATTATATAACACGGATAAAGGTTCACGGGCCTCATGTTGCCAACCTCTGCTGTACAGCTAGTGTACACAATAAAATTGCGACATTTTAGGCCTATATATAATGCGTCGCATTGCACGTATTGAGTTCCGATCAGGACTCAGGCGAGGTACCAGAATCCTTTATTATAGCTAGTGTTTAAACGAGAAAGAAAAATAAGTCCCACTAGAATTTCTCATTGGTTTAGATATGACGTAGGCCCTACTCTGACTGATAATTTAAAAACAGTAGGGCCTATATAGGCCTATAGGCCTATTTGGGCCTAGCTGACATTTCTGACCGAATTTGAGATGAATAGGGTATACATATATCTCCGGATAATGGGAAGCACAATATTGAAAATATTTTGTTGCATGATTAGCCTATGTAGGCCTACACGTGTGACCCTAAATAACATTAATCTTCTGTTCGATCGAACATGTTGAACATGTCTTAATCCGTATCTGTTCACCTCCGTTTTATCATTCGTTTTAATAATTATTATGCTAAAATCTCTTTTGGCAGAGTTCGAGGCCTACTCTTCAAATATATTATCATTATAATATATAATATTTTACTTTAGGCCTATTGAAACAATCCGGTTCACAGTATACATTTATGCGATTTAAACAATTCACAAGAACGCAAACTGCACAGATAGCTTGGCCTATCAACAGAACAGACAGCCCACAATACACAATCATTGAGTTATTAGCAACCTACAAAGCAGGTCCGCCTATGGGGCGCGAACTCGCTACCAGTTCCTCTCGCTCTCTATGCCAGCGTGTTTCCTTCATTCGCATAACAAACGGTATTCATCGACGTATTTTGAATATAGGGGAGGGTGGGGCAAAACGCCCCCCTTAAGGAAAAACTGTGTAGAGAGCAAACCACATTAATATTTAATGTTAATTTTTTATCATCATAAACATCTGCACTTAATATGCTACAAAATCACTAAATAAAAAAATTATATGAATTCAAATTTCGGCACAAAATTGTCTGAAACTTTTTGGTCCAAAAGGGGCGTTTTGCCCCACCCAGGGGGCAAAATGCCTATACCCTGGGGCCTGGGCATTTTACCCCAATGATAATGTATACTAGATAATTGACTAACGGACGTGCATGTACGTATGTATGTATGTATGTATGCATGCATGCATGCATGCATGTATGCATGTATGTATGTATGTATGTATGTATGTATGTATGTATGTATGTATGTATGTATGTATGTATGTATGTATGTATGTATGTATGTATGTATGTATGCATGCATGCATGCATGTATGTATGTATGTATGTATGTATGTATGTATGTATGTATGTATGTATGTATGTATGTATGTATGTATGTATGTATGTATGTATGTATGTATGCCCAGTCATGTGAGGTAAGACGCCCAGTCACGTGGGGTAAGACGCCCAGTCCCGTGAGCATCTTACCCCCAAGCAGTAGTAGTTACATTCCATACTCCACGCCTAAAACGACTACTTCAATGGCAGGTTTAAGTTCAATGTAACATACCTAAATAAGTACGAATCCAAAAAGCATGGATCTTTCGGAAAAAGCGAAACTAAGTAATTTTAACAAATTAATGAAAAATGGAAACCCTTACATCAGCTTTCGCAAAAATCGATTTTTCTTGATAACGAGTGACCTGTTCACAGGGAACGCGAAAGTACGATGTATTTCAACAGGAAATGCATAAAACTAAACGGTTCCAACTAAAATTTGGATTCGGCACATCAGTTGACTGAAATAATGCCAATGGGCATCTTACCTTCCATGGGCGTTTTACCCCACCCTCCCCTACGTATATTATAATTATTATGCACTTTCGTGCAAACAAAGATCCAATGGTGTCCTATCGCAATCCGCCATATGTCGCCCTTTAAAGTGGATGTAAAGGGAATTCTCTGGATGGTGATTAATGATTATGCCTCTGAGGTCGTTGCATGGGCCTTGAACTTTAATTAATTTTATGTTGTCAATTTGTAGGAATCTTTTTGCTCATCCATTTCACTCTCAGCCATAGATGTCGCCCAACTTAAAATTCCGTTTTTAATGCTAAAGATTATGTTTCGAATTTCCAAAGGCATTTTTTTCTTTTGCAAAAATAATTATTCGTTAATCTGATCTTCATAGATGTAATTAGTTGAATGCTTTTATTTTGTAAACAAGATGTTAAATTTTCTGTAACTCCGATTATCGTCCACAAATTTGTACACATGCAGTTAATTAAAGAAGAAACCAGAAACTCCTGTGTAGAAATAGTCCTTGTAATGTGTAGCATTCTTAGATGTGTGATGTGTAGTATCACTTTCGAATTTAAAACTGAAAGAATAAAGGTGTGAAAGTTATGATTTTTGTTGAGAAAATATAAGGACGTCAGCTCTATTTATTTAATTTAAATTCTGTCAGACGTTTAAAAATCTCAGAAACGCTTTTTCTGATGCGAAACACAGTTGTCTCGACGAGAAATCTGTCGAGGATAATTTTCAACAGCTCATCTGTGTGAGCGCCATCTAATATATTATTCTTATTCTGGTATAATATTGTCTAATGACTTTTCGTAAGCATTTACTGATGTACTATAATCATCAATGAAGATTGGTATAAAACATTGATTATGCTGTCGCAGGTGTAAGATTAAGTGCATATTTGTATGGCGCCTTGGTTATATTCTATAATGACTCGGTATCAAGTAACTTTTTTTATAAATTTGATGAAAAATATTTCCTGACGAAATTGAAGCGGGATTTATCGTGTGAGGGTCGGTTAGGACTCAGGTTAGGCGTCGTGAGGGTCGGTTAGGGTTAGTTTTAGGGTTAGTGCAGTCATTCTGAAGCTGGATTGATGAACAATAATTTTCAATGCAAAATGGATGAAAAATATTTGCTGACGAAATAGAAGCGGGATTTATCGAACAAATTCTTGCCTAAAGAGAAGCTGGATCGATTAAAAGGATTCTCGGCAAACTAGAAGTTGGATTTATTAAAGATAACAACGCTGCAACGTTAGTTCTTGGTGTCTACCGAGTCATTCTAGAACGTCTACCGAGTCATTATAGAACTCTACCGGCGCCTTTTAAAGAAAACTCAGGTGCACGAAACCTGGCTTATCTGGACCACAATTGAATAAAATTGTCTTAATGATAATAATAATAATAATAATAATAATAATAATAATAATAATAATAATAATAATAATAATATGTAGGGATTTAAGTGCCATGTGTAAGCAATCGATTAAAAACCGTAGCAGTGATTCAGATGCACTCGGAGCAGGGAAAGTCAGGACTCGAGATATATGGGCCTGTGTAAAAAGTTCAGTTTTTAATGTGGAGTTTTTGATGTCAGAAGGAAGATTGTTCCATGTTCAAGGTGCAGATGAGGCGAAGGATCTAGATGCAGTTGCGGTGCGGCAGCGATGAAGGACTAGTGTTCGGTTTCTGGATGACTGCATGTTCCTTGAGGGCTCATGATTTTTAAGGAGATCGGATAGGTATGAAGGAGTTTTGTTGTTATGTAGGTGTAGGTAATGATGGCGATTTTGTATGTAATCCTTTCTTTGATAGGTAGCCAGTGGAGGGCTTTCAGAAGTGGTTTGCTACTAGAATTATATGAAGCATTGCAGCATTCCGAGGTTGTTTTGGACTCGCTGAAGAGACATTAAGTTTTTTTGAAGATGATCTATAGAGAATGCTATTGCAGTAATTGAGACGAGAGTTAACTATTCCACATGCTATGGTGTTTGCAATCCCTTTTGTGAGGAAAGGCCATGTGTGTCGCAGAGCACAAGTGTGGAAATTGGTGGAGCGAACAGTTTCAGCAGTTTGGGAGTCCAATGAGAGAGTCGAGTCAAGTTTCATTCCGAGTATTTTAACAGTGGATGATAACTTTAAGGCTGTGTTTGAGAAGATGGGTTGGAGGTGCTGATGTTTGACGAGTTGCGTCCTGGTTCCAAAAACAGTGGCTTCGGTTTTTGATGGGTTTAGGAGAAGACCATTTTCCAACGGTTTACAGCTTCTGCACAATTAGTAATGTTTAAGCAGCTGGTATTTCCAGAGGTAAGAGAGGTGTATAGCTGTGTGTCATCTGCATATTGGTGGTGGTGGATTCAAAAGATCTTCAGATACTCTTGGAACTGGCAGGGAGTACAGTGCCGATCTTATGCCGATGATAACATGTTGAATATGATAATGCTTTATCGTGTGCTCTGGCACTGCTTTTAAATCTTACGCTACGGTCCCATGCCGTTAATGATAATGCCAATGGTGATTTGGATCATTGTACTATTAATAACAACGGCAATAAATTACAGCAATGCTTATTTGACAGAATAAATGTTACGAAATGTTCTGAAGCATCACGTCAATGGTGGTTTTCCCAATCCATTCAAATTTCAGCCTTTGAGTGTAATAATTAATTAATAATTAATGTGTTTTTTCCGATTAGAAGACGATCAAAAGACTCGGGAATGGCGAATCAAGATAACCATAGGCGAAAGCTTCGAGTGCTACTTGACATGGATGGTGTTCTCTGCAATTTCGAAGGCCACATGCTGAGGCTGTTTAGAGAGAAGTTTCCAGAAGAGCCGTTTGTTGATCTAGAGAAACGCAACACCTTCTTCATGCACGAACAGTTTGAAAAGCTAAAGCCAGGACTTGGGGTTGGTTTTTTTATTCTGGTTTTGCTATAGTACTAATTAGATTACAATTGATTTTGACTAATACTAATATTATTATTACTTGCAACTCGTTATTTTGTTCATTTGGCCAAAGGAACCCTAAGTTCCATCAATGACACTTGCATAACTTCATTACTGATTTAGAATGGAATATAAATTAAATTTCTGGATTTGCAAGCAAAACTGGCCATTTCTTTCAATACCCTGCACCTGTACTTTGCATTTCTACAGCAATGCTGATCACACCACCTTCTCTAGCTGCTCCAGATGTCGATGACATGCTCAAGATAATTGTATTATCTCATGGGTGAATATTATTACATTGGGCTAAAAATAATAGTGATAGAAGGAAACTACTATTTCATACCTATTGCAACTGCTATCCAGTTTTACTAGTCTCTCGACAGTTTGTCTCTTCTGAAAGATTACACATGCATTAATAACAATGAATCATAGCCATAATAACAAGAGAAAATATGGAAATTACACTTCTATAGTAGCACTTGCCTGTTGCCATCCAGTGTGTAATTGCAATAGCTTTTTAAAGTAAAAAGTACTATTTCCCTCCTGTACAACGTTTCAAGAATGGCTGACTATCCCAGACAAGATGCTCTGCATATTGTTTAATCCTGAGAGATTGTTTATATCAGAGGTAACATCAGTAGTAACAAAAATTGAATATTCAATCTATCTTGCATATTAACAGAAGAAGATAAAGGACATTATGCATGAACCTGAATTCTTCCTGACGATGCCAGAGATTACAGGTGCCGTAGCTGCAGCCAAGGAAATGTCCACACTACCAGGGTTAGTCCGAATGTCAACAAGTACATTTAGAAGAAAATGAATTATTATTGTTGGGTGTAGTATTAGCAATTTTCTCACATTAATAGCACACCGTACATTTAATTTTTTTCAAATGCTTCATATTTTTCCAAATAATTATCTCATATTTGTTAGGATTATCACAACTGTTCCACCAACAATATTTTCAGAAATGCAACTAACACATTGGTTTAAAAGAATCACACTATATAATTAAATAAAATCTGAAAACTTAGAGAAATCCTGCTTTTGTCACATGCACTGACATTTTGCAATTTAACATGTTTTAGATATATATTTATTAATTGTTATTTCTTTGGTTTCATTGCAGCATCGATGTGTTTATCTGTACTTCACCGATCACTGAACCCCGATACTGTGCTCCAGAAAAGGTTCATTTACCCAATTAAATTTCTGTATTCATTAAGCACAGACATGTAATCTATTTTTAATTACTATAACAATTTATTAGTTATTTAGTTAGCATTACTTATTTGTTGGTTTATTTCCTTATACATGTATTATATGCTTTATTCTTTTTATTTGATCTCTTCTATGTTTTCTGTGTATTTTATTATATATTTAACATACTATTCCGAATTCATTTAATGCATTTTTCTGTTTAATTGGTATATTTTATTATTTAGTCAGTGTATTTTGTTACTGATTTTGTGTGTTGCTGTTTCATTAGTGCACTTTATTATTTATTTACTGTATTTTATTGTTTTATTAGTATATTTTTTATTTAATGTATTTAAAAAAATTTAATGTAGTTATTATTTATATAGTTTATCTTATTATTTTATTAATGTGGAATTTTATTATTTATTTAGTATGTTTATTGTTATTCATTTACTGAACATTACATAATAGATAGATGTTTCAAAGAAACTTTCAAAGATGCTCCTAAACAACATATGTATGAAAAGTGTCTTCAATAGGATATAAGCTCCGTATTTTGGTTTGCATCTATGCATTTATATAGCACCGGTTTTCTTCTTTTTCTGCACAGTACAAGTGGATCCAGAAACATTTCGGTGACAGTTGGGTTCACCGAACGATTCTAACGAGCGATAAGACTCTCATCAACGGAGACATTCTCATTGACGACCGACATTTCGTAACGGGTAAGAAATATTTCTTACTACAGTGTAGACTGCATCCCTCTGGTAATATTACTGGGTATTTTATTGTTTGTTTATTCATCTTTAACGTTTTACCTTAGGTATAATCAGAGTATAAGTCAGAATTTTAAAAACTTTATTGTATTTAAGTTGTTTTATTATTTACTTGGCATATTTGATTTATGTTAGATATTTTATTCGTTGAAGATATTTTAAAATTTATTTTTTGTGCTTTCGATTGTTTAGTATGTGTAGTTACTTTATTATATTTTGTTGCATATCGTTGTTTATATATTATTTATTTGACATAATATTATTTATTTAAATCTATTTAGCAAACTGTATGTAACATTTGATCACACTAGAAACTAGAGAAACTGCTTAATTACTTTTAACTTACTTGCATACATACACTTTTGTGGGAGTGGCTGTATATAAATTTCTCATTACTACAGTCACAATTACACCACTGATGTGTGCTGGGTGTTCTGCAGGTGTCGTAAGTCCAATGTCATGGGACCACATCCTTTTCTCGCAGTGTCATAACAAACATCTCGACGATGATTACTTCCGCGAGCACAAGGTGGCTCGTCGTTTGGAGAATTGGACGTATGGAACGTGGCGCTCCCTCGTCAAAGAATACCGAAGCAGACTGGCTGCTGCTTAGAGTCAACCACAATTTGTGGATTACTACATAGATCCGGTGAAATTTGACGCTTTATCATAAGAAGCGTCAATGATTCAAGTGATGTTAATCAAATATCATGACCTGTTGAAATCAGATAAACAATGCAATTCAGCAATAAGGGGTAAATTAAAGGGCGCTTCACATGATTGGAAGTCCAAGAGTTGCGTCTAAGTATATTTGCACGAGTGAAAATGGGTCACCACTTGGGGTGACAGAGGAAGGTCTGCATAAAATTGTTGAGTGATGAATCTTGTAGGTTAATCAGAGAAAATGTGGATTTTTGACTCCCTGTTTGCATCTCCATCAGTATAGTCTGGTTTGCAGTAGTCGAGTGGTTAGCATGCTGGAGACGTTCGCGATCAAGAGGTTCAAATCCGGGCTACAGCAGCATATTCAAAATTCCTATTCTGATAGAAAATTTACCTAGAATCTCTGTGTGTGTGTGAAGATTTAATCAGCAAGCATAGGCGCAACCACCCTATGGGAACCCTCGGGACGCGTCTCCCCAACTTTTGAGTGGTCCCCTAACTTGATTATTATGGTCCCCCAACTTTTAGGACGTGATTCATTATGGTCCCTCCCAACTTTTAGGACGTGATTGCACCTATGTCAGCAAGGCAGAGGACAAGCAACTTGCCCTCATAATCCAGGGTAAGAAACCTAAGGTGCTAATGCCTCATGCACAATTGCACATGGCTGCCTTTGGGTTTGACTAAGGAATGATTGAGGTTCTTGGGTTATAGGATAACTGAGACTTTTACAAGTTTATGTTCTGCTGCTAGTTGCGTTTACGAAACATTTTGCATCATGTGTTGAAGTATGTAATTGATGGAATGAATTTATCACAGTGGCTGCCATAAGTAGGAAAATGGTTCTTTTAAACATTCTGCACTTTAGATGAATTGTTGCTTTTGTTTTTGCATCTTGACGTCAACATTCCATGACCCTGCCATCTGTAGAGCAGGATTGATTTGTTGCTCTTCAGCAAAATTTAGAACTAATATATGTTTTTACACATGCATGGCAGATTTATTTTCTTATTAAATTCATAAATTATAGTTTTAAAGCACCATTTAGAAGCAGTTATAGATGATAATCTCTCATGTTCCCTTCCGTTCAATCTACAAAACCCTGTTGCAATTGATTCAGCTAGACAAAATGTTTTCTGGTTATCCAACGCAGTTTAGATCAACTGTCAAATCTAAGAAATTTATACAGCGCCAATGTAACAATACTCCGGTTATCAGTCGATCTTTACATCTATGCAGAACTGTTGTTTAAACCAAATTCCAGGGCAACCGGACAATCCACGGAATCAGATTACGTGGGAAGAAAGTAATGCTTTTGGAAGATGCTATATCATAATGCTTTAGACATTTTTTTTACATTACATACACACAAGCTTGCCATGATGCACATAATGTAACCCATTATATATAAATATCATAGTTACGTATACACCAGTCAAACTAGCCAGATTCTCGCACATACTGACTTTCATGTGCAACACTGTATTGGCTTGCTGTTGAAAAAGGAATAGTGCTGGGCTTCGATCACTGGCTTGGCATCTGACTACATCCTGGCACTTCACACACCAGTCTCAACTCTCAAGCTGTCCTGGCCACCTGTGTTCGTCGTGCTGCGTTCTCACACATTGGTGTAAGCTGGGTGCGCTGGTGTAAGCTGGGTGTGCCTTTTCCTCTGGGTCTGTGGAACAATGATCTGCCATTGAATGTATAATATCACTAGCATCCTCACAGTTCAGAAGATGATTTCTTCTTGACTTCAAGCACATATATTCTGTGATTGCTAGGAGGCTGTGCTGGAGTCAGTGGAGTGCCCTAGCTACGAGTCATCTAAGGGGGCTATACATACACTTTGACACACACATACATGAACTGTACCATACCAACCCAAATCTAATAGGACTTTCTCGATCGTGGGGACACTCGTGTTTTGAATAGCCTCCTCCCCTTCAGCCTGCGTTCCCTTCTGCAGTTCCTGCTCAATACAGACCTCTTTGGCTGTGCATGGGCTGGTAGCGCCGCTGAATAGTTTTATTGAAGGGACGCTATACCATTAGCTCATAATATGGAGACATTACGCCATTTTGTTGTTAACAATGGGCTAACTAGCAACAGCTTCATTTCACATATGTTGTTCATTTCAGCTCAAATATTCGCTATGTTTTTTTTATTTGTTTTATTAGTGTATTTTACTATTTATTTAGTGTATTTTTTTATATTTATTTAGCGTTATTTTACAATTTATTTAGCATATTTTATTCATTTATTGTTATGTATGTAGATATTTCGAGGAAACTCTTTGAAGATGCTCAAAAGAGCGGTTCAATACGAATCCTCTTTTCTCCTCCTCCAGAAAGTTGTCCAGTTCCATTCATTGTAAAGTAATTTTACGCACTCCTACTGGTTGGCAATTTCAAATTCTGAAAACAATATTCATGTAATTGAAACGTAATTCGTTCTTTTTTTTAGCACACTTATTTTCCATCCGTCATGAAAGGTTTCATGCAAAATATCAATCGCAAAACTAGAATCGGTCAATTCCTCTGTATCAGTAAATTGTAACCAAAAGTTTAAAATCACTGTGTGTAGCTTCTGAAAGGTCTCAATAGAACCCGAGAACCATGCTTATTGAGTCTAATGCCCAGCCAATTGTAGATCATCTTTACCTGCCAATCAGGACAACTAAGCCAAGTTGACGTAAAAGTTTCCCACCACATTCCAGCTAACCACGCCCACACAACTTAATTCCACAGCGAATCATGACACAGCTGTCTGTAACAATGCCCTGACTCTAGTCTGACTCCTCCTCTGCATTCTTCAGCCATTCAATCAGCTTTCCCATCTCCTTTCGGTAGATCTCTGCAGACGGTCTTGCCTCGCTCTGCTCCCACTTCATGATGGCCTGCTCTGATATCATGTCCTTGTCATACAGCCAGTGCACAATCTTCATCAGCGCTGAAGCAAGTGCCGAGTTGTTCGCTGCAAACTCTTCGAATGCCCCCAGCGCTGTTACCTGCGAGTCTACGCATTTGACGTAGTTCTTAAGCAGTGGAAGAAACTTCTGGAGAAACTTTCGGCTTGCGTCGAGGTAGTTCTTGGCATCGGTGTTCTGCAGAGCCTGCTTTCGAAATGGCAGTTCAAGGACGGCCTTTGTCAGTTTGGCTGTGAGATCGTGGATCGTGATACCGTACGCGTGTTTGATGGAATTCGTCTCGAGGATAAGATTCGTCATCGACACGTTTTCACTCAGCGCGTGATCAAAGTTGCACATCAGTTCTTCAAAGACCTTCTCATCGCTAACATCGTCGTCGTCCAGTTCTCCGTTTAAATCGATTTCTTCGTCTTCCTCGTCCTCTTCATCGTCATCCTCGTCTCCCCAATCCTTCTGGAAAACCGGACCATCGTGATGCTCCACTTCATCATCTTCTGTCGGCATCAGAAACCTATACGCCATGCCATTGTTGTTTTCCAATGGCTCCAACCCATCACCTGCCCCAGCAACTAGCTTTGTTCCCTCGCTTACTATGACCTTTGGTCCGATGACAACACCGCGCGCAAGTATGCAGCCTTTCTTGATGTGTGCGGACTTCCCGATTCGAACGCCATCATCGAGAAAAGCGCCTTCGATCACTGCACCATCCTCGATTGTAACGTTGTTAAAGACATGACTGCCTTTGATGACGACATTATCTCCGATCTTGCAGTTGACACCGATCGTTGATTCCTCGATCCTCGTGTTCGATCCGATCTGCGAGTCTTTGTCGATCGCAACGGACATTTCGAGCTTCACATCCAACCCAAACTTCACCGTTTCCTTGTGCGTGTAATGGCAGAGATGACACATCTCATGATCAAACCTCATCCGGCCGTTTGGTGGCCGTAGAATGATCGAGTCAGGGACAAACGGATATGCGTAGCACTTGAGGACCGCATCACAAACTATCGGGTACATGTAGGGACTGGATGCTCGCAATGCAAACATTCCCTTTGCCACGTGAACGTTAATTGTGTTCCCAAGGATGTCCTCGCTGCCAAGAATGCCGTGCACGAGATCATCCATTGTCTGGTAGTCGAAATTGTCGGCCAGCAGCTGCGGCAGATGAGGGGAGCAGACGTAGATGCCGCTGTCGATGAGATTGTAGTGAACTGCCGCTCGCTCGGCAATATCAAATGCACCAACTGAAACGTCAAATTCCTTCCGCGAAGGTCGTCGCTGGAAAGACAAAAGGCGATCGTCCTTCATGTCGACGGAGAGTTTCAGATCGAGGTCGTCACACCGAGCACGATGGTCTGAAATATAACGACATTCATATACAAAGACATCAGTCTTTCATTCCTGGTTAAGCATAATTTGATTGAAGCAAACACAAAGCAGCATACATCCTAAAAGGTAACTTTTCACAACATTTACATAAAAAATATTACAGTAAGTTTACTACAGAAGTTTACAGATTACAATTTCAGAGTTATTCCCTGAAATTATTCTCTGTTAATAGCTCATTTGTGAACAAATACTGATGTATTTACTGTCCATGTTCCAACCACTTGCAAATCAGTTACATTTCACTTAGAAGATGACTCATTTCACAACGATATAACTAACAGGATCTGCATAAACTAGAAATATTTCAGATCTGCTTAAGACCACACATATCAGTATATTTACACCACCATACAGCATAGCACAAAGCATCCAGTCTCCAGCTTGAACTGCCACTTCTGCTATATATATAATATTTTCATTTGTCAACCAACTTCCACTTCTATAATAAATAGTTGGTAGATGATGCAACTTTTGTTTTTATGGTCCTGATTAATTTCATCACTCGTCTGACTTCTAGTTTTATTATAATTTATTTTATTATTTATTTTATTTTTTGCCCATCCAACTTATGCTTGTGGCACGACATACTTTCATCGCTCAATCAATTTCTAGTTTTGCTGTAATAATTTATCTGCCATGAAATAATTTGGGATGCTTTTTACCCATTATTGGTCATACAAGGCGAGAGTAGACTTTTACTGTTAAAATTATAATATAATAATATTCCCACAGTAGAATGATGAATTAGGCTCTGGTTTTCGCACCATTTGTAGCAGGCTGCGACTGGCTTACCAGGGGGACCTTCTGTGAAGACCATTGTCATGGCAAGACCCTTTGACTGCTGTCTCCGCTGTTTGTGCTTCTCGACTATCGACTTCAGCCAAACGTTCGAGACGAGATCCCCGTACACCAACACAAAATCAGATTTCAGAATTCCCTTGCTGTCAAGATCACGTAGGGCGTCCCCAACCGATATGCAACTCTCTGACACGATCGGAATTATTTTCATACGCATCGATCCGTCAGACCAGTGATTGTTTTCAAAGTATTTCTTGATCTGGTCAGCGTGCGAACTGCAGTAGACGATGGCCTCCTTGACGCCCGAGTCACTATGATGCAAGCACTGCAGGGTGAATTCGAGCAGAGTGGAGTTCACGAGGGGCAGCAAGGCTCGTGGTCGGTAGTTGGTTAGTGGGGCATATCGATAGTTATAGCTATCGGCGATTATCACGGCTTGTAGAATATCCTGCTGCTTAAAATCTGACTTATCGCGAGTCGACATTATTTCTAAATATGCAAGATGCTAGTGAACTTTGAAAACAACTGTTGAAAAAATGATGCAATTCAACCGGTGGAAGTGTAAAAGCTGCTAAAAGATCTGTCTGCGTCTAAATATAGACTGAAGGCCATTGAAGTAACAAATTAATAGACTGTACAACTTCCGCTCGCAAGTAAGCACCTGAATTAAAAAAAGGACGCTCGTTAGATTTAGGCCAACATGGCATTATTTTGCTAGGAGTCTAGGACGTCATGATAATGACCGTTTAAAAAGAAACTGCGATGTCCGCGCCTCAGCTTTAGAGGAAGTCGCACTATTATGATACGCAAAGTAAAACTGAGAAATTTACATTTTAAAAACATGTGAAAATGCCCAAGGTTCCTAATTTCCTGCTTTGTATCTTTCAAATTATATGCATCTCGACCCTGTAAACACTGAAATTACTGTTCAACTTCCATCATCGGCACGAGTAACTGTCATCTGAACTCTTCGTGTAGCCAACGTGTAGGAGTTCGGCGATGGTGACTTGTGCTTCTCGAGCGGAGTTCTGCCTAAGAATAACTCTGTCGTTGTGACATTACCATCAGTAGGCTATTCTCTCGAGAGTGGTGGAACGGATCCTGGTCCACACCTACCTCTACCCTTGCTTCAACAACATGCCGCCGCCATTGTCACTCAATGATCAATATGCCTTCCGTCCGACAGGATCTACTACAGCGGCACTGATAGCCATACTTCAAAACATCTCTGAACTCTTAGCCACCAATCAACATGTCGTTGTAATCTCAATGGACTATACAAAAGCGTTTGATTCCTTCAGACACTGCGCAATTGTTGACACACTCTCTAAGCTTGATATACCTGACTGTATATTCAACTGGTTCGCAACCTACCTTGATGACAGAAAACATGCAACCTGCTTCGAAGGGAAAACATCAACGATTAAGAAAATAAATGCTAGTGTCGTTCAGGGTTCAGGTGTCGGCCCGGCAAAGTTTATCACTGGCACTTCTGACCTTCATCCAGTAAATGATCAAAACCGACTATTGAAATATGCTGATGACACCTACCTACTAATCGGCTCGAACAACATCAGATCAGCCCAAAGTGAACTCCAACACATACAAACTTGGGCCACCAGCAAAAACCTGCACATTAACCCAAAAAAGACCAGGGAAATGGCAGTTGTTAAGAGATCGCATGCTTCATTGGCCTCCATGTCGTCCATCACAGGAGTTAATAGAGCAACTTCTATAAAAATACTAGGTGTTACAATTGGTGAACATCTAACTGTCTCGGAGCATGTTGATAATACTCTAAGCTCGTGTGCCTCTTCAATTTACGCTTTGCGCGTGCTGCGAGCTCACGGCTTGCCAGGACCGGCCTTGCACGTCATTACTCGAGCGACCACAGTTGCACGTCTGCTGTACGCCTCTCCCGCCTGGTGGGGACTGCTGAGCGCTGGTGAGGTCGACCGCATCGAAAGGTTCTTAGGACGTGTCAGACGAGCTGGATTCCTTCCATCCGACTCCCCCAAAGCAGCCATTATGGCTGAGTCTGCTGATGCTGCACTCTTTGCAGCTATTATTATAGATGACAATCATGTTCTTCGCAAATTTTTCTCCGATAGACTCCCTGGAAAATACAATCTACGCCCTAGGCTACATCCATTCGAACTAACCAATAAAAACAATAAAAGCTTCATAACACGGATGCTGTATAAAAACATTTACTAGGCTTTATCCGCTGCTCCTTTGTGCTTGTTAACTGTCGCGTTATGTCGATCGGTTATTTTGTCAATAAAACGAATATCTATATCTATAGAGCTATGAGTGGGCGCCGTTGATGGCTGCCATATTTGTCCTGTATTTGTTTTTTATGTATTGTGTTTTGTATGCTTGTAAATCAGAGTGCGTTTGCAGCTGATACATTAAAGAATATACTTACTTACTTACTTACTTAAAAACTCAGCAGCAACCATTAGCTTATGTATGAGTTTTGCCCTCTGCAAAAATTTCAGCGGGCGCCCATGCTTCAACTTGCGGCTTCAAGTCAAGGACTCTTTACAGGCTTCAAGGGTGCATTTAAAAATAGGACTAGATTTTGGTATATTTCTGTGCTGAACTAAACTGGGTTAAATGAACATAGCTAAATCGTAATCTCCAAATTTCTTGAACGCCACTCGAAAGTCAAGCGCGGGGCACCAACTTATTCGCGAGCGCTGTGTTCATGCAGTCAAAGATCCGCAAGATTTCGAGTAGTCCAGTGATCATAATGAGTTAATTACCCGGATTATCACATGTTTACTCAAGTCTCAAATGTACGGAACATGACATAGTAGACTATGAATCACCCATGGGCCTATCCTTCTGGATTCATAATGACAACAGTGTCATATTAACCTCCCCAGTAATTAGCCTACGCCCACTTGGTCCAATAACTAGGCCCATAGTTGGACAACCATGTGGGGCCCACTGTGCACACCCACACACAATGTAGGCCCTTTCTTTCTGGTAACTGATCCTTGACGAAAGCCCAATGCCGCTGCTGGATCGATCACCTGACATAAAAGCCCAAACCACCGCTGAAGCAGCTGAATGAACGCGCGAGTCTATAATATTATAATGCATGATAATGATATAACGAAGCAGGTGCTTGACGATTTGGCTGGCAGGCCTCGCAGACACTTTCCACCTGATTGTGCAATTTGCCGGTGTTACATAAGACTGCTAGAAACGAAGGGCCGACAGTATTCATCTAATCAATAGCGCTTTATAGATTAAATCGGATTAAGAATAAAAGGAATAAAAAACCTTGAGGGCCGTTGCGTGAGTGGTTATAACGGGTGACGATATTTAGGAACTTAAGATGGATGAAGGGAAGAAACATTTAAACCCGAATCCAGTTACAAAAGCCAATTGTTTGTCACGCTTGTTCTTTTGGTAGGTGTCTCATCACATTTCTCGACGATTTGCTTGACATTTAGAAGTTTCGGAATATTTAGGAAAGGTTTTGTGACGATTATGAAAGATCCGCTAGTTGACCCGTGTGGTTGAAATTTATTTAGCGAAATTCACTTGAATCGGGTCACAAAATTTTTGTTCTTTATTTAACTGAAGTACATAAAGAGTAAAAATTTGCCGATATTGTACAAGTTTGTCGCTTTGAAACACGGAAGAATGTTTTTTGTTACACCGCACTGTTGACATTGCGATATGTGTTTAGTTTATACAGCGCAAGGTCAGGGAAATAGAGCGCCGCAATTGAGCTAACTTTCTTTGAAGTTTTACTTGCTTTTTGACGAAGCACATGCCAAAGAATTGTGCATATGCAATTAAAGCGTGCGTGTAATGCCTTTATAAAGTTCTTGTTAAGAGAGTTAAGTAGATTTTAAATATGCACTTAAAGCTATGATTGCCAAACGTCAGGAAAAAGTAAGGCATGTTATTGTGGACGACGTGCAATTGTTTGGCCAATCCTTCAATCTTAAATCATTCATGATGTGAGACAAGAATTAACAGTTCTTCATCTGTCTCCTGTATGAACAGAAGAGTTCATTTTCTAAAGTTTCCAAAATGCAAATTCTTTCTCAGAGACTTGTAGGTTTGCAATTTTTTTTCTGTCTTTGACAACGAAGCATTGAAAATGTTCTCCATGATAAAACTCAACGAACGAAAGAAAGGAACAGATTGCATGTTGATTCTGTGAAGGAAATCTTTGTTATGCAGTACAATTATGAAGAATGTTTCTTGTGAGAAGTTCTATGTATGCGTTCTTTGTGACAAGGATTTGCTGCGGAGAGTTGGTACCACAGATAAATGCTTTGGTAATCAAGAAGATGCAATTGATTGCTTAAATAACTACTATAAAACATGATTAAAAGCATCTGTTGATTTCATACAAATTTCCAACGGTTTGTTTCTTGGCTATTTCGGAGACCCCAGAGTTCTGAGTGAAACATTCCATGTGTCCTCCTTTTTCCCTTGTTCCAGCTTTCTGTGTCCTCCTTAGGTTACCCATGTTTCTGGCAGGTCTCTACCAACTTGAGAGTGATTAGTCAGATTACCTTTAAAAGTAAAATGTGCAGACAGTTTGAAAAGAAAGGCTTTGCCACAGGTGTAATTGCTGCTATACCAAGCATTTTTTATTGGCAACCATAATTGATTTGACCTTTTTTGTTTTAGTTGGTTGAACCCGATTTTTAAAATCGGCAGCAAAAGAAATCTTGAAATTGAAGATGTATACAACGTGTTGGAGGAAGACTCGTCGAAATACGTCAGTGACCAGCTGGAGAAGTCTGTAGCAGAATTAAAACATCAATTATAAACGAAAATTTATAAATATTTTGTCCGGAGTCAATAGACCAACATCTTTAGACATGCTGTAATTCATGATGGACCTTTGTCATCAGTTCATATTGTGCCCAAAACTTTATACGAAAGCGGTGCTAAATTCATTAATTCTGTTTGTGACTTTCCTCTGACTTTCTCAGTCCAAGGATACTACCCTCTACAGTTTTGTCTCTGGCTGACCCTGGTCTTGGTAAAGGTCAATTGCCTATAAAGACTTGTCCTCTCCTGGAATAATCTATTTCTTTAGATGTTTCCATGCCTTGTTGGAATTCCCTTCTCGACTTTCCACCAGGCTCTCAAATGCATCATGAGGTTGCTTAGTACAGCCATCAACGAACAATGACCATTATTCCATTATTGTACTTAGCTCTATTGAAATTCTTAGCCTACACGAGATTGGCCTCAATGTGCTCTGAGGAATTTAGTGAGATGACACGACTATTTTTTTGGGTGTGTAAGAAGTTTCATGGCTATGTCTAGGTATACCACTTTTTGTATTGTATCGTATTCAAGCACTTATGAAACGCCTCTAGTAGGGTGAACCATGCAAAGGCGCTCCCAGTGGCACCCCGTCAAAAGGGCGCCCGACAAAAGGGCGCCGACAAAAGGGCCCCCGACAAAAGGGCGCCGACATAGGGGTGGCGCTCTTAAAAGAAATATTATCGATGAAGAGTCGGCCTAGAGGTGATAATATTTATTAGTAAATAAGCAGCTCTACGACGATGCGACAAAGAGCAATCACTACTTAACTATTTCACACACGATGTTACTTTACATTAAATCGCTTGTTTTTGTATTTCTGAAACAATTTCTTAGTTTCTACATCTCGTTGAACATTACAGTCATATATGCAGTGGTGAATCACATGTCTTTTTCAAATCATTTATTTCACCCGCGATATCTTTGGCGATAATATTTCTTTTAAGAGCGCCGCTCTTCTGTCGAGCACCCTTTTGTCGGCACCCTTTTGTCGGCGTCCATTTGTCGGGCGCCCTTTTGACGGGTCACCGCTCCCAGTGCACAGGGACATGAGAAAAGAAATAGGTTTCAAGAAAAGCAAAGGAGGAGGTGGCTAGAATTTGAGATTGCGCAGAAGAAGATGGTGCTTTCCAAACAGACTAATTGAGGTCCATCATGCAGTTGTTCGTTCTGCCATGGCTCTCTGAGTTCAGAGGAGATTCAGAGTGTTGTGGTTCGGCTCTGTGTGAAGACCCTGGGGAAGCTGTTATGCACACGTGCCTCTGTCCCTAATTTAGTTCTCACTTAAGTTGGGAAGTGGGATTTAATAGAAGTCCTCCTGCATTGGATAAGTCCCACATCCAAGACATACAGATCCATTCATTGCCGGCTCTGTGGCCAATGGAAATAATTGAGTGCCTCCCATGTGTTACGCATGCTACATGGAACGCTTAGTGGCTTACTTTACTTAAATACTTTTTGTATTATGTGGTTACAACAGGAGCTGGGAGAGGGAGTTGCAGAAGGCAAAGCAAGGGAAGTTGCCGTCTCTTTTCAACGCAATTGTTCGGACATTTGGTGTACGATATTCGCTTTGGGGCTGCGTCATGCTCATCGAGGTTTGAATGTTAATTAATTATGTGTTTTGATGTTTACTTTTGAATTGTTGCATCTGTGATAACTAATTATTATGATGAAATTATTGTGATGACAGTAGTTTTCTTCCAACATGTTAGGTTTTCACGATATCAAACAATGATTATAATGATTACAGTATGCCTGCATCTGTGCACTTAATGTGTGTGTGTGTTTGGTGTACCGGTATATATAGAAGTTCGTATACATGCAGGGCTGTACTGGTAAATTTTGAGGTGAGTACACGCTGACCGGGAGAAAATTTTCCGACGACCTAACCTCGGCAAAATTTCGGCCATTTTCCCGTCCAAAAAATCTGACGACTTTTTTTTTAGTCATCCGACCCCAAAACAGCGCCGCGTGCGCCTCATTTACTAGCGTGTACAGTGTGCCCTGCTTTTTACCCACGTATACCCTACTTTTCGGGAGGTGAGTATACGATGCCATTTTTCCCCGGAGGTGAGTATACGCTGTATACCCGTGTATACCCTCGTGTACAGCCCTGTATACATGTGTGTAGGTTTATGTGTATGTCAGTTTATGTGTGATCAACCGCAAATGCTGCCCAATCTTGCCTACAGACCTCTAACTCAGTTGACTCTTTAAAATCTGTACACAAGACTTATTTATTTTCTAAGGCCTACCGAGTTGGTAGTTGACTGGGAGGCACATTGCAATGGGATGATTTTGTTATGTCGTCATATAAATTGTTATTATTATTATTATTATTATTATTATTGTGCATCAAGACACAAGTAGGTCATGGAAGCACTGCCTGTGCCAGCCTCTTAACAACGATGTGTTATGTGATTAAGGAGAGAAATCTTCTACTCAGTCGCTCATGTTGTTGTTATCATCACTCAACTGAAGATATATATATATCTTCAAGGGCGGATACAGGAATTTTCGAGGGGGGGCCAACATTTTTGGTCTTGTGAGACAGGAGAAAAATTCGAGAAAAAATACCATTTCATCCGCCGAAAAAACTGGTGACCTTTTTTTTTTTTTAGCCATCGACCAATTTTTCGGGAAACATTCGCCGCTGAATCGACGGGGGGGCCAAGTCCCGTGTGATTTTGTAATGGGGGGGGGGCCTCATGTCCTGTTTTTCTCTCCTGCTACATTTATTTAATGGCTTGTCGAAACCAAATGGGGGGGGCCACGTCCCATGCAATTTTTAAATGGGGGGGGGGCCATGGCCGGATTGGCCCCCCCTGGATCCGCCCCTGTATATCTTTACTGTTTGCAAATCCTCTATAATAGGCTGGTTCTTTGTCTGATTAAGGTATGAACGTTATTGCAGCTTAGTTTTGGACTGACAATGGTTGATGTATTGTGCATTGGACACTGGAAGTTATTAAATTGTAATAGTAATAATAATTAGTATTAGTAATGGTAGTAATAGTAGCAGCTATGTTAGACAACCTCGTTCTCTGTGTGAGGTTCCTAAATTGTGCTGCAAGTTTGCGATGCATGCTACATTGTTAAAACTTATATAAATCCAATCTAATAATTTTGTATCGTTTTGCATTCATTGCGAATTGCTATATAGCAAAATGTCACACCATGTAATTTTCTTTCCATTTTCCAGGAAGGAATCCTCGTGGTTCAACCGTTGTTTCTCGGTGGATTGATTCGCTACTTTGCTTCATCGTCCAGCATGGAATTGTGGCAAGGCTGCTTGTATGCCGCTGGAATCAGTCTTAGCGCACTTCTTCCTCTCATCTTCCACCACCAATACTTTTTTGCCGTTACACGATTTGGAATGTGGTTGAGGATCTCAGCATCTGCTCTTGTCTACAAAAAAGTGTGTATTTCTTTACTGAAAGGTTTCTGAAACACTGATTAGAATTCTTGACCCACCAATACCAAAATATACATTGCCAAATACGAAACTATACCTTGCTAATGCCAAACTATACCTTACCAATTCCTATGCCAAATGATGATGATGATGGTTCTCTGCCCGAAGGCAGGCTCATTGGCTTTACGCCCCTGGGGATGAGATGAGTCAGGTGGTTTCCCGTTGCCTTCCGCACAGACAATGATGGGTAAGCAACTTGCCCAAGGTCGCTCCGCAGGAGCTTGCGCCCCTGCGTCCCACACGTGCTAGCCCGAGATATCTAAATCTCTGAATGTCAACTCCCAGCCCGGGGCTTGAACCGCAGTCCGTTGCAACCAACAGACGAATGCCGCTCTTGCTTACCGGTGTAGCTAACTAGGCCAGTTATGCCAAATACACCTTACCAATGCCTATGCCAAACAATACCTTGCCATTTCTTATGCCAAACTATGTCTTACCAATTCCTATGCCAAACTATACTTTGCCAATTCTTATACCAACTATGCCTTACCAATTCCTATGCCAAACTATATTTTGTCAATTCTTTTGCCAGCTATGCCTTACCAATTCCTATGCCAAACTATACTTTGCCAATTCTTTTGCCAACTATGCCTTACCAATTCCTATGCCAAACTATACTTTGCCAATTCTTTTGCCAACTATGCCTTACCAATTCCTATGCCGAACTATACTTTGCCAATTCTTTTGCCAACTATGCCTTACCAATTCCTATGCCAAACTATACTTTGCCAATTCTTATACCAACTATGCCTTACCAATTCCTATGCCAAACTATATTTTGCCAATTCTTTTGCCAACTATGCCTTACCAATTCCTATGCCAAACTATACTTTGCCAATTCTTATGCCAACTATGCCTTACCAATTCCTATGCCAAACTATACTTTGCCAATTCTTATGCCAACTATGCCTTACCAATTCCTATGCCAAACTATACTTTGCCAATTCTTTTGCCAACTATGCCTTACCAATTCCTATGCCAAACTATACTTTGCCAATTCTTTTGCCAACTATACTTTGCCAATTCTTTTGCCAACTATGCCTTACCAATTCCTATGCCAAACTATACTTTGCCAATTCTTTTGCCAACTATGCCTTACCAATTCCTATGCCAATCTATACTTTGCCAATTCTTTTGCCAACTATGCCTTACCAATTCCTATGCCAAACTATACTTTGCCAATTCTTTTTCCAACTATGCCTTACCAATTCCTATGCCAAACTATACTTTGCCAATTCTTTTGCCAACTATGCCTTACCAATTCCTATGCCAAACTATACTTTGCCAATTCTTTTGCCAACTATGCCTTACCAATTATTATGCCAGAATATACCTTACCAATTCTTATGCAAAATTACCTTGCCAATCCCAAGTATAGGCCTACCTTGCCAATTGATACTTGCTATGGTGAAACTTTCTGCCAAACTAACTATGGAACTCTATTGACTTAGGCATCCTTTCTCTAAACTCTTTTGACTGTATGTGAGCAATAATAATCTATGACTACAACTTAGTATAAGCCATGTTATCGTTCATGTTCCCGTTGTGCTTCTTCACTCTGTCTTATTATGAGCATGATTAGATAAACCTTTGAACTTCTTCTCCTCGTGAATTGATCAACATTGTCCTGTTCTGTCATATAATTCTCAAACTCACCTGACTTTGTCGTATTTATTGTTTGCTATTTGTTGCGTATTATACTTGAATTACGCACTGTGCATTGTAAATGCATTCATCACCGAATTTATTTTTAAAATAAATTTGATTTGATTTTTTCACTGGCCAGATCTTTGGGATTACACTGCTTAGTTCTCTGCATAATTCGTTAAAGTTGTTCAGATCTAAACTCAAGGCTCGGATTTCAGTTCCACACCCACAGAAGGATTTTGACTTGTTGAATTAGTCTACTTTACAAATTACTATCCTCATCTTCAATATTCTGATTATATTCAGAAGCACTCTCAGCACGAAAAACCCCAGGGGAAAGAAATGTTGGCAGTTGTGGTCTATATTTTTCTCTACATTTTAGGATGATTATTTTGTTCTATTTTCTGGGATAATTGCATTTCAGCATATATTTTAATTTTCTGTATGGGTTTTTCTTCTTTGCTGTAGTGCCTTCGCTTGAGTAGCAGTTCACTTGGCAAGACAACAACTGGACAGATTGTCAATCTATTGTCCAACGATGTGATACGGTTTGACCAGGTATTCACTCTTATTGTTATTCACTCTTATTATTCACTCTTATTTTTTACTCTTATTGTTATTCATTATTATTGTTATTGTTATTCATTGTTGTTTTTGCTGTTATTATTGTCCTGTGGTGCATATGATTCGTCCTGAAGAGAGCTGTAAGAAATGTAGGTCAGCTACAAAGTTAGCATCAAGATTCGTCAGAACATAAGTACCTTGGAAGGAAATAGCATTTAGAGGTTATTATTCAAGAGAAACTAAGTTAATGATAGGTGTGTGATCAAGCTTAGATCGAGTGTGATTTTTTATGGTTATGAAGGGTTGGCCTAAGTCAGGTGCTTTAAAGTAACTGTTTTGTGAACTGGAATGCCGATTGATCTGCTTTTTCATTGACTTTTTACTTAACACGTTCCATATAGTGTGTAATACTTTTGGGTGTGATACTACGACTTACGAGTGTTACATGTGCCAAGACTTAACTTTAAAAAAAACCCTCTGGCTTTAAAGACTTGTTTGAACCATTTTGATTTTGTGTTATTTCTGTCTGCTAGTCTTAAACCAATAATTGACTATCAATTGGTCAATTATTGATCAACGGGTCAAATGATCAAATGATTGGTTTAAAGATGAATTGATCACTAAATAATTCTGAGCATCTGTTCTGTTCATCAGGCGCTTCTCATGCTTCACTTCCTCGTGATCGGTCCTCTCCAAGCGATCGTCATCTGCATCATTCTCTTCTACTTCATCGGTTGGTCGATGATCGCTGGTCTCGCTCTCGTCCTCTTGTTCATCCCAAGTTCACTCCTACTCAGCCGGATTTTCATTCGCTTGAGGTAAGAACAAGACAGTCGCTTCATTTCTTGCTCAGCTTAATATTATCTGTTTTGGGTTGCAAGGAATTCGAACGCTCTGAGCCAGCCATGATACTGTTGTTCATTCATTCACTCATTCACTCATTCATTCATTTTTTGTGGAGATATATAAAATATTTATATATATAGTGATACATATATATAGTGTCCCAGCCATCCCTTGAAGATTACTACTCAGGAGCACTCCCAACCCATCCTCGGCTGAAAAGGATGTTAGGGTGCATCAAGAGTGATAGAAGCTGTAACTTAAGTGCAATATTTTATGGTATGATGAAACTGAGTGAGCATTGCCACAGTATGCATGCATTTGTTTGCATATGTTTGATGCCTTAAAATAATGCAATGTTTAGTGATCAGGAATACAGATTTTTCGTTAATTCTTTGCTTGACAGGTAGCCAGTGTACTGAGTGCACTATAGGTTCGACTTAACAGTCATTTTTTAATTGCTGTTTTTGATTGCTTATGCCGGTATTGACTTTCATTGTTTTCATTTTAAAGATCTTCGGTTTATTGATTTATTTGGATGTTGCACAACACAGCATCCATGTACACCTGCTACAACATGTACATATTACATGAAAAGTAAAAAAAAACAAAAAACATATACAAAGCTGGCAGCCTGTGCATTGCAGTAATGAATACATGTAAGTTATTGAGGGTCATGGTGTCTCCTGATTGGTTAGAAAACTTGTCTTGTAATGCTTAGAAGTGCTTGTAATGTAATGCATGTCATGTTATGCTGAGAAGTGCTTGTAAATGATGCTTAGTCAATGGTCATTCTGCAGTGGTGCTTAATAATAATGCACAGTTTTAATGATTTTGGATGATTCTGGTTCATGTTTCTGATGGTGCTGATATTTGTAAGTTTCGTTTCTTTTGAACAGAGGTAAGACGGCGGTTCACACGGATGAACGCGTTCGTCTGATGAACGAGGTTTTGAACGCAATGCGAATCGTGAAGATGTATTGCTGGGAAGCGGTCTTTGAAGATTGCATCAGCGACGCCAGACGGTCTGTGCTTCTTGGCCTTGGTTGATTATCTATCTTATCTTTGGTTGATTATCTACTCTTATCTAGTGTCTTTGCTTGATTATCTATCGTATCTAGTATCTTTGGTTGATTATCTATCTTATTTAGTACCTTTAGTTGTCTTATCTAGTATTTTTGGTTGATTATCTTGTATCTTATCTAGTATCTTTGGTGGTCAAGCAGTCTTATCTAACACCTTGGTGGCTTATATAGCAGATCTGTTGCTGGCTTATCTACTTCAGCTAATATCTTTGGGATTATTTTTGTGGATCATCTTTCTGATTAATTTGTTGATTTTTGACTTCTGATTGGGATTTCACTCTTAGTTCAATAGATTGTTAGGGTGCATCAAGAGTGATAGAAGCTGTAACTCAAGTGCAATATTTTATGGTATGAAGAAACTGAGTGAGCTATGCCGCAGTATGCATAATTTTGCACATGTATGTCTGATGTCTGATACATGTCTGTCTTAGACATTATGATAAAAGGAGCAATGGAAGTTATTTGATTAGATTAGATATTGCAGACACATCAATGAAATTCAGACTGGTTCTGTTTTAGAGAATCATGCAATCAATCAATCAGAATTTATATCGTATCTTTTAAGATCCCTACTCAAAGGTGCAATCATTTCAGGGTTTTTTAAAATTTAGTGGAAAACTTACAAAAACATTGATTCTGAATGAAATACTAATGGTCAAAATCTTTGAATTGTATTTTCTCGATCAGCAAGGAGGCGAGGCGAATCCTGAAAGCTTCTTATGCTCGTGTCGCTGCAATCGCTCCGTTCTTCTTCTCTGGCAAAACAATTGCTTACTTCACGTTTCTCATGTACTATCTGTTGGGAAACAAACTGACGGCAGAGATCGTCTTTGTCACACTCGGTCTGTACAACCCACTTCGACTCACGATGACATTCTTCTTTCCACTCGCAATCCAGGTCGGGTCTGAGACTCTCGTCACTATCCGACGACTACAGGTCAGCTGCGACTAATTTCCATTAAAGCTGTTCTGTATGGCTGAGATTTTATTCTTGTAGAGATGCTGTACATATCTGAGATTGCAATTTATTTATTTATTTTATTTCAGAAATGACAATTTCAGCAATGACAATGCTGCAGTTATGATTATAAAATTAGAGTTACAATTACACAATTACAGTTAGTATTGCTTAAAGTAAGTCACTGACTCACTCACTCACTCACTGGCTGGTTGTCTGTCTGACTGGCTGGCTGGCTGACTGACTGACTGACTGACTGACTGACCGACTGACTCTCAGTTAGTCAGTCAGTCATTTAATCAATTAATTGAGTCTGTTGATCAATTGAAGTAGGTAAGTGAGTGTTGTTCATTCTTGCAGGCGTTTCTGCTCCTTGAAGAGATGGACTCGACTGCTGTTCCATTTCATCCATTGACCGATGGAGAGGAGCCACGTGCATCAGTCATCGAGATAGAAGCGTCGTGGGATATGGTAACTTAGCGTTCAGCTCCTAACAAGTGTTTAGAACTTGTGAACAGAATTTAGCTGTAAGCATGTATTTAGCTGTAAATGAGTGTTTAATTGTCAATAGCTGTTTAGTTGTAAACAAGTGTTTAATTGTGAACTAGTGTATAGTTGTAAAAAAGTTAGTTATAATCAAGTGTTTAGTTGCAAACAAGTGCTTATAGTCAATTGCGGTAGTTTTTTCCGTTTCTGATGTTTATCTTATAAGCACATGTATGTAAATATCTTTTTTCTTTACCCTTTTTCGTTTATGCTTCCTAGGAGTTGTATAGAAGCACAAAAAGAAACCTTTGTGACTATTGTTGGTTTTCTTTTATAGTCAGTGGAGCGAAGTGTTTTCAAGAAACTGTCGTTCGATGTTGGATCTGGTGAACTTCTCGCAGTTGTCGGACCAGTTGGAGTTGGAAAGGTGAGTTGAGGTTGATTAGGTTGTCAGTCATTCATTCAGTAGGTCAGGCGTTCTTTTATTCATTTTCATTACCCTTACACTTACTGTACCTCTTCCTTGGTTTGGCACTGTCTCGCGGCTGTGGCTCCTGTCTAATTGCAGGAGCTCTGTTGCTCCATCCTAAGCGTCTAAGCACCGTGGCTCTCTCTGCTGTTCTAGGCAGAATGAGCTTCTTGTCCCCCCGGTTTCATGCTTGTATTATGTAGTGCAGTGCATTTTCTGTTGCTGGCCCTGCAATCTGAAATGGACTTTCTCTGGGACAATGCCTAATGCTTAGAGCCCTTGTGATCGCTTTCTACTCTACTCTTAAGACTGTTCGCTTTAGCCAGGCTTTGGGTTGGGAGCGCTTCTGAGTGGATGGATTAAAGAGACCTGTGCTATATAGATCTCTTAAATGAATGAATGAATTACATGAAAAATGAATGAATGAATTTAGTCATGTAATTCATTCATTCAGTCAATTAGCGATTCTGTTGGTTGATCATTCATTCATTCACTTGATCATCCATCCTTCCAGTAAATCACTTGTTCTGTCAATCAGTCATTTATTTAGTTGGTCATTCATTCATTCGCTTAAGTTGATCACTCATCTAAGCCATTTGTTCTGTCAATCGGTCAATCCTCAGCAATTTGAAGAATCCTTGATTGTCTTGCCAACAATTTTGTCTTGCCTTTAGACATCACTGCTGTTGGCAATGTTGGGTGAGTTGCCACTGCTTAGTGGCAAGATCCAGATCTCTGGCAAGATTGCGTACATATCGCAGCAGGCGTGGGTCTTCAGTGCGTCCGTACGACAGAACATCACGTTTGGAATGAACATGAATCTGGAAAAGTACAATCGGGTCATACGAGCCGCTGCTCTCACCAAGGTCGGTGCATATACGCCTGCAGTCTAAAACATATGCAAACAGACATTCGTGCATACATGCATACTTACAAGTATACATATACACATACACACACATACATACATACACACATACATGCTTGCATATATTCGGACATACATACACATACATGTGGTCACAGTGGTGTAGGGTATGTTCGGCGCCTTGGAACCAGACGGTTACAGGTTCGAATCCACCTCAATTCGCTGCATAAGGATTCTGAGAAAGTCCTTCACTTGCAATTGCTCATGATTTTCTGCGTGCAACTCCGATTCAGTGTCCGCGCCATAGTCGGGAGCGCCTCCGAGGAGAAATCTTGAAAGGACGCTATAACAAGTACTCATACGCTCATACATACATGCATGCATACCTGCATACAGACCGCATATAACATATATTCAGACATGCCGACATATATGCGTAGACATATACAACATGCTTGTACATTGCATATGCATACATTGTCATACATAGGCCTACTGTAATTGCATCTATAGATGTGATTGTTATCAATTCCTTATGCCAGCCATGATGGATTCTAATAAATACCGATGATCTCCATTGTTCTTGCTTGCACCTGTCTATGCCAGGCTACGTCTTTTATGTCCTCATAAATTTCTATTGTTTATCCAGATGGTCTGCCTCTGTGTGCTTCCCATCTTTCATTTGAGACAAGTTGCAGTAAGCAGGTCATGAATTCAACTAAGTAATTCGATACGCAGGTGCATGCTATTATAATTGTTATAAATTGTGTGTGCTTATATTGTGCTAACAATCGAAATTTTCCTACACTACTCAGTACTCATACTTCTCAGATGAATACATAAATTTGCATCATGTCTGATTAATAGTAATTATAAGTGTATGTGTGTGATATTCTTGTCATTATTATTATTATTACTATTATTATTATTATCATTATCATTATTATTATTATTATCATTATTATTAAGGTGTCATCTTTATAAAGTTATCATCTGATGATTGCTGAATTTTCTTTGATGCATGTGTCTAGGACTTGGCAGCAATGCCTGAGGGTGACCAGACACTGGTTGGTGAACGAGGAGTGAGTCTCAGTGGGGGTCAGAAGGCACGCATCAGCCTCGCTAGAGCTCTCTATTACGAAGCTGATGTCTACCTTTTGGATGACCCCCTGAGTGCCGTCGACGCAAAAGTGTCCAATCACATCTTCCACAAGTGAGTCGATACTTCTGATTGGCCGTTCTAGAAGTTGGTATCTTGTGATTGGTTGCTCCAGTGAAGCTAGGTTTCTGATTGGTTTTTCAGTTAAATCAGATGTTCAAATTGAATGCATAATATTTCTGATTTCATTTGATCCATTATCACTTATAAAATGTTTATTTTTAAATTCTTGTATGGCTTACTGAATGACTCGATAACTGATTGACTGTCTGTCTGACTGAGCTATTGACTGACTCATTGGCTGACTGACAGTGATCACTGACTTACTGACCGACTGAATGATTGACTGTCTGACTGCTGATTGACTGACTTAATTACTGACTGATTGACTGACCGAGTTACTGATAACTGATTGACTGATAACTAACTGGCTTACATGGCTGGCTGGCTGACTGACTGACTGAGAGCATGAGCACAGCATACATGTAGACTCGTAGAGCCCTCCACTCTGCCTCCAGTTGGCAGCTGCTGGTTGCTCGTGTTGGAACCTCAACCTGTCAGCGTCGTGCTTTCTCACTTGTAGGTCCATCTATCTCAAAATTAGTATCTCGTTGGAGATATGCCTCTTGCCTAGAGTTGACTCATCAGTATTTCACTTAAAACTTGTTTGTAGCACCGTGGTGAGACTGGGAGCGCTTCTGAGTGGACTTCTTAAATGGGTGCTGCATAGATTCTTGAAATGAATGTATGAATGAGTAACAATTGGAGTCTTATTCTTTGAGTTTCCTGTTACAATAATTATGTGAGTGTTTTGTTAATGTAATTCAGGTGTATCTGTGGCATTTTACGTGGAAAGCCAAGGATTCTCGTGACCCATCAGCTGCAATATCTCGAGGCAACAGACAAGATCCTCATCTTGTCTGGGGTAAGAGGAAACTTTTCTTATTTAGAAATTTAAATTTTATCTTAATATTTTACTTTTATGCTCTTGTTCAAAAACTGTATGATTGGAATCTTTTAATTAAACTAGATTTTTTATTTTGTCAGAATATTTATTTTAATTTAGATTTATTTTAAATAAAATTATAAGTTAATTTATGTATTTTTTATTTTAAAAGTTTTGCAAGTCATAATATTTCTTTCTTTTTTATGCTAGATGCACAATGATTAAGGATTTTAGGGATGATTACAAACTTGGACTAATCTAAATTGGCTATTTATTTTCATTTTGTTTTTTATTAATCTTACATTATCTCATATATGCTATGGTACTAATTTTGGGGAATATATCAAATATGAATCTTGCAATAATAAATTTTAATGAATGTTATGCATTTATTCTAATTTTAGATTTTTTCATATATTATGATGTTGTTGTTTTTAGGGATTTGATTACAAGCTTGGCTCATACAAGGAATTGGCTCTTGGTGGCGTCGACTTTGTGTCTCTTCTACGCTGCTACTCGACTGAGGAGTCACAACAACAGATCGACTTAAGTCACGAGTCACCGCGTCATAATTCAATGATGCTCAACGACAACTTGACACGACATGAAATCCAATTGCACGTCAGCTCCATTCCCGACGTCAGAGTTCTCAACCAGGGTCAGAAAGGTCAGCTAGTTACATTCTGGTGCTGTTTATCTTAAATATTTCTCACTGTGTTTCTTTGGTAGTGATATTGTTATTACCATTGTTATTATTATTATTTTATTATACTTACTGCTATTATTATTATTATCATTATTACTACTAGATTATTATTAATATTATTATTATTATTATGAAACACTTCTGCAGTGTCGATTTCAAATACACCGGGCGTCATCAACTGATGGCCGTGCTTGAAAACTAATGCCAAGAATGACCGGAGACAGTGAGATAGGCAACCAGCAGTGGATGAGCCGTTGAATATGCGATGTCTTGAGCTGGAATCTAAACCACACGAAAGAATAGACAGATCTGCAAGGGTGAATTCAAAATTTGAATCAAACGTAGGTCTAATGGTCTAGTCCAGAGAAAAGATGATTAGAGAACTTAGGTGATCAAATCAACATGAGCAGCACACTGACTTTGATTGGATTACATCGTGGATAGCTAGTTGAATTCATATTCTGTATTTCAATAACTTGCAACAAAGACTGGTCTGAATTGGTGGAAATATTGAATATGGGTTAGTGAACTAGCTTTCCTTCAATCACATGCTGGTTACTCATGTTGATTAAAAATTAATTATCATTTTGAGTCAATTGTTCAGTGGGTTCTCCTCATCAATCGGCATAAAAAGACAAAGAGTTGATTGTGCAATTGTACGACGTTTTTTCCAACAGTGCCAAGAAAGACGTCGTCGAATCTTTCGCAGTCACACGGACATCTGAACCGTGCGAACGACGATCAGATCCAGGCTTTGCTGTCCACTTCCCTCGACTACAAGCGCCAGTCGTCGCTGCTGGAAGGGGAAGAGAAACCGCGGAGGAGGGCGGTCGATAGGGTTTCATCAGATGGACCGCATCACCGCATCCAAGCCATCGAGATGACCGCTTCGATTCTGTCGTTTGGATCGATGGCGTCTATCGATGAAATGGCAAGCGTCTGTTTTCGTTGCTATGAGATTACTTACGTAGAACTTAGTCCTTCCTGTGCGTGCCTGCACATCGGGCGACGCATCTCCTCCACTCCTCTCTCTAGATTTGTGGATTTGTTGCGTCATTTCTGTTGCAAGCGTGTTTTTTACCCGGGTGGGTTGCAAGCCCACCGCGGAACCCTCCTCCTTTATCCTGGCTTGGGACAGGCTTTGGCCATCCGAAGAATAGCATGAGGCGGAGTTACGAGATTAATTAAGGAAAAAGAAATATTTCTAGTCAATAATTGCATCAATTGCAAACAACTGACCATGAAGGAATCGGCGTGGATCTACCTTAAAACTCTTCCTTTGCACCCTCCTCCTCCTGTTGGCTGTTTGTCTGTATTTCACCTGCATTTCAATGGGTTGCGATTTGTTATCCTGATTGATAATAAGCGTATATGTAATTCAGATGAGTTGTGACTTTTTTAATTTAATAGTGTGGTTGTTTACGTGAATGGGACCAGATTGTCAGTATGGAGTTATTGGCATTTTTAAAATCTTCAGATTGAGTATTAAATTATGAAGATTTAATCTGCATGCTATCCAGTGCAAGTCTCGTGATTGCAGAGAATGGTAAGCGAGCAATTTTTAAGAAATGCTCACTTTGAGTAATTTGCGATTAAAAAATACAGTAAACATGAAATTGTAGATAACTAGACTAAAGTTGCAACTTGACTTCTGCATTTGTTCTGCAGTGACATGACAAGCACAATGTCTGTGGGTCAGAAACTAAAACCAATGTCTTAAGCTTGCTGGTCAGCTGCAAATAAATACATCATAGACTTAACATTTGAAGCTTACATGCTCAATTGCTCATGTATTTCCACAGAGTTGTTCTAAAGTGAATCTTGATTCATGAGTTGGCTTTCGTTGTGTTTGACTGCAGACGGATTTTGTGGCACCAGTGCGTGAAGAGGAGTCGAGAGCGGGTGGGACAGTCACTGCCAAAGTCTACATGGACTATTTTTTGGCGGGTGGAGGCGTTCTAGGATTCATCCTCTTTGCATTCCTCAACATTTCTGCTCACGTCTCTTACATCCTCACCGACTGGTGGCTCGCATATTGGTAAGCTTCACTTCCTTCAGCTTTTCATCTTACTATTCATACTTTTCTCTTAGACACAACAAATATTATTGCTATTATTGTTATGTGATTGTAAGATCCAGTGTAGATATACCTCACGATTGTAATTCCTTAGGATTAATGAAATTGAGAACAGTTTTCTTCTAGGATGGTCAGTCTTCATTGCATTAATATCTTGATTGGGTGATAAAAGTGCTGTGAAAAACGATTGCATTGAAGCTCTGGATGACTGTAGATAAACTCTGCTAAAGAAATGTTGTTTGTCTGTTGTCTCCAGTTAATATTATTATTACTTTTCTGAATAGCGCTGAAAGAAATCATAATTTTCCTTATACAATTTATGTCATTATATGTTAAATCGTAATAGGGAACTGAGGGACGTTCTCAAACATATTTTGAAAACCATCATAGACACAGGAAACTTTGTTTAATGAAAGTTACAACCTCCATTAATTCTTGATCAGTCAGAGTTTTTGTTTGCCAGGTGCCAAAGTATCGAAAAGTACGACAATAGCCTCCTCATCCTCGCCTCACAGACCGCCACCTTCAACGAAACGACATATCCATCGTCGAACACTATCACTCCAACCACATTCAACGTAACCTCGGAGATCCCCACGGATTTTCCCGACAACACAAAATATCTGATTATATTCACGGGAATTACGGCGAGCGTCGTGATATTTGCGGTTATTCGTGCGGTGCACAACTTCTACATATTAGTGATGTCGTCTGTGAGGCTTCACGACCGAATGCTTCATGCGATTCTGAAATGCCCGATTAGTTTCTTCGACAATAACCCAATAGGTAGGTTTCAGTTTCATTTTCTAGTTTCACTTTCACTCTGCTGTTATTTTGCCATTTTCGTTGGAAATGTTGCAAATGCATTTCGTTGGCGACTTTCACTTTCGAGTTTGAAGTATCACTTTCTGTTTTCTAGTACTTTCCAGTTTTGAATGTGTATTTGATACACTAGTTTGTTGGTGCGTTTGATTTCTGTTTCTGTGTGGCTATTGGTTCGTTCTGTTGACCTACTTTCACTTTCGTTTTACAGGACGGATTTTGAATCGATTTTCCAAAGACATTGGTCAGATGGATGAGACGCTTCCCTTAGTCTTGTCCGACTTCTTGATGGTTTGTTATAGCTCTACATAAAGATTTCCATGCCATACATGTATACTACTCTTGGATAAAATAATAAGCTGACTACACGCATTGAAACCACCATTACTCTTGGTGGTACGGCTGCTGCTAATGACGATGAGGATGCTAATAAAGAAGGGTTTAATAAATTTAAGCGCTTAGCCTTTGAGGAGTGACCTTGGTGAGCACACTGTTGATAGCAGCTGTGAATCGGGTTATGCAAATGAAGACTGTTTTTAGTGAGCTATTATAAGACAATCATTACTTATGTACTTACCAATTATAGTGATGGGGCGCGGTGGTATAGTGGTGGTGTCGTTGCCTTGAAGCCGGAAGGTTCGAGGTTCGAATCCACCTCGCTGCGTAAGGACCTTGGGCAAGTCTTTCACTCACAATTGCTCAGCGCTTCGGCGTGAAACTCCGATGCAGTGTCTGCTCTGCATTTGGGAGCGCCTCTGAGTAGAGAGAGCTTGAAGGGGCGCTATAACAAGTGCACGTACAAACAAACATACAAACAATGATAATAATAATAATTGTATAATTATATGTCATTGCTATTATGGACACATGTTCAATTGTTCATGTCATCAGTCAACTTCAGAACACCATTTTGGTTTGCTGGAATCCTGTTGCCCATGGAAAATTTGTGAGTGTCTGTCCTTTTGCAATTGTCTAATATTGACAGTATATCTAACTTCTGAATTTATATAAACACTTCTGCTGTCTCTGAGAAGTCTTGTTGAAATCCTCTGCACTCTGATTGCCTGGCGATCTTTCCACCAACAGTAGCACAGTTAGTGTACAGTTAGTGTACTCGTATATAACTGAGTTGGGTAGGAAGACCAAGTGGAGATCTCTAAATGATTTCTGCCTTATGCTGGCAGAGAGAGAGAGAGAGAGAGAAGAGAGAGAGAGAGAGAGAGAGAGAGAGAGAGAGAGAGAGAGAGAGAGAGATTGACAGACAGAGAGAAAGACAGAGAGAGAGAGAGAAAAAGAGAGAGATGAAGTGTGAGATCACAAAAATACTCTGAAACAAAACCCAATTGAGACTTAACAACGAAAACAAGAACTTTTAATTGTAAAGAGGGAGAGAGGGAGCCAGTGAATGTGTGTTTGTGTCGTGCAGTGTTTCCTCTTGTGTGCTGGTGTCATTCTGTTGGTTGGATTCATCAATCCGTGGGTCTTCCTTCCGACCCTTCCTCTCGCTATCTTCTTCGTATATCTCCGCAGGTACTACCTTCGAACGACTCGCAACGTCAAGAGGATGGAAGCAACGAGTGAGTGGTGGAGGCAACCTCTCGTCTTGAACTTTCACTTTAACGCATTACATTGGTTCTGTAAATACTAATACATGCAATGGAAAATTGTAACAATAACACGGATACTAATAATAATTAATTAAATGAGACTTGACAATAAAATAATATTGATTATTCATGTGTGATGAATATTCAGTCACACTTTTTATGCCTGGATTTAGCTTTGTTATGAATGTATGCAAGCATTCTTTTTCTGCTGACTTAGCTTTCTAATGAATATACAAAACAACTCATGTGTAAATTTTAGCAGCCTTAGGTTTCTGATTAATATTCCAAAGCCATTCATGTTGAGGATTGATTTTCAAAATTGTATATTCATATTTAATTCGCTTATAAAATGAGTTCCACATTTCTGTTGCAGCCAAGAGTCCCGTCTTCTCACATATCAGTACAACAGTGCTTGGCATTCAGAACATTCGTGCGTACCGTGCGCAGACGATCTTTGTCGATGAGTTCAACGCACATCAGGACCTACACACGTCGACCTACTACTTGTTCCTCGTTCTTGCGCGCTGGTTCGCCATCCGACTTGAACTCGTCAGCGCCCTCTTCATCACGTCCGTCACGTTCTCCTGTGTCTTTGCGGCACAAAGTATGAGACACCAGATTGTGGTTTTGATTTTAAAGTTTCTTTTTGAGGATAAATCCACTCTTGCCATTTTGTAGTAATTTGTTGGCATTCTAAATGATGATAATGATTTCACCGAAAGGCTGTGGGTTCGAATCCACCTGAAGCTGCTGCATAGGGAGTCTAGGACCCTGAGAAAGTCTTTCACTGACAAATTGGTCTTGCACTTTGACGTGAAACTCTGATTCTGTGTCCGTGCTGTAGTAAGGAGCGCCTCTGAGAAGATATTTTAAAGGGGCATGTGCTCATACATTCAATACATGCATATAATTCATCTTGGATGAGGGCTGTTTTATAGGTTTTTTTAGGGTAATAAATAATTAAACGAGGAGCAAACGAAGTGACGTGCAAGTGCCAAATTCTTTTATATCCATACAATGTATACATGTTAAAAGATTGAATTGTTTTTACTAGTGTTCTGTTGTCTAGATTTTGCTTTATTGTTGAGTCTTGTTTTCATCTCCAGGCATGGATGGAAGTATGGTCGGCCTTTGCCTCACTTATGCCATCACTTTGATGGGTCTCTTCCAGTGGTGTGTACGGCAAAGTTCAGAACTGGAGAGCATGGTAAGAACATGTGGTCTGGAATGGCGAACCTCCATATCTGCGTCAGTGCACCTGCTGCCAAGGGACTTCTCTGTCATGTTCTATCGTGATCTCAAAACTGTCCCTTTAGCCCAGGTTGCGTTGGGAGTACTCCTGAGCAGTAACCTTGAAGGGGCGCTATATATAGATCCTTGCAATAAATGAATGAATTGTAAATTATGTTGTCAAAACAGTTTAACGGTGTCACTAGCAAACCAGATAATAATCCTTTCAAAGGCAGTCGGGAATATTTTCCATACTTTGTAAAATTGATTTTGATTTACTAATCTCTTTATTTATTTCCTTTTTTCATCTAAAAATTGTTTGTTTACTTGATGAATAACTGATTGAATGAAAATGAATGGCAAACAGACCAAATGAGTTGATGAATAAGTGATTGACCGATTGAATTCATGAGTGATTAGCTGGTTATACAAGTCTCTCAAATCTTTTTTCTTTGTTCGTGGTTGGGCTGGGAGCGCCTCTGAGTAGTTTCTTGAAGGGGCGCTATATACATGCTCTGAATGAATGATTGACTGAATAAATGAATAAAGTTATGAATGCCTGAAATCGATTCGATTTCTTGTAATTTTCTTATAGATGACAACTGTTGAGCGTATCATCGAGTATTCACAGTTGGAGTCAGAGGCTGCGTCAGTTGCACCAAGTGATAGCAAGTTGCCGTTGACCTGGCCAACTGCTGGTCGTATTGTGGCAGACGATGTTGTGCTGAGGTACTCACCAGATGGCAGACCGGTTCTTAACAGACTCAGCTTTGAGATTCGTCCATCGGAAAAGGTTCAGTACATACTAGTTGATTATTCTCATCAAAAATTTGTGTTGGTGGTTGTCGTGTCGGTGGTTGTCGTGGCGGTGGTGGTGGTTGTGGTGGTGGTGGTGGTGGGGGGGTGTTATTGGGGTGAATGATCATTTTCAGTCGCTGGATGTGAATTTAGATCTCTATCTCTGCATATGTTTGTACTGTTTCGTTATTTCATTCTCGACTTCAGACTTACTTTTTCAAATTGCAGCATGACCTGCTCCCACCTGTCAAAACCACCTTCTATCACTTGCAGCCACAGTCGGCTCATAATCGTACAATCCCTCCGGCAGATGGAATGATGAGAAAGACTTTCATCATTATGATGATAATATATAAGTTTTTGAATTTAGCATGATGTGTGTTTCAACATTTGACTGTCTTGATCGATTTATTGAATTATATATGTTATTACCATCTCTCTCTCTAATATATGTTATATATGTTATTACCATTTCTGTATATATATATATATTATTTATGTTATTACCATTTCTGTATATATAAAATTATATATATATATATATGTTATGTATGTTATTACCATTTCTGTATATATATATATATATATATATATGTGTGTTATATATGTTATTACCATTTCTGTACAACAGAATGTGAACAGCAGTTGGTCTAATAAAAGAATGTTCTTATCTGATCTTCATTAACCATGGTTTATGCAATCATTTAGTTTAGCTAAGATGGATAAGTTTACGTGCTTTTCGATATTCCATGCAGATTGGAATTGTTGGACGGACTGGAGCTGGAAAGAGCTCGCTCATAACAATGCTGTTCCGGTTGGTTGAACACGAGGGAAAGCTGTGCATCGATGGCGTTGACATTGCTACGCTCGGCCTCAACAATGTTCGAAAGAATATTTCCATAATTCCACAGGTCAGTCTGTGGCTCTCATTGATAGCTATAGTCTTACTCGCATGTCTTGAAGACTGCTTCTTTAGCACCTTTTAGAGATTCTGAAAAGGTGCTATATAAATGAATATATATATATATAGAAATATTCAGGTGCATGTGTGACTGGCAATAGATTATTTTAAAAATAATAATAATAATTTTTATATGTTGATAATTAATAAATTAATGGCAATAATAATGATGATGATGAGGGTTCATTCATTCATTCGTTCATTTCAGACATTTATATAGCGCCTCTTCAATAGTATCTACTCAGAAGCATGCCGTGTAATGAAGTAATAATATAATAAAAATAATAATAATTTATATAGTAGCTATATTAGACTACTGCTATAAGCTTGTTGATCACTGATGCCCATTTTGATGATGGCTTATGTGAATTTAGTGTGTGATGTTTTGTAGGATCCGGTTCTTCTTAGTGGAACGATTCGTCGCAATCTCGATCCTGTTGGTCAGCATTCAGACGCAGAAATCTGGCAAGCACTGAAACAGGTTTGACTAAAGTCTTCTGATTTTGATTGGATGGCTTGCTGACCTGGTTTTCTGGCTGGTTTCTTGTTTATTGTTTGGAAACAGTTGTTTCAGTCGGACATAGACAGTTACCCCTCTTTACCAGTATGGCACTTTTGCAGGACATTATGATGAATCAGGAATCTATTTCCTGTAAACATTTTACATCAATAGTTATAACCTGACGAATGGGTTCCTGTTTATAGCTGCCACTACTTTTTTACATTATTAATACTTAAATTTATTATTACTTCTGTGCATTATTTTACATATTTGACTTGTAACCTTGTGCGCAGTATGTCACTTCCAAGGATTTGTCTTATTTTCAAGTTAAACGAATATACTATTGCTGTGTTTGTATTTCTGTGTTAATTTCACCATCTGTTTATTTTCTGTGTTTCATATTAAATGACTATGCTTTTAAATTTGTGTTTATTTCACTGAATGTTGATATGCGTGTTTTTTCTTGAATCTTTTATTTTTTCTATGTTGATTTTTAAAATTTACTTTAATTTTTCTTTTGTTTTTTCTCCATCTGTTTATTTTTCTGTGTGTTTTCATTCTGTTTATGTTTATTTCGTTTCTTTTTCATTTTGTTTATTTTTTCCATCTATTTATAATGATGTCACTTGTTCTTTTTCATTTCTATATGTGTTTCATTGGTGATTGCGTCTGACATCTCAGGTGCAGCTCTTTTCTCTCGTGGAGGAGATGGGTGCTGGACTGGACTCAAAGATCCAGGAGGGTGGGGCCAACATCAGCATGGGCCAGAGACAACTCATCTGCCTCGCAAGAGCCATTCTTAAGTCCAACAAGATCCTTGTGATTGATGAGGCAACTGCAAACGTCGACCCAAGGTAGCTTGCAGTCATTGTTGTTAATGCTATTTTTTTCTGCATGGTATTGTATTTTGAGCATGAGTTAATCACTGATGATTATTTAAATGCTGGAGAAAATGAAAAAACCATTTCAAATGAATAACTACACTAGCCTCTTGCATGGTGCATGTCGTCCGTAGCTGACACCATTTCTGATCTCGCTCACACGTCCATGAGAACAGGTGAAGTCATCAAGGGTGTGGCAGCTGTGACTGTGTCATGGAGTTGCTAGTACTGGTACCAATGCCTTTATGAAGGTTGCCTTGGAGACCAAGAGTTCATGGATCCAGGAATGACTGAAAGCACGATTTAGACTCTCAGATTGTAAACATGACGGTGCCATAAAAATTGTCATAAAATTGTTACAGCTAATGTGTTCTAGAAGATTTAAATTGCAGTTCAACGAGAAGATGACTTCTGATGCTACCACATGTAAAGACCTAAATTAAATGAACATAATTATATACTAAAATACTCTGAAAGCTCTAGATGGGTAATGATAGTAATAATAACAATAACGATAATAATAATGGTAATAATAATATCTTTTTGATTATTTTCATATGAAGTTGTTTTTAAAAGTCTCTTGTTAGCAACGTGGCTGAATGGAAGTACTGAATTTAAATGACTAATTGACTTCTTCCGTTAATGACAGGACGGATTCACTGATTCAACGAGCGATTCGTGAGCAGTTTGCTCGATGCACCGTGCTTACCATCGCTCACCGGCTCAACACTATTGTTGACTCAGACCGGATCATGGTGAGTCACATCCTGCTGTATGTACGTATGGCTGTGTGCGTATGCTTGTATATTGTTATACATGTGTATGTCTGTTTGCATGTGTGCCTCTGCGTATGTGTGATGTACGTTTGCTCTAGAGGTAACTTGCCATCGTATACTTTGTTTGACCTTACCTTAAATTTACATTTTCCAGATTTGGTATGGACTAACCTTAATTTACCTGTAAACCTTAAGGTAACATACCTTTAGGCATATATGTATCTACACACCTTCTGTGTCACCTAAATGATGCTGAGGTGGAGAATTATAATTGTTATTAGTAATTTTCAATTGTGCTAAGTCTAATGTCAAACAATCGATCAGAATTTATGTAGCACAAGATATTGCCAATGAGGTCAGTAGCCATGAGGTGAGTCCATGAGACAGACAGATTATGGTGGATAAGTGATTTGAATGCATTTAGATTGAGAAGAAAAGGACACATGTATACGACTGAGCAGATCAGATAGACACAGCAACCGAAGAAACGAATTGATCCAAAATCCTAGAGAAACGTTCGTCTATCTTTGGCCATAAGCAGAAACCTACCTTTTATTTTTACTGCATCCTACTTGATTTTTTTCCTATATTTCTTTGCTTTAACTTGCCTTATCTTCATATAAGTATTACCTTCATAAAATATGTTTTGTTATGATACATGTTAATTCATCTTAATTAACTTAGAATACCTTCAGTTATATTTCTTTTTATTCATCTGTCACCTAGGTGCTTGAAGATGGTCAGATTGTAGAATTTGACACTCCACATCATCTCCTTCAGAAGCACCACAGCATGTTCTATCAAATGGCAAAACAAATGGGACCGGTGGAGTTCAACCGGCTGTGCCGAGCAGCTCTCGACGCGAGTCTGAAGGTCTCTGACGACCAAGTCCAGCCACAAAACGGTGTCCTCACCATCTTGGCCAAGGAAAAGAAAGAAGGTTCAGAGAATGGCATAGCATAAAGGACGCTATTTTGGGGATTGTTGTTATTGGTAGGAAATGTAATTTTTGTCCACAAGTGACACCATTAATGGGAGCTAGATTAACATAAGATATGTAGCATGGTGTTATTGTAGGAAATGCAAGTGATATACATTCTCGTAACTGGTTTAGATATCAAAATTGTCGTGATATTGAAGCTGTATTCTAGTCACGGTATCAATGATCACAAACCAGTTATTTTGCAATGTTATACGATATTTGATGGTTACTCGTCTGTAACAACAGCTTTGAACAATATTCGAATTCCTTGATTAGCACCGGTGATTAAAACCCTTGAACTTTACCTGTGATTGACATTTCTACCGTGTGAGAAATGTTGGGTTGTATTTACTTGCTATCTTGATACATCGAATTTGATTTTCATTTGTGTTAAATCGAATTTGATTTTCATATTTTGTGTTATATCGAATTTGATTTTCATTTATTGTTGTGCAAATTTGGAGAATCTCAAGATTGAAAGGCTTAAGTCAAAATCATCTCCAGATCTTGCTCTGACTTCGTTTCTTAAAGGCTGTGTTTACTTAAGATCTTACTTACTGTATTTGAATGCAGTGTGGATCAGTCGTCTTCTCATTGTGGGTTGAAAACGTTCGCATATCTGTTCTTTGTAGAGCAGTTTCCTTTTTCTAGATAAAGATTCTTCAGTTGTAGCCTCTGTATGCTTATATTAATTCATTCATTTCAAAACTTTATATAGTTCCAATTCAGAGGCACAGATTACATACCTGACATCTGTTTATATGTATGAGCACGCTGTAGTATGTATAAAAAAATATAACACGTATATTAAATAACCCAGAAAATTTATATACTTTTGACTATATAACAGAAGTGTTTTAAAACAGTTCACAAATGTTTACTGCACAGAGTCAAAAGCAGTAGTACTTCATATGCATATTATATATACATACTAGTATATATATTTTAATTATATAAATATCTTATTATATACTTATTTCATATATCTGTATACACATCTCATATTTATGGTCAGTTTTGTTTTCTAGTTATTTTGCATAATTTTGCTATTCTCTGTGTTTTCACTCTGTTGCCAATTCGTCAAAACCTGTTATAATGCTGTGGACTCCCGCCCTTGGGTTGAAGATGCTTTGGCTGAAGTACAAACCAGTGTTATTGCAGTTGTTTTTCTTTAATTATAAATTTATATAGCAACACTGAATGAAAAATTCTACAAAGTATTTTCTATAAAAGATAAGAAAGTCACATAAAGATCTTAACTAAAATTTCCGTCTGAACTTAGCAAAAACCACAAAGCAATTTGCTGATCGCGCCACTGTCTGTTTGCACCATAACTTTGAATCAAATGAAGTGCCACTGTTGGTTCCCTAGTTGTTTTCGATGTGTTAAGTACTATTGTCAGTTTTCAATGGACATTGTAGCTATCAAGCTTGGGAAGTGTATCTTTTTTGTATGGCTGAAAAATTGTTTCATTCTGTTGTATGGAATAAGTCATTTCAGATATTTGTTCAAAATAAATTATTTCGCATTATTTGTATGGAAATAAATTATTTGTACGACACACTGCATAATACATGTATGTTCCTCTTTTTTAGAAGAAATTTTGTGTTTTTTAATCTCTGTTAGAATCTTCCAATCTCAATTGGAATTACAGCTGAAATGAAAAGAGTGATTTTTTAGTTATTTAAGTTGACATTTTGATAATGCTGTACTGATTAGTATTACTGATTAATGATGATAGATGTTGGTCAGCAGATGAACTTGAGGCTTGTTAAAAAACATGTAGCAATTTGTCTTACAGGGCATTTTTTAGTATTTTGGTTTAAAAATGTCAAGAAGTAGCATCAGTGTTGATTTGGTTCTTGTCGGTTGTTAGAATGTATTGTGTGACACAGTGATCAAATGCTTAAACGCTTGTCATGTGATGTCATTGGACACTTTGTGAGGTTCTGAAAGGCAGGAATAAGAATTTAGCCTTGTCGAAGAAAAAGGTCACTTGCCACTTACTAGAAGACGAGATGACCCCAGACGACCTCTTCAAGGTAGCCATCTTAATTTCTTTGCCTCGGCATGTGAGGAGGGTGGGTGTCCAGACGTCTCCCTCACCGTCCGATCTTCACACGGACAGTGTGCAGTCAGTGTGTTTTATTATAACTTGTGGCATGTGTGATATATTCTGTTAATTTAAGTGAATTATGGGAGATTTTGAGCCAAACGTCGTGACCTCCTTTGCCCTGATATCCTTAAGGTGTTATATTTTGGGAAAAGATGGAAAGTCCATTCCCGGCAATTGGTTCGTTTCTGTTGTTGTCCTCTTAGTTTAACATTATTTCACTTTAACTGCATTCACAGATATTCATCAAAGATCTTTGCATAAACTTGATGCAGATACCTTGGTTTTTTTTTGTTATAATGAGTTGCGCCTTTTGAGCGTTTGTGTTTTAAATCGATAGAATACTTTTGTGATGCATAACACTTTTAGGTCTTTGGTTACATGAAGTTACTGTAGTTTACAAAGTGTTACCACGACTACACAGTGTTGCCATGGTTACGTAATGCTTCTGTCCGATGTCTGTTTAGCTAGAATGTAACGACATGCTAAAAATGGCTTAATGTCATTCGTGGTTTACTCAGCTTGCCGGTGTCGTCTCAATGTTTTTCTCATCATATATGATCACATTATCGTGATGGCTACATTAGGGCTACATTATCATGTTAGCTACTGTTAAACTGCCCTGAAAAGCCAAAACACAGTAACTCCCTTACCGTTTGAGTCATAGTTACTGTGTTTTGGCTTTTCAGGGCAGTGTAATTAAGACTTAGATTTGTTAAGTATGCCATTTTACCTGTGTGAAGTTGAATCTCTTACGATCGAGTGAAATTTGGTTAGCAGGTAAAATGTAAAAATTTAAAATGTAGCTTGTTATATAACATTACTTGCTATCAGTACTGTAGCATAGTGATATAATATTGTTTATTTTTACTGACAAAGGATTTCGAAGTCTGTGGAACAAGAAAAGGCATCTAAAATGCCAACACCTTGTAATGGTCAGACATCAGAAAGTGTGTCAAAGGGCAACCCAACATTGATGCACCAAATTTAGATAAGGTCGTGAAGAGGTGCTTCCAGAGTGAGACCTCCAAGTGCGGTATTAATATTATCATTGTATTTTTACTTGTCATTGCTATTATGTTTGTTATAATTATTATTATTTGTACTGCCATTTTTAATCATTATTATTATTATTTCCATCATTTATATTGTTTTAATTCTTAATGTGGAGTACTGTATACTAAGGGTAAGGCGACAATGTTGAGTGAAAAGGCATCACTTACATTGTTTTTTTTTATTGTTTTATCTGAGGTGGAAGTAATTCCTCAGTGACAAAACCTTTTAGGTTGGCAGTAAGTTTCTGTCATTATCGTTAAATTTATTATTATTATTATTATGATTATTATTATTATTATGGTGTGTCGTTGATTTAGTGTTAGGCTTGATTGTGACATTCCTGTCTTGGGTATCCGTCTTGCATTGTACTTTTACAGTGAATAAAGCAGTTGTCTATCAACAATGGAATTGTTCAATTTTAGTTGCTATGACATAGAATTTCATTGTCCATGCATGTGTGCCTGTAAGATGCAAATAGAGCTATTATAGAGGCATACATACTTGTTTACTTATCTACGCTGTCTTTCCTATTAGTGGTGGTGGTGGTAGTAGTAGTAGTACATAAATTTATTACGCGTGGTCACACCGAATTGTGAATCTGAGGCACAGATAGTCAGCCACCAGATGAAGATGCAGTTAAAGGTCCATGTGCTTGAAAGCGAAAGAGAAATAGTCCAAATCCGAAGTCTTGACTACAAAAGCAAGCACACAAACCCAATAGACAGTCGTCCCTAATGGTAACAAAAACAAATCTGTCCAGACGCTAATTCTATATGAAAACAGCTTTAAGGTAAAGGACATAGTCAACTAGTGGACCGACCATGCAGTCAACTAGTGAACCGACCGGTCGACCCGTTGGTCAATCAGTCGACCAGCGTACAGTTGGTACGCTGTTGGGTTGATTGATTGATCAACTGCCGTGCGTATAAACCCCGCTTTACGAGGGGGATAGAATATCCCGCGATATCGACCTAGCTGCCACTTATTAGGCCAACACAGCCTGGAAAGATAAGAGGCATCAATGCAGGTAATTCTTGTTCTGCACTTCAAGCACAGGAACCTATGGGAATTTCCAAGTATCTAAAAGCTGTATGGCCTCCAAGCAAAGTAGCATGTAAATAGTTGGTCTGTGCAATTACACTGTAGGCTAATCTGTTATTTTCGAGGCAGATGTTGACTGTAGCAGCAGCAGCAGCAGCAGCAGCAGATCTTGAACTGCTTATCATCCAACATGCGCTTGAGCTTCTCATGCACATCTGCCTCTGCAGCTCTTCCAACGCCTTTAAGTAGCATTATATATATATATATATATATATATATATATATATAAAGCACTTGTTCAAGTACCATAAATTGAGTTATCAGCCAGAGAATAGTGCTCCGATTGGCCATCGCGTGCTTTGTGAATCAGTTGCTATTCGCAATTTCGCAGCTCACGCTGAAATTGCGTGTACGCAGGCTTATATATTTATAGGTCTACTGGGATACTCCCATATTTGGTAGGCCTAATATATAGCCTACAATATCTAATGTTATGCACATAGGCCTATATATATTTTATTTTGTAGATATACACACATATTTACGTGTATTAGCGACTATAGGACTTGGCCTAGGCTGTGCGTCTTTTGGACAAGCATCATTCGCGCACTTTGAGCGCGCAACATTTTTCGAGAAAGGTAATTATAGACTCGGCTCTTAATTATTATCAGCTTTTGCAAGATCCTCTTCTTTCTCTGGTGTGTAGGCTATATCCATTAAACGCCTTTGGGTATTCTCTCAATGCACTCTACAATAGGACATAATATGATATAAATTGAGATTGGCATCTTTATAGGGTAGGCCTACTATATGTTCTGTAGCCGATGAGTTTCAAATTCCTCATCATCCCGTCGATCGGGTCAGCTATTATTGCGATGGTTGGCAAGAGGCCTCAACTAGATAAACTGAACATGCAGCTTACGCTGTTCCAGACCCTTCAAACCGCATGTTGAGTGGAAGAGGATCGAGGGAGGGGAGGAGGCGGAAGAGGAGCAGGAGCAGGAGTAGGAAGAACAAGAGGAGTCTAATACTATCTATTGCAGGGACGTATAAACAACTGTCTTTGTTTACGTTTTCAGTCCGCGCGTTATCAACTGAGGACGAACGTATATATATAGGGGAGGGTGCCCCAAGACGGGACGGTGCACAAGATGAGACGATTCAGTTTTCTCGCAGTCGTTTTGCGCGTTTCTTTCTTATTAGCCTTCAATGAATCGACGATTACCTCGGCTATGTATGTACGAGTTTCAGTTCCTGTGTTGACGATATCCGATATACAGATAAACATTTTTTGTTTTGAGATAGTTAGCTTAAGATTTTGCGAGTTTAAATAATCGCATAAAGTCATCACTGTACGGACACATTTTGAAACGTGTTTGGTGGCAAGACACAGTAAAATATATTACCAAACGCATGTATTTTGAGATGAGCGATAATACGTAGTGTTTACATCAAAAATTGATGCGTTCACACATCATGCATAGAGTGCACAAGATGGGACATGCTTTGTGTGCCCAAGACGGGACGCGTCCCGTCTTGGGCACACGTCATATGCCAATGGTGAACTACTCGTCCCATCTTGGGCACCCGCAACACACCAGCTGTACAGTATGCACAGTAAAACAATTTCTTAGTCAGGATATTATATAGGTCGGTGCATTCAAGCTTTAGACCACGCAATCAATTAGTGGTCGTGGCTGCGCTAACTAGTGTTGTGTATTGTAAATCATTTTCTCGTGTGCTCGTTCGATGTGGGATCCCTCCCCCCATTTGTCAATTCAGCCTTGTCCTGTTTGGTGAGAACAGTGCGATGACGATGCATGTGCTAAAACTGCTTGTTCACAGTGAAATCATCAATCTTCTGAAGTTGATAAATTAAATTAAGATGTTTAACATGGGAAAAGAATTTGATATTTTAATGTCCCATCTTGGGCACCCCGGTGCCCAAGATGGGACGATTTATAGGTCAACAAAAGTTCATTGTTTCGTTTAAGTCATACATTGTTTTCTTGCAAATTGCTTGCTAGATGGTGGTTAAAGGATCAGTTTATAGGAAGGAAGAAGAAGCGAATATGTAATGTCATCAGCAAAGGAGATTTGGAGGAAATACTGCGAATCGTCCCGTCTTGGGGCACCCTCCCCTATATACACTGCTGCTGCTGCTGCTGCTGCTATTTGTGAGACGTCGGCTAGGCCTACGTACAGCTGCTGCGGATGGGCTTTTGTTATAAAGCGCAGGTCATTTAGATGCAAAAGTTGGCAACAGATATAGGAACTTATAGGAGAACTATAGGTTGGATCTAGGGTTTTGCTAGAAACTAAAGTTTACTTCAAATTTTACTTAACAAAAGCTATAATGAAAATTTAAAAAATGATTCGATAAAGTTTTCTTGGACAGGTCAATTAATTGCTCCAAAGTTTACATCATAGAACCCTCAAATGCGTTCCTAAACTTCGACCAATTATAGGCCTACATCGGGTTTTCCGCTAGGCCTATAAGCAACACGGAGTAATTGCTTGCAACATCCATGGAACGATTCCTTACAAAAGCTTTTATTTGATCCACTACTGTGACGCTGTGTAGGCTAAGTGCCTTTGTTTGGATTTTTGATCAGCGACATCAAACTGTCTTTTGTGTTCGTATAGCCTACCATTGACATCGTGCAACGTGGTCGTAGGTCATCTGTGATATTATGTTTGCTCCATTGTTTCCGATTCTTTGTGTTCTTTGTGCGTTTGTGGGATCTGCCATTTGCCAGACGAAGTACAGATCATCATCGCCTGCGGCTGAAGACGACGTCGACCCTGGTCCTACCGTCTCACTTACCACTGGGATCGTTCGTGGATTCCGCTACATCCTCCCTCACCTATCGTCACTACACGGGGTCGCTTTCCTAGGCATACCGTTCGCCAAGCCACCGGTGGGGCCGCTCCGCTTTCTCTACACGAAACCTGTAGATCCGTGGTCCGGAATACTTAACGCTACCACTCTTCCTAACTCCTGCTTCCAGGCACCCGATCTCTTCTTTGGACCAGACTTCTACGGATCGAACATGTGGAATCCCAACACTCCAGTCAGTGAAGACTGTCTCTACGTCAACGTCTGGGTCCCGGTGCAGTCCAAGGCGCCCGCCAGGAAGTGGAAGCCAGGCGTAGGAAGGCTTCCTGTGATGGTGTGGATACACGGTGGTGGTTTCTACAGCGGCACGCCCACCCTGGACGTGTACGACGGTCGGATTCTGGCATCTGTTAACAGAGTGATCGTAGTCTCCGTGGCATACCGTGTCGGTGCCTTGGGCTTTCTATGCTTAGACGACCCGAGCGCCCCTTGCAACGTCGGCATGTTCGACCAGCTGCTCGCCCTCGACTGGGTCCAGCGGAACATCCGTCGGTTTGGAGGAGACCCCGACAACGTGACGCTGTTCGGAGAGAGCGCCGGAGCAGCGAGCGTCAGTCTCCATCTCCTGTCACGGCTGAGTAGAGATAAGTTTCGGCGATGTATCCTGCAGAGTGGAACGGCCAACATGCCTTGGGCGACGACGTCTCTGGCCGAGGGAAGGCGGCGATCGATCGAACTGGCCGAGAGTTACCTGGACTGCAAGAAAGCGGGTGACGATATGCAACGAGTTGCCAACTGCCTGCGATCCGTGAAGGCCCCGGTTCTCATCGACCAGCAGTGGGTGTCGCGCGGGATCCTCCAGTTCCCCTTCCTTCCTGTCGTCGACGGATTCTTTCTGACCGAAGAGCCGAGCGTCTCTCTGATGCATGGACGATTCAAGAGGTGTCCCATTTTGATCGGCAGCAACCGCAACGAAGGCTCCTGGTTCCTTGTCTATGAACTCTCCGACTACGTGTCGCTCGACGAGAAGTCGATGCCCCGTAAGGACTTCCTCACAGCACTTCGCCAGCTCTTCTTCTACTACCCGCAGTACCACTCGCAGAAGACTTCCTCAGCGCTGCTGGACGCTGCGATCGCCTTCCGCTACACGGACTGGATAGACGAGAACAGCACCGACTCAAACGTTGCTTCCCTCGACAGTTCCATCGGGGATTACTTCTTCGTCTGTCCACTCAACGAGTTCGCGCAGAGCTACGCGTCCGCGGGTCTTCCCGTCTACTCCTACCACTTCGCGCATCGTTATGCGGCCAATCCGTGGCCGGACTGGATGGGAGTGCTGCACAGAGATGACATCCTATTCGTCTTTGGTCATGTACTCAAACAGGGTCTGGGCTACACGGAAGCGGACCGAGGACTTAGTCGACTCGTCATGAGATACTGGACGAACTTCGCGCGGACTGGGTTGCTATTATATCATTATTATTAAGTTACTTTAATGTGAGTTGGATATCATAGAATTGCTTCTGTTTGTGTTGCAGGCCTGTTGTAACTGTGAATTTTTGCGCCTTTCGCATTGCACACTAAACAGAAGCGCTCCCAGTAGAAGAGACCAGAAGAAGAAAGTATTCCTGAGACGCAAAAACGAGGTACTTGTTGGACCACCTGTTGGGAAGGAGAAATTTGTCGATGGAGAAAGTTGGTAATGGTACGATTCTAGGATTTCGGCTGGTCACTTGGTAATATTCAGAGAATAACGGGACATAGTAACTGTTGTAGTTATAAGGACACGTTAATACGAGATAGAAAGTGATAAAGCAGAGATCGATATACCGGTATGTGTGACACTGAATGTTTGTTTAGAAGAATTAGAATGGTGGTCCAGTGGCAGAAAACGAAACGAGCCAAATATAGAAACCTTAGGATCATAATTAGCCTATGGTATACAGTTACAGCACCACACATACGGTTGATATTTTGCTTTCGTTGTTTCTTGCAGAGATCCAAACCAGTCGCCCGCTTGCCAGGGTCCGTTGCCGGAATGGCCACTCCACAAGGAGGGTCGTCGGGAATACCTGGAGCTGAGTGACAGTCTCTTGAAATGGAATTCAGCAGGATATCGAAGAAACCTCGTCGGTCGTGGTCCAAGGGTCGAGTACTGCGCCTTCTGGGACATCTACGTGCCAAGACTCACAGCTGCCACAGGTCTGTTCACCGACGCTCAACTTACCCTTACAATTAAGGGAGGATTCACTTGAGGCAACGAGGAACAAACGACTGCATCTCGTGCTGAATTTATATTCCTAGTTCTACCCAAACATTTCGATTCCGCCCTGAGCATTTCCTTACTATTGATCGACTGTCACTGTCTCTCTCAGAAGATATATCTTTTTCTATTTATTATTTTTAATGTCCTAAACAGTAAACAACCATTTCCTTTGTGCCTAAAGCTGGCAGGCATTTGTGCAATTGAAACTGTGTTCTGTAATCATAGTCGCTCTTTAAAAACTTATCAGAGGTGCCTCGATCGAGTCTCGACCTGGCCATACAGAACCGCGAGATCACAGAATGGCTTTCAACCGCTTGTGAAAATTATTAGTAGGCTAAGCATGTCTATTCAGGATTAGACGCTCATGCCACAGATTGCTTGGAAGGCTATTCCACTAGGAACGTTGCATTGTAGAAGAGCATGGTGATCTGAGTATGCTGATTATGCGCATGTGTGACAGTGTGAGGAGATCTGTGGAAATCTAATTACACCATGCACTTAACTACATAATAATAACGTTGGACCCATCAGAAGGAATCGCCAGTAAATATATCGAGAGCTGCGGACAGTGCGGAACCAGTTCCTCGCGGTTTGTCGTTCCACGATTATTATAGCCTATAGTCTATAGACAATTTTTTCTCTCCGAACTGATTAGGCTACACTATCTTACTGGGTAGAAATAAAATATGACATAAATATCTTCTTTTCTTCTTTAAGTTCTCTGCCCTCGGGAGTTTTCAACTTGCAATGACGGCATTCTTCTGTATTTTCAGTATATCTTAAGCTTAGAGAGGTGGTTTCTCGTTGCCTTCCTCTCGGTGTTTTTACGGAGACACCATCTCCTTATAAACATAGCCTCAGAATACAGTTAGGTAATGTATGAAAAACGGTCAATTGTTTAAAGTGGTGTAATTATTTTCCAGCTGGAATTGAGGCGAAAGAAGTGGAGTGGAAATCGAAATTTCGTGAGTGGGGAATGTACACCAACGACTGGAAAACGCAGTTGGATGCCATCGTAAAGCAAGAAGTCGACCAATGTTCTAGAAGATAATTTCCAGCATTAATGCTGAGGCGCATTGCCAACACATTGCGAGACAACTTAGTGACGTCGGTGGAACTTTCCGTGTACGACGTGGACAACGCGGCACATCAGACTATATGTCCCGTCCGCTGGGTCAGGCTCGGACTCCGACTTGGATTACCTTCCAGTGGGACAACGCTTCCCGCAAGTCATCGAGATCTCGGATGACGATGAGAACTGAACTTTGGCAACCTCCACCAAACTGCACCTGACATAGGAAGTGATATACTTTTATGTATAGTTTATCTAATGGACGACCGAGGTTTTGGTTATAGCGGGTTGTCGCTGTGTTGAATAAAGAGGAAGGTACGTTCCCTTTCCTTTTTGTTGCTTCTGTGAGAACTGAACTTTGGAAACTATTCTCCCGAAAACGGGGACTTTTTGAATCGTAGAGGCGAGGGTTAGTAAATTTGAAATTTCATGTCCTTGTTTTTTTGTACTTCAGTCCACTTCCCTCAATCGGGATCCTCATCCTCAGCCCACTCCCTAGGCCTTATGTCGTGACCGGCGCGGACCTAAGCCCTTCCCTCCTTCGGGATTTTATTCTTCAGCCCCTTCCGTCCTCCGGAGCGGAAGTGAGCCCCTTCCTTCTGCCAAAATACTGTTCCTCCGCCCTTCCATTCTCCGAGACTAGGCCCGGACCTCAACCTCTTCCATTCGCCGAGACCAGAGCGGGCCTCAGTCCCTTTCCTCTTCCGAGACCGGCCCTGACCTCAATCCTCTTTCTCTGCAGAGACCACGGACCTCAAACCATTCCTCTTCAGAGACCAGAGCGTACCTCAGCCCCTTCCCTCCGCAGAGACGAGTGCGGACCTCAACCCCTGCCGTCCGCCGAGACCAGCGCGGATCTCAAACCCTTTCATCCACAGAGACTGTCAGAGACCAGCGCGGACCCACCCTTCCCTCTTCCGAGACCGTCTGCTGAAGAGTTACTGTCTGATTATTATTACAAAATATCTTGTTTGAAAACACCTCGTGTGTCCATGTGTGTGTATTCGGTCGGACTGAGTTAGCTTACTGGGGAAAGACGTTAAGCCATTAAAAAGACGACGACGGCGGCCAGAGCAACACGTGAGCCATCACCGGGTTTCCGTTACAAATACAATGCATGCTTACATTTTAGTTACATGCAGTAACTCAGGGGCGGATCCAGGGGGGGCCAATCCGGCCATGGCCCCCCCCATTTAGAAATTTCTTTATTTTTGACCAGCTATTTTGCTCGGAAAGTAGACGTGGCCCCCCCATGAGTGGTTCCGTAGGACTTTGGCCCCCCCCTTCGAAAATTTCTGTATCCGCCCTTGCAGTAACTTGTTAATAATATGACGTCGTGATATTTAAGGATAGAGCTTTAGAGCTTTGCAACTCCTGAATCGTGATTCATTGCAGTGAGAAGAAAGTCAGAACTTTCTAAACAGCAGATAATTAAGTAGTGGTTACAAAGTTATGTGCGTACATGTAGCCTATGTCAAGGCAGTCAGCGTACATAGGCCTAGTAGGCTACTGTTGATGCACATGGCATAGGCCTACTGCCACAGAGTTGAGTCATTCTTGGCTCATAGAAGACCGGAGTCTGCTGAACGACAACTACGTAATAGCAATATTAAGAGCCGCAGCATATGCTGTCAGCAGAGTTTCAGCGTGAGGAAACAGTCGCCTGACTTCCAGTGGCGGTACCAGGATCTCAGGGTTTTTTTGGGGGGGAGGGAGCTGAATCCTCGCCGAGGAAATTTCCGTCTTTCATTCGCCTTATTTATGACGACCATTTTTAGTCATTTGGTCGAAATAGCCCCTTAGCGCCCCCCCAGGCGCCGCTACTGCTGACTTCAGGACCTGTGGAATGCAGTATGAAACGTGAATATTATATGCTGTCGCGCCTGTCGAAACATCGCAAGTAGAATGCTGAGTTGAGAGTGGTTATTTTCAGGACTGCCACTTTTAAAGGTAGTTTATTGTAACGGGCATCACCGTCACAAAAGAAAGTTAGCCTACGCCCAGTGCCAAAAGTGGTTTGAAAAAAGCCGGGTCTCTTCGGGGGTCAGAGGGCGTTTAATTGCTAACAGTGTTTAATCAAATGTTAAGAATGAGACAGACCCGATTCACTTTCAGCCCTGCCTACGTGAGGCTACGTCTACGTTTAGGCCAGTGGTGTAGTCCTAACAAATGAAGTGTGGGGACGCCTGGAAATTGAAGTGGGGGGACGCCTGGAAAATTGAAGTAGAAACTGTAGCAAAAAGTGCAATCTTGCAAGAATTTTGCAAAAAGTGGGGGGACGGCGTCCCCCCGCGTCCCCGCCCCACTACACCACTGGTTTAGGCATTATTATTGGTCAATCAATTTAATATATATATATACTAGCTGTACCCGGCCACGCGTTGCTGTGGCTGAAAAGACCGTCCATCCCTCCATCCCTACCTCCCTTCCCCTACCTGCCTCCCTCCCTCCCTCCCTCCCTCCGTCCCTCCCTCCCTCCCTCTCTCCCGCTCCCTCCCTCACCCCTCCGTTCCCTACAGCTACATAGATATATGCGCTATATAAGAACACGCGCGGATAAAAAAACACTCACGTATACGCATACACGCGTTGTGTTTTTTCCAAAAAAGCATATAAAACCCGTCCGTTCGAACGTTGTTTGAAAATTTGAAAACCGACAGTTACATATAAATGCGCTACAGAAACACTTGACGGGAAGTTGACGGTATGCACGGCCTTGGAATGCAAATTAATGGACGGCGCGGCCTCATTGGAATGCAAATGGACGGACGCGTGAAAGTGGAATTAAAAGTTGTGTTTTTTGGTCGAAAAGATTGCGCTTTTTTCCAAAAGGCATAAAAAAACCCGGAGGTGTTCGAAGGGCGGAACGGTTTGCGAAAATTTTCAAAGCATTCGGTTCAGAACTCTCCGAGAACCGATGTAACAAACGGTAACTTTTTACATTTTTATTTACATAGATATATAGCCTATATATATATACAGCGGCGCCCGCAGGATTTTTTTCTTGTACGCACAGAAATTTTCGATGGAGGGGGAACAGGGAAAAAAATTTCGTCAAAGTCGCCGAAAAAACTGATGACCTTTTTTTTAGTCATCAGCCAAAATTTTCCCAAAAACATACCTTTTTCCATCCGCCGAAAAAACTGATGACTTTTTTTAGTCATCAGCCAAAATTTTCCCCAAAAACATACCTTTTCCATCCGCCGAAAAACTGATGACTTTTTTTTTAGTCATCAGCCAAAATTTTCCCCAAAAACATACCTTTTCCATCCGCCGAAAAAACTGATGACCTTTTTTTTAGTCATCGCGCTGTACGCACTTGTGTACGTGCGTACGCCTGAGGGCGCCGCTGTATATATATGTCGACAACAGATCTAGACACAATTCTATATAGTCCTCCAATATATATATATATATATATATATATCTTTTAAAAAGTTTTGGCCAATAATTAAGTTTTTCTTACCTTAAAGTTTCGAAGATTTCCTGTTCGAAATGAAAACTCGGACATCGATCATTTGACCGCCGGTCATGATTTCTCTTATAAAGTTTCGGCCCTATAATTATTCTCGAAAGTTCCAATCGCCTCATTTTCGATGATTTTCTCTTCGAACTTTATTAATAAATATTGATATATTATAGTTTCCACTCAACTCTTACAAAATGATATACTCGTTCGTTTCCAAGGCATTGAAGAAAGTTCAACTATGACGTCACAGGAGCATCAACCGCAATATGAGATTATATGACGTACTGAATACGTCATCTTGCTGTTGTTACTTCGATTTTCATCATACATAGGCTAAATACGTCAACGTGTGTTGTCGTTGATTCGTCAATTTAAGTCAGTAAGTAATTATGTCCCAAAGTAGGCCTAAATTAAGTAACACAGCGTTTGCTATTGACCCATTGGCTTACGTTATAGGGTTAATAAATTGCTTCGTCTGATCCTGCAGCTGTCACTGCAAATGACTTTCCTGCATTGCAATTCATGTATTAAAGCTGACGAATTCGACGGATAAGCCCAACTGGCGCCACGATGGCGGTCGATGTTGTTAGACGCTGGTCCTATATATATGGTGCCCATTGAGTTTTTTAAACTGCCTATGGGCGTATTTAAAAAGTTTACGAGTTCATACCTCCTAAATAAATGCTTTAAGCTACTGATATTAAACACAAAAATGTAAAAAAATACGAACGTGCACAATAATATAGGCCTCCGAAAACTTAAACTTGTTGTAATCAGCCGCTGTGAGTGCCCATAACAGAGGACAGGGCTGTTTTAAAGGAACTTTTAGAACTGCACAATTCCTTCTTTTCTTTCCCATCATCCATGGTAAATTACTTCCAATCGGAGGGCAATGACCTTTTTGCTATAGTTTTAACTACACATAAATGCTTTTAGTGCCTTTTACAACTGCATAAATCCATTTAGAACTGCACATTTTGTGTACAATTGCACGTTAAAAAAGCAGCTTGTGATGAAAAACGGCGCCCAAGAAAATGCAGCGTTTGCATGAAAAGGGAACCAGCGCAAGCAATTCTGCAAACGGATGTTTATGTTTCAATGCAATATAATGTAAAAAACGAGAATTAAATTAATTTAAAGTATACTTAAATGTAATCATGCCCATTAAAGAAGTGAGACTAACAGCGGATGCCTTTGCTGTCTGCCTAACTCATGCTCTTTCGACGGAGAAGGAAGAAATAATGGGACTTTTGATTGGAGAGGTTTTATCGCTTACATCTATCTTTATGAAGCGCCTTTCTGCATTAGAATTATAGTTCGTCTTGATTTTCCTGCTGTTTGAAATGAACTTTAAGTCGTATTTAAAGCGAATGCAACATTAATTATTAATCATCATTATTCGATATTATTCATTATTCAAGCACAGAGCCGTGTTATTAGGTCAACTTTGTGTTTGATCATTTTCTCTCATCCAATAAAGTGTTGAGGAATTTCCTGATTGCCATAATTCGATGAAGGTGGCTTCTCTTAGCTTCTGGGTCATAGCTGAATCTTTCTGCGTTACGCTGTACTGTCAGTGATTATTTCATGTAAGATTACGGAATCGCAGTTTGTAGAATTTCATTTCAGATTGACGAGCACTACGTCTGTTATATCTCGGCCGTAATTCTTCTCCGGCGATCTGACAAGCAGGCTGATCGAGTGGAAATTTCGCCTGAACAATTATCGGCTGCGTCAAGTCGTGCTGAGGTGAGTCCATAATAGTGTGAATAATTGATGGCTGATGCACGAATATGGCCTCAATAGTTATAATATGATTGCTAATAAAGTCAAAATAGTATAATAAGTAATAGCAATACAATAATAGGTGATTGCTTTGTAAACTCCTTATAATTTTGTCTTTGGGCACCACATAAATAAGATTTTCCACCATTGCGCACTAAATTGATATATTGACTTATTTATTTATGCCATTTTTGAAGCGTCAAAATCGATGTTGAAGTGTTTTATAGCTCGAGGTTTTTCATTCTTTTAGGCTCTTGGTCAGCTGCTTGATCGGCCAATGAGAGTGATCGGATGGTATCACTCGCATCCTCACATCACCGTCTGGCCTTCACACATTGGTTGGCATAACAAGTTTATTATTAATTAGCATGGAACTAGGAGTTGCCCCTTCATAGCAGAGAAAAAAGTATGCAGTGCATAAAGTACTCTGTGATGTAGGCTAAAACTGATAAGCAATTTGTACAGTTGAGAATGAGATACTTGAGCAACTCAACAAAGCAGAGAGAATCCCAAAATCTATGTCACGCAACCAATTAAGTTTGTTTACTGAGAATAGTTCTAGTGCTGTGTAAATATCTACCTGGTAATTGCATTAACAATTTATCCTGCTTTGCCATATCACTCAGCCAGGAATTTATAGAGAGCCATTTCATGTTGTATTGTATTGATCAGTTGGAAATTTAGTCTGTTTATGTCATATAATCTACTAAAAATTTGTGGAGAGCCTTTTTCTGTTTGGACAGATGTGCGAACACAGGCTGCGTATCAGTTAATGGACGATGGTTTCATTGGTCTCATCTTCTCTGTCTTCAACCAGGAAAAGACAACAAAGGTCAGATTTATAGGCTATTAAGTATGTCCTTTAGTGGGAACTCATTCAGATTCCACTCTGAAATATTGTATTGTATGCAAAAGTATCTGATAAATTCATTTAATTAACTATTCAAAAAGTTTTTGTGCACTTTTTTTAACTCTATTGGTTTGTATTAATCCATTTGTACTTTTTGTTTTGTTTGTTTGTTTGTATGTGCACTTGTTTTAGTGCCCCTTTCAAGCTCACTACTCAGAGGCACTCCCGACTGACTGAAGTGCTTGCCCAAGGTCCTTACGCGGTGACTTGAGGTGGATTCGAGCCTGCAAGGCAACGAACATACCCATTACCCACTACACCACTGCGCTTACACTGTACTGATATAGCATTCATTCAAATTTTATTTATTGACTAACTTTTCATTTGCCTCTTTTGTCTCTGCACTGAGCAGAACTTGAAATTCGTTTTTTATGTTGGCATTTTTTGTTTGCTTATTTTTAGAAAAATCGAGTTCAAGTCTCATGTTTTCAGTCGACAAACCGAGGTTACGTTCACGATGAGTGAGCAGAATAATTTATTATTTTTATTTATTATTTTATATAATAACATTAATTATCAAAGCATATTTAACGCAGATAGTTGTAATATTACTCACATTAATATTTCAATGCTTAGGATTATTTAGTGCATGTTTGATTAGCAACCTGAACTGTTCTTCATTGTTATCAGTGTTGCTTGCAATTGATGGCTTCATTTGAGCGGTACTCTGGACCGTTTAGGTCTACCACTTCATTCATTCAATCATTTATTCAGAGCACCTATTTAGTGCCACTCCAAGATAACCTACTTTGAAGCCGAACTCTGACAATAAAAAGATGCTAATTAAAGGCATTTGCAAAGTACCGTACCTTGCTAAAAGAACGTATGGTCTGAAGGAAGGTTTTTCCACATGGTCAGCCCAATCACTGAAAAGACACTATATTGTGTTGCAAAGGTAGCAATAAAGTTATGTCAGTATACAGAACGAAGATTTTAGAGGTCAGCCAAAACCCAGATAGTAGCTACAAAATAACTGTTTCCAATATCATGCTAATATTTTATGTCAAGCTGTTTTCGTATAAACTTTTTGGGCTCAAAACCCAATGAATGATCATTAGCAACAGTAGCAATATTAGTATTATAGTAATATGGGCTGCATTTAATAGCAATTCCTTTGAATGCTGATCATGCTATTCTCAATTTTTTAGTTACGAACGCGTTGAAATTCCACTTCGTATTGATCCAGTGGATCACATGAGTGAGCCGTGTGTTCGATCGTTGGCCGAGCTGCCTACGATCCTTGATCAGGAAGAGGAAGAATCATATCGAAGGACTCTCCAGGTCCTTGACCTTGACCTCACGGTTGCCATACAGAACGGAGCAGGTTTGATTTAGCAGTGTTTCGCGTCAAATAAGTTTCTAAATAACGTGATGCTTGGAAGTCATCCAGGAAGCCTTTTTCAAATTGGGGTGCAAGTGGTCTGGTAGGATGTTTGCCAAACACTGAGGCTGCAGCAGACTGCAAGCCAGCTGGTTACCAGTTCAAATTCTAAGCTGAAATCATTCCTTAACCCTGGTGGAGGAAGCTTTAGCCATCATCATCATCATCATTTGTCGTCCACTCCACCAATGGGAGCGTTGCACAATGAGTTGATTAAATTTCTCCAACTTGTCGTGTGATGGATAATTTGTTTTGACTCATAATTTATTGGGTTAATATATCCCAGCCGGGTCGTGACTCCAATGTGGTAAGGTCAAGGTGCAGTGGGTCACCATCCTCTGTTGTCCGTCTTCACTCCTTGACCTAGGAGCAAGGTGGTCTGGGTTGATTAATGCAAGGAATATTGCAGTTTATTCGTGACATATTATGCAACCCACTTTGGCATCACACATAATAAGATTAATGACATTGCTTGTTTTGTACTTTTTTGGAATTTTTTGAGACACTGAAAAGAAACTGTCCCTTACACCCACCATGTTAGTACTCTAGCCCCTTATGATGCTCTACATACATGGAATATAGTTTGGCAAGTTTATACATTCATTTCAACAGGGATGACAACTTAGGGAAAGTCCAGCACACAAACTGTCATGTGATTAAAACCTGACCAGAGTGTAAGTTTTCGCAGCAGAGGAAATGGCTTCCGACGGGCTATAAACAATGATTGATTTTCGACATAATTAATTTTGATTAATTAATAATTCATGTTGGTTTTCTTTCAGTTTATACGAAGAACATGATGCAGATTTTTGAAGTGCTCGTTGGTCCGATGATGTCGATGATGGAAAGTCGACTGCGTCAGAATGAAGTTGCACGCGAAAGGATGCGACGAGAGAAGGAACAACTGCACGCAAAGCTCAAACAGATGGCGCTCCAGAGACCTTACTTTTCAGAGACGAAGATCTGAATGGCTGACTCACATGGAAACAATATAAAAGAACTTTGGAAAATGACAATGGTTTCAGTGACTGACTCAATAGTTGTGTGGCCATGTTACGTGTGGCATTGTGTAGGATCTTTTTAGTATATGACATGGTCATATACAAGCTGAGTGCCGACTTTCAAAAGGGCAAATACAAAGAACATGCATAACATACAAGTACCTCTGAGTAGTGTTCTTGAAGGGGCGTTATATATAAAAATATTCTATATGAACGCTCCCTAGACTTTGACGTCACCCCTTCAGCTACAAGTCCTGTTTCTGATCCACTCTGTAATGGAGTGCTGGTTGATTTGTACCCATTAACTATAATAATGTATCATAACTTTAGACCTGGAAGATTGCTAGTTCAAGCAGGGTTTTTTAAAGGATTTTCAGAACTGCACAACCTCTTTCCCTTCATATCCTCCACGGTAAATTACTCTCAATCAGATGACAATGACCTGTTTTTACTATTTCTAGCTGCACAGAAGTGCTTCTACAGCTGCACAAGTCAATTTAGAACCATTGTAAAGAACTGCACGCTAAAAAACGCCATGACTTCTAGTCTCCCCCATTTGTAATAGAGACCTGATCTATTAAAGGGTAAGCTGTTTACTGAATTCTTAGCAACATGCAATGTCCATGCCTTCTTTGTGTATCCACAGTTGCACATAAAAGATCTTGCTGCATTAAATGTTGTGCACATGGATACCTTTATGGTGTTGATATGGTTGCCTCATCAACCCTGGGCATTAGTGATTTCACAATCCGTTAATCCTCCCAAGTATACACCCAATTTCAACTGATTTGACGCAACACACTTTCTGATTACCTAAAAAGTTGTGTTTAGATCAGTTACGTAGCCATGCATGCAGTGCTTTAGGGAGCGACTTGAAAGGCATTTATAATTACACTTGTAAATATTTTGTTCCACTGCACTGTAATTTGGGCTCTGTTAGACCAGTTTCTTTTTCACACAAATATTTTACCTTGTGCTGTCAACTCGTAGAGTTCTAGCGATCGTCTTGACACACATTCTCCATTGTTCTCTGTTCGCAGCCAAGTCCCTCAGTTCTTCCAAATTCATGCCAGTTATGTCGTGTATCTCGTCCATCCATTTCATCCTTGGTCTGCCGAGTCTTCTCCTTCCCTCACCACAAGCCAGCATCATTTCCTTCTCCAGACCATCAGATTGCATTACATGTCCGAAGAATCTTAGCTTCAATCTTGTCGCGAATTGTTTTAACGACTCCTCGTTTTCCAATCCAATTTCCATTCTTATAGATTCGTTCGTTCTTTTCTCTGTCCAAGCAGTGCATAAAGTGTGGAAAAATAAGTGCCTGGACGCCCCTTACCTCTCCAAAATAAGTGCCTGGACGCCCCTTATCTTTCCAGTCTGTGCTCGCCAATAAGTGGCTGGACGGTGTTCAGATTTTAAAACAAGTGCATGGACGCCGTCCATGACCGTCCAGGCACACTTTAAGCTCTGTGTCCAAGATATTCGCAACATCTTCCTCCAAATCCACATTTCGCATGCATTAATCTTTTTCTCCATATTCTTTGTCTTTGTCCATGTACTGGCCTAGTTAGCTACACCGGTAAGTGCGAGCTGCATTCGTCTGTTGGTTGCAACGGACTGCGGTTCAAGCCCCGGGCTGGGAGTTGACATTCAGAGATTTAGATATCTCGGGCTAGCACGTGTGGGACGCAGGGGCGCAAGCTCCTGCGGAGCGACCTTGGGCAAGTTGCTTACCCATCATTGTCTGTGGGGAAGGCAACGGGAAACCACCTCACTCATCTCCAGGGGCGTAAAGCCAATGAACCTGCCTTCGGGCAGAGCACCATCATCATCATCATGTCTCGCAGCCATATAATATCGTAGGAAAGATTAGTGCTCTCATGAGCCTCTTCTTAGTATCTAAACTTACATGTTTGTCCTTCCATATCTTTTCCAGTCCAATCATTGCGGTTTTCCATATCGCTATCCTTCGTTTTATTTCTGGATCACACGAATATTTACTACAGTTAAAATTTAAGATTACGTCAGTGTTTCTGAAGCATTGCAAGATTCTTTGGTTTGCGTTTTGGCGTCTCCTGTTTGCAGTTCGCAGTCAAAAACTTCAGCAAATGATTCAAGAAATGGGATCGTGGCCTCTGCTACGGTCACCTTCCGGCCAAGTTCTTTCGACAGTGAGGTCGCGCCCTTTCCTTCAATGCCACAGGGCACGATGTGCTCAAACCAGGTCAGGTCAATGTCGCAGTTCAAGGCCAGGCCGTGGGTTGTTATGAATCGCTTTCCATGCACACCTTAAAAGACAACATATATATATATATAAAGCTATTTAAGGATATAGTAATGTATGTGCATGCATTAATTATTTAAATAAATTAGTCTAAGGTAATGTATATATGATGTATAGATTTATTTTATAAAATTTATATAAAACACCTATTAATTAGTCACACGGATGATAGGCCCTACTGGGGGCAGATGTCGAATGTGGAGAAAGAGATCAGTTGGTTGCGCAATGCACACCTTTATGGACAACCCCAAAATGGTATACAGACTGCTTTGTAAGTTCCACATGATAAAGCAGTGGTGTGGTCAGAACAACGCGGATTTGACAAGGTGGCAATCTGGGGCACTTGAAGTTGAGTGTCAATGTAAGATCCTGACTGGGTCAGGGGCAATGTTCAACAGCTGAACATATTTTTGCATTTGCTTAAGATATTCTTTGTTCTTGCTAGACAAATGGAAGAATGCATATATGTCTGACTGCATGGGGACTCAACCCATAACTCAGTGAATTCGCCAAAAATCCTATCCCCAACTTTAGTCAGTTATTATAATTATAATTTATCATATTTTGGCCTGAAGTCCAGTTTATAAACACCTTTACATGCAAATGAATCTATAGGTATATTCATTATCATAGCAAATTCTTTCAAAAGAATATTGCAACAGCATTAAATGCTTTCAAAGACTAAAAAAAACGTGCTATAATGACCCATTTGAACATAATGTAAAAGACTGATTACAATGTAAACGTGCATTATGAAAGCATATATACAAAGCCAAAATATACTCCTGAAACCCTTTATGTGCATGGATACCCTTATGTTGATATAAATGGTTGCCTCATATTACCAAAAACGGAGCTACATAAAGGCTTAATCAAAGGAATGTGCATAATGCAAGCATATACTCAACCAATGGCTGCCAGTTTGTTGTCCCCGATCCAAACCCCCGTGTGCTCCGAAGTCGCAGATTTTAGCTGATATCGTTCACACATTCTCATCACCGACTGCTCGAGTTTTCCAACATATGATTTCATGCCAAGCCGGAAGTGTTTTAGGCTGATCACTGGATATGCAACGAGCTGGCCAGGGCCATGGAATGTGATCAAACCACCACGATTTGTGCGATGAAAGTCAGCGCCCAGCAACTGCAGCTTTTGCTCGATGTCTGGGGTGTAGTTACGTGATCGGAGACCAACGGTGTAGACAGGGTTGTGTTCAAGAACAAGAAGTGTGTTCCCGTTATCATCAGGTTCAGCACCATCTAGTAGCTTGCGGGCACAGGCATTCTGGTGTTCAAGGCCGGTGGTATAGCTCACCCGACCCAGTGACACAACTCGTATTAGTCGCCTTGACATGGAGTCGGAACTAAACATCATCAAACATCGTTGTTAAAATTCTAATTTCTTTATTCAATTGCATTGAATTTTTAAGGTTATGGTAATACAATATAGATACTTAGTGTCAGATATTCTAAGAACTTTTTACCAACAATTATGTTAATTGAGAATCAGTTAATGTTAATATGAAAATTTGATGCCACCAAACAGTATTAGCTCAAAAATTTATACTTATTATTTATGCCAAGATTAAGGCAATGTTTGCCGACCAGTAGCCCTGTCAACGATGCTTGGTTGAAGCCAGAGTAGTTCTGTCCGCATTTTAATGTAGGAGGTTAGTATCGGTGAATATGAAGGACTAGACTCATTTCACCTTCTTTACCTCCGAAAAGTACACCATCAAGAGGCGTTTTGGTTTGCTGTAAATAGAACTGTCTGCTATTCACACAAAAATCAGAATGTTCGGTCCAATTTATGGTAAACGTGTATTTTAGCATCGTAAATTATTCGCCACAGCATAAGTTTCGGCGTTGGTTGAACACAAATCAGCTTGACGAAAAGAATTAAAGATTGACAAATATAAGTCAAATTGACGAAATAATTTTAACTGAAGTAGAAGTGGGATTCGTGAAAGCAATCTCGCTTAAATAAAGTTGGATAGATGAACAATAATTTTTAAGTAGAAGCAGGGCTGCGCTGGTAAATTTTGAGGTGCGTACATGCTGACCGGTAGTAAAATCGGACGGTAAAACTTCATTTTAGGTGCGTAAATTATTTCTCCATGTATACGCTTTCTTGATGAAATCGGAACTAGATCGTTGAAAATAATTACCGCGGGAGTAACGGAAACCGTAATAAATATTGTTACACATGAAATAGAAGCTGGATCGACGAAAACGTCTTGCTTAAATTGGAGCTGGATGGAGTAAAATGTATTGCCTTAAATTGGAGCTGGATTGAATAAAATATTAAATTGAATATTAAATGGGAGCTAAATTCAAAAAAGCTTCAGAAATGGGGGCGGGAGGGATCAATGTATTTTATATCTTACATAGAAGCTGGATTAATGTTTGATAAATCTTAAATAGAAGTTGGATGAATGATAAAACGCTTAAGAAATCGAAGCTGGATGAAGGTTTTATATCCATGAATTTGTCTTCCGCAACCGATTCCGTCATGAGGACATGTTTCTTACAGTGTTAACGATAATTTCGGACAACTATCCGGTTTGAAATCGTGAGAAATAATTTACGCACCTAAAATGAAGTTTTACCAATCGGACTTTTTGCACCCGAAATTTCTGACGATTTTTTTCTTTTCGGTCATCCGGCCTAAATTTTTAGAAAATGTCACCATTTCCCGTCAGAAAAAACTGATGACTTTTTTAGTCATTCGCTCCGAATTTCAGGAAAATACACTTAAAACCCCAAAACAGCGTATACCCTGGTTTTCGAGAGACGAGTATACGATGCCGTTTTTTCCCGGAGGCGAGCAAACGCTGTATACCCGCGTACACCCTTGATTACAGCCCCGAATAGAAGCTATATTGATGAAACTAACTGCTGACTAGGTAGAAGCGGGATTGATGAAACGAATTCTTTCCTGAACAGAAGCGGGATCGATTATAAAGATACTTGCCAAACGAGAAGTTGGACAGATTAAAAAATATAATAATGCTGCACCGAGCGAATAATTTACGAGGCTAAAATACACGTTTACCGAAATTACAAAGGAGTTTAACGGACCTCAACAAAGGTCAAGTGGTGTGTCGCTCTCTGACCCAGAAAGAGCACCTTATTATGTCGGGCTTTGAATTCAGACCAAGGCAATCGGTCACAATTGTTAAAGCTATATGCGATCATAATTTAACTTAGGCAGTTAGATGTTATAACGAAAACAATTCATAGCTGACACCGTTTATTTTATCTACTATACGATTGACACCATGACAGCCATTTTAAACTTGTGCTTGTTCTTGATGCTCGAAGGAAATTGCTATGGAAAGCCATAATAATCGTTTTGCTACAACTTCAGTAAAATGTAAGTAAGTAAAAATATTAAAGAAAAATTAGTCAACTATACATTCTAGGCAAGAATTTGGTCACAATCATTAATGACTTTCTATTTGACAGGTATTCTACAGTATTTATACTGTGATATAATATAATGGATAGTTATTCTGTGGAATAAGTAATAAGTTCGGGGTGCATGCCCGCCGAGGGGTAATACGAATCCTCGGGGCGGGGCGGATCGGCGGGGCGGGGCAAAAACACAACGAATCCTCGGGGCAGATCGACGGGGCAGGGCACAAGCAACGAGTGCTCGGGGCGGTTCGGGGCAAATCGACAGAGAAGGCACAAACAACGAATGTGAACAGGTCTGATAGACGGGGCAAGGCAAAAACATAGGTAATCCACTGGGAAGATCGACGGGGTAGGGTAAAGGCATAGCACATGCTCGGGGCAGATCGACGGGGCAGCGAAAAAACATAACACATGCTCGGGGCAGATCGACGGGGCAGGGTAAAAACATAACACATGCTCGGGGCAGAACGACGGGGCAGGGTAAAAACATAACACATGCACGGGGCAGATCGACTGGGCAGCAAAAAAACATAACACATGCTCGGGGCAGATCGACGGGGCAGCGAAAAAACATAACACATGCTCGGGGCAGATCGACGGGGCAGGGTAAAAACATAACACATGCACGGGGCAGGTCGACGGGGCAGGGTAAAGACATAACACATGCTCGGGGCAGATCGACGGGGCAGGGTAAAAACATAACACATGCTCGGGCAGATCGACGGGGCAGGGTAAAAACATAACACCTGCTCGGGGCAGATCGACGGGTCACGGAAAAAACATAACACTTGCTCGGGGCAGATCGACGGGGCAGGGTAAAAACATAACACATGCTCGGGGCAGATCGACGGGGCACGGTAAAAACATAACACGTACTCGGGGCAGATCGACGGGTCACGGAAAAAACATAACACTTGCTCGGGGCAGATCGACGGGGCAGGGTAAAAACATAACACATGCTCGGGGCAGATCGACGGGGCAGCGAAAAAATATAACACATGCTCGGGGCAGATCGACGGGGCAGGGTAAAAATATAACACATGCTCGGGGCAGATCGACGGGGCAGCGAAAAAACATAACACATGCTCGGGGCAGATCGACGGGGCAGGGTAAAAACATAACACGTGCTCGGGGCAGATCGACGGGTCACGGAAAAAACATAACACTTGCTCGGGGCAGATCGACGGGGCAGGGTAAAAACATAACACATGCTCGGGGCAGATCGACGGGGCAGCGAAAAAACATAACACATGCTCGGGGCAGATCGACGGGGCAGGGTAAAAACATAACACGTGCTCGGGGCAGATCGACGGGTCACGGAAAAAACATAACACTTGCTCGGGGCAGATCGACGGGGCAGGGTAAAAACATAACACATGCTCGGGGCAGATCGACGGGGCAGGGTAAAAGCACAAGTTTGCCAGAATAATACTAATGACAAGTGTAAAAAAAACGTGGGGGTGTCTTGGTCTCTAGCTTAACTTTTATTTTTTGGACCACCCTAACCACCACCACTACTACTACTGCCATCACCACCACTTCTACACAGACTACTGCTGCTTCTGCTACTACAGTACTACTATTACTACCATCACCACCACTCCTACTCCTATTACTGCTACTATGGTAGGGTATTTACAGTTATGGTATTTATTATATGAAAGAAATCTTATGGATAGCCTAATGTGGCGGAAAGCAGCCCTGAAACACCCCGGCTGCAGAAGCGGCTGCCCTAGCTCTCGGTCCGCAGGATGGCCGATTACCGATCGGGCGGGTGCCAGTCCAAATATGCCCGCGTGTCGTTTCAGGAGGGAAACACAAGTCCGCCTTCGTCGTCTTTCGAAGGTAGTGTAGCCCTCCCGACCGATTCGCCTCACCCAGGAAACACACGACGATGAAGTGAAGACACACAGTTTATTCACGTACCACGGCAGCACGACTGTCATCAACCGCACACGACTCTACGACTAACTCTCACGACTGCCTGACAGACCCCTCGGACGTGCCTACTGTCTGACTCCTCCTCGCTGACTCGTTCAATGACTAACTCCACGAAGCAACGGGCTCCCTTATATACACTGCTGGTCATGCACGCCGGCGACGGACTTCAAAGGAGTGCCGCCGTCGCAGGCGAAGATACATAAAGAGCTCGCCGCTGCGGGGGAGAGAGGAACATAAAAAGCTCGCCGACACGGCCAATACTACGTCGCCGCTGGTAATAGTGTTGGAAACTGGGCCCAGGGAGTTTTTTATGTGTCTGTGCCGCTGTCTGTCTAAGTATCGCTTGCTGGCATTTAGCGTCTACTTGGCCTAATGGGTGTGGCCTAACGTCTACTGGGCCTAACGTCTACTTGGCCTAGCGTCTACTTGGCTCAAGGGGTGTGGCCTAACGTCTACTTGGCCTAGCGTCTACTTGGCCTAGCGTCTACTTGGCCTAGCCTGGGCCCGGCCTTGTAATACATATACGAGTGCGCGACGGAGGCGCAAAAGAATAGTGACGAGAACAGTCTGTGAGTACATGAGTCACAGTCAGTCATCGAGTCGTCGAGGAACAGTGGGAAGACAGGTCGGTCGACTGTTTCGGGTTCGAGTCGCAGTACAGTTACGAGAGTCGTCCGGAGGGAAACGCTTTGGATAGCGCCTCAGCGAATCGACGACGCAACCGGAGTTCAGCGCCTGTCGACGGAAGGTTTGGTGATTTTCGCTGTGCTACGTCGACCGGAATTCGAAGCCAGACTGTTTCGCTGACTTTCTGCGGGCGCTGGCGATACAGCGGCGATCTACACGACGAAGAGTCGGCGTTCTGCATTGACAATTGCTGCGAACAGTGGTGCAATGGTTTGGACTGTGGCCCTACACGAATCCATAGCTCAGAGGGATGGAATTTTTCCAGACAGTGTATGCACGTATACGGAGCCATGAAGTTGTTGAGTGGTTCTTGTCTCGCAGAGTCCTATTATATCCCATCTGTATCTTTCTAATTCTTTTACAGCTTAGTCGAGTGCTTCTGTGCATGACAGAGTCCTGACATTCCACGTTCCTATTTTGTCGAGCTTTAATTCCTTTGCTTTAATTTTGTCTTTTGTGGCGGTTGGTTAAGGTGGCAGTTGCGGTGGTAGTTGTTGCTCCTCCTGTCGCCATCTTCTTCGTTTTGTTGTCGTCCACCACCACCAACAACTTCATGGCTCCGTGCATATACACTGTGTCTGGAAAAATTCCATCCCTCGAGATCTGTAGGAGTGGTGGTGTTGGTAGTAATAGTGGTAGTAGCAGAAGCAGCAGTAGCCGGTGTAGGAGTGGTGGTGATGGTAGTAGTACAGTGGTACAGTAGTACAGTGACATGTAATCCCGTGTACAACGCCCTTTCCTTCGGCCTCGGCTGAGCTACGGCGCTATATAAATCGTCTTATTATTATTATTATTATTATTATTATTATTATTATTATTATTATTAGTAGTAGTAGTAGTAGTAGTAGTAGTAGTAGTAGTAGTAGTAGTAGTAGTAGTGGTGGTGGTGGTTAGGGTGGTCCGAAAAATTAAAAGTTAAGCTAGAGAGCAAGACACCCCCACGTTTTTTACACTTGTCATTAGTATTACTCTGGCAAAGTGTATTTTTACCCTGCCCCGTCGATCTGCCCCGAGCATGTGTTATGTTTTTTCGCTGCCCCGTCGATCTGCCCCGAGCATGTGTTATATTTTTACCCTGCCCCGTCGATCTGCCCGAGCATGTGTTATATTTTTACCCTGCCCCGTCGATCTGCCCCGAGCAAGTGTTATGTTTTTTCCGTGACCCGTCGATCTGCCCCGAGCACGTGTTATGTTTTTACCCTGCCCCGTCGATCTGCCCCGAGCATGTGTTATGTTTTTTCGCTGCCCCGTCGATCTGCCCCGAGCATATGTTATGTTTTTAGCCTGCCCCGTCGATCTGCCCCGAGCATGTTATATTTTTACCCTGCCCCGTCGATCTGCCCCGAGCACGTGTTATGTTTTTACCCTGCCCCGTCGATCTGCCCCGAGCATGTTATGTTTTTTCGCTGCCCCGTCGATTGCCCCGAGCATGCGACTCTTCAACCGTCTTCGTGCCGAGGACGTAGGCCATTCAAAAATACGGGAAATTCAACATGAACCCGCTTATTTACTATGGCAGACCGTTTTTGGTAGAATATTGTACGGAAACACCTTCTTAACCTACAGTAAAAATCCGAATGAATTCAAACATGGGGAAATATGTTTAAATCGGTAATTATTATGATGCAAATTGTGACTGTGTAGTAGGCCTATAGCGTTTCGCATAGTCATGGCCTATGCATTATGACCGTGGCCTTAAGTGCGTGGTAGTTATCGACCACAGCCTGCAGAGTTCTTGTATAAAATTTTATTTATTTTTGTCTCCAAGATCGACATTTACATTGTTCAGATAATAAATATAATAATCGATATTAAATTTGTTTAAATAGGCAATTTCACTGCATTTCCAGCAGATAAATCGTATTTTCGCCAGTCCTTGAAATGTAAACAAACTCGTATAGGCATGGCTGTTGGTCGGCTGTTCAAAACTAAATTCAAAATTTTAATTATTTCCCCATACGTATCGCATTTTGTTAGGATTTCTACCATATATTCTTTAATCCATTTAGAAACTTTTCGTGCAAAAATTAGCCTGCCATAGTAAATGAGCGGGTTTAAGACTTAATTGACCGGACTAACGGTTGAAGAGAGAGATTTTCGAAAAACAATACGAAACCTCGGATCAGCCACGTGACCGTGCTGACCAATCACGCTGTGCCCCGATGATCCGCCCCGCCCCGAGGATTCGTATTACCCCCAGCCGAGACCTGGACAGCATATATTCATGTGTGTTTATGCTGGCTTTCCATACAATTAAGCGGAAACAGTTTTATTGAAGCATCGATAAATTTAGTTTTATTATTTTATGTTTTCTATATTGACGGGTAAACATAATTTAAAGATTGCATATGTTTTATTATACATAGCGCTCAGGCATTTGCCGATGTGTCTTACATCATAATACATCACACATGAAGATCAAAACGGGAAACCATCAACCATGGCACTCACGTTGAAAGGATTTAGTTGAATATAAACAGTAAAGGTCATGCACGTGCAAAAAATGTTTCGGAGAACGCAGTGCCGGACGGGTTGTATTTCTATCGCGGCAACAATGAGAGATTCTATGTAAGAATACTCGGGAGAGTTTGAGTTGATGTGTACTTACTGTGGGTGCGACCCGAATCCCGAAACGAATTTCGGCCGGATCCCGAAATCAATTTTCACGAAACCTAATGATTTTAGACAATAAACTGATATCAACAAAACTTAATAGGTCCAAAATGTCATGTATTCAATTTAACTCTGAGTAGTTTTGGGGGATTCGCTGCTTTATATTATAAAAGTTTTCTGGAAATCCGGCTTTTGTGCATTTTCTGGTTTCAGGGATTCGGATTGACACTTTACTGTTGTATGTTTGATACCTATTTTCTCGTAACTTCAGTAAATTGCATCTAACATGCGATTGTGTTGATTTCTTCAATTCTTCAAGGTGGTGCAAGACCGCAATGAAACCAGACCAGGAGCGAGTGAAGCAAATGTTGACGGAGACAATACTGCTCCTTTGCAAGAATGGTCTCCACTTTCAAAAGCAGATGACCGTTCAGGGACTTCTTGGGGTTACCCTTGACAACACGGACATCTTTATGATCCACCTTAACGAAGTTATCCAACCGGAAAAAGCAAACCTGAACACAGGTACAACTGAAGTTTGTGCTGAAATTCCCACATTGAGCAAAACCTCAGCTGCATTCCAATCAGACTCCTGCATCTCAGATATCACCTGTGCAAGACGAGACAACGTGTCGAATGCTTCAACGTTGATGGGGTATAGCAAAATCGATGACAACCCAGGAGACGGAGTGCATGTGAAATCGGAACCTGCGGATCACAGCATTGAAATATTAGACAATAATTCAGAAGGTGTTTCACAGAGCAACACTTGGCCAGGGGGCTATTCGTCTGGTCTGGTACCAGCAGAAGATTCAACGTGCTTGGGAGATTCCGATGATTGTTTGATGACATTCGAAACAGTTCCTCTGTCCATGGGACCGAGAGATGAACGACTGCTATCGGGACAGCATTATTCATCTCTTGGAACTGAGCAATATGATGACGACGATTTTCAGAATGATTCTATTTCTCATGATTCAAGACACAACTTGCAAAATCCGGTGGGACTATTTATATGCTCTATCTGAGTTTCCATTATTTAGTATTTATTTTAAAAAAATCATTTTAATTATGCTTCTTAATTGCATTTTATCATTAATTACTATTATAATTGTTACTATGGTTACTATTTTATTTGCTTTATGTTTACAACATAATCAATTATTAGTTTGATAAATGTCATCATTTTCTTCCTGTATGTTATTCATTCATCTCTCATCTAAATATTACACTGATTCATTCAGAAAGTGTTTTATTTGAATAATGCACAAAATTGGTCTAAGTGTAATTCTTTTATGTGCGGTAAAATTGTCACATATATAACCACAAATAATGTGTATAATAAGTATGTATTTTTTTCAGCTTGGCCTCAACTCAGACAACTTCGTAAGCATCCATAATCCCGCTCAATCTCGCCTGACATCCCGGCCGAGCCATAGGTCATACTCTTTAGCAAACCAGTTCCCTACTTCACATTTCTTCATGTCACGGTATCGCCCAAAAAACTCATCGGACAAAGAGTACCACTGTACTTATCCAGATTGCAAGCTTTCTTTCTACGCACGAAGGACTCTTCTCCGGCATCAAACGCAAAAACACGGCCGTCCGAAAAGCTACGTTCGATACGCTTCAAAACCATACAGCCTGTCTTCGATGCAATATGGTCGGTCACGTGATGGACACTAGGGAAGAAAATGTAATATTAGGATCTGAGTAGCACATTTAAAATTCTCATTATGTCCCATACATTTTCATAAATGTTCCTCAGATTAATCTGCTTGAAAATTATTTGCATTATTGGTGTCATAAATTTCATTGGTGCATCTTCACTTTTTGGCCCTCAGCAAAGGGTTATTCGAATCAGTTATGAAATCGTTGTCAATTTCCTTGACCATGTAATAAATAAGTTAAGCATATTCTATATTGACCAACTGCTTTGATGATATATATTGATTATTGAGCGAATTTTAGAAAGTACAATGCCGTATCATCCTAATGATAACTGTTTTGCACATCAGGCTGTTGGATAAAAAAAATTGGGCAGTCATATGGAACTGAGGGAGCAGTTGTTGGGTTTAGTTCAGTATAGCACCCCTTCAAGAAAGCTACTCGGGAGTGCATCCAGCCCAACCGTGGCAAAATAAAAAGATGAGAGATTTACGGAACAAAGTTTTATTGGTCAGATGTAAAAATTGCAGAGCTCTTTGAATGGAGGTCATTCTAGATGGACGAACCTACAACCGAGAAAGCTCGGCATTACCTAGCAGCTAAATTAAAATGAGCGCAGGGAATTAGTAGTTGGGGTAGTAGTTGATGTGGCCCCAAAAAAGCAAGGGTTGGCATGATTTCAGAGTTGTTCAAGCATTGAATGGTCTTTGGGGAGTTAATGAAGCATCATTGTTCAATCTATTGTATATCATCACTCGGAGTCAGCTTACAAAGCCATGCCTGGTGTGAAAACATACATCATCCTGACCAGGGTGGTGGCACGTACAACACTGTGGAACTGTGTTCTAGTTAAGTCGCCTTGTTAAGTAATGTAGTATAATTCCTTGAACCTTGTTTGGGTGCTTGCTAAATGGTTCCTTCATCTGGTTATTTGAACCCAACCCATCATTGAATTTGGCTTCTAATGGGCCGTATTTGGAGATTTGGACTTAGGGGAGGAAAGTTATAGATTCTTTAAATGCTTCTGCTGCTCCTGACCAGTTGCCTCGAATGTTATGTCTACCATTTGGAATATACACTGGCTTAAATCAATTTTTCGCAAAGGATTCTGCTCCCACTCGAAGTTGATAAAACTGTTTTTTTTAAAAATTCTGTTTTGATGTATTGGTTTTGTTTTTCTTCATAGTCAAAGAAGAACATATTCATATTATAAATAAATAGTGTTTAGTGAAGTGTGTGTAAATCTTTGATTGTGGAGCCGTTGGTGAGGCCTGTGTGGAGCACATAGACATTTAAGGCCCCATCAGGGAAGCTTCATTTACCGTCTGATAAATGTAATGTGATGTAAATCCTCAAAATTTCACACCATCACATGGAAACTGCTTCCCTTAACTGTCCAACCATTATTTTATTTAAATATAAGCTTATCTGATAGAACAGCCTTAATGCCAATTGCATTGGTTGCTCAATGTGTCCATTCTTTGAAAGGATCTCGTGGGAAGGCCTCCATCACTTACCTTGCTTGTCATCTCTTTACATGGACATTTTATTTTATTTACTATGCTTCTCTTTTGAACAATTCCAGTGCTTTCAGAAAGCCGAACTGTCGAACTATATCATGCTACTGGACAATCCTACGACTGCCCTTGCAAATTAGCACCCACAATGTGTTGTCCTCTTATGAGGCACTAAAGCCAGCAGCATTGAGATTCAAAGTATCATCTACATTGTAGTTGGTTGATGAGGAGTGATAGGCTATTTTGGACAAATGCATCACATTCTGTAAATTCTGCATTGTATTGTAGACCTATCTATAAATTTAAAAAGTACCTTTCACAGTGCACACCGATCAGAGGGGCTCCCAGTGTAAAAGGCCCAGGGTAAATAATCCCAATTGAGAAAGCGAAAATATGTATTACATTATGCAAAATTACACATGGATGCAAATCGATATGCATGGTTGTTATTAATTTTTGTTCTGAGTGCAGATAGTTGCGAAGAAATTGCTCAAAATGTAAATGATAGAGCACTTTGCAATTAATTTTGAAACTTATTGTGGGTGCATAGTATTAATAATAAATAATAGAGTTTTGAGTAGGACTATACTGCAATTTGTAAGCAATCGATGATTGAAATAACGCAACAATAGACCTAATTTTGTTTTCTGTGTGAACTTATGTAAAAGTAGATTGTACTATTATCGAAGTGACGTCACAAAAGGTCCCGTTTTATATTCTCAAAATTAACATCTATAATATTAGCCTAGACATGAATGATAATTGAAGTGACGTCACAATAGGCCTGGTCTATATTCTCAACGTGTACTTCTATAATATGGTGGTAGATTTGTGTCATAATCGAATTGACGTCACAATAGGCCCAGTTTTTTTAAAATTCTGAAGTGAACTTATAGTCTAATAGTGGAATTCTATCACAATTAATCAGTGTGACGGTACAATAATTATATAGGTCTACTTTTGTAATTTCAAAGTGACGTCACAATCGTTTTCTCAATGAAATTATTTAATAGTTGAATTGCATCAAAATGCCTTCATGACAGGTCCCGTTTTATCTTCTCAAAGTGAACATCTGTAATAGTAGATCTGTATCATAATCCTTCAACTCAAATCGAAAATGTATATGTCCATAGTCAACTTTCACAGTTCCTCTAACACGAACACAAAAAAGTTCATTAACCTAACTGCACTTGTGTGTAAAAACTAAATTAGGCCTATGTCAATTATATGTAGGCATATAGGTCTTCAAGAAATAGAAGGCTAAGTAAAATATTTCTAAGTCGAGTCGATGAAACAACGATCGACTCGACTTGAAACAATGATCGACTCGACTTGAGGAAACGAACGGTCGATCGAGTTGACGATTTTTCTATCTACTCGATTTGGCCGAGTTAATTATGATCACAGTGTTATGATCGACTCGATCGGCTGCGGTGTAGGCCTTTAGGCCTATTAATTTGACAAGTAGGCCTATAGCCAGTGGAGGCTCTAACTTCTAAGAAGTGATTTAGGCTACCGCTGGTACGCTAGGAATTGCGATGTTATTTCGTCCTATAGAACATGAGGCTATTGTAAGTTTTTGCAATACGCTTTCAGCAGGTTAGTATTATTGTAGGCTATAATAGTCCATGAACAACGTCGAATCGAGTTTACTTTTACCATGAGAATTTTTACGGTGAATGATAAGTTTTTTACTGTTTCAAAAGATGGCTTGGACGCCTTGGAGATTTTGATTTTTGGCAATTTGTGATCTGCACTTGGTAAATTACTACGCTAGTTTGATAGTTTACTCGGCGAGCCATTATAATGTACATTCGGATTTGTTGTTTCCAGGAAATTCAGGTGCTACAAGAATGAGCGACGGCATTTGTTCGATGTCTTAAGCGGCCCGGCGTAGCTATCAATCAAATGGCGCATTTTTCGCGTTATTCAATCAGAGACGAAGATCAAATCACGTGGCTGCACTTGCTCTTATGGCGGCGACCAATCAAAGTAAGCATTGTGGTCACTTGAGCGCACTCTCCGAAACCCGAAGAAAACAAAAGCATGGACGAATCGGGAGCCTGGCTTTCGTCACGTGTCTACGCTTTTTGCGAAAATCCGACCAATTGGGTGGGTGCGTCCCACCACGTGACTACGCTTTCAACGGAGCTGCTGACCAATGGCGAAGCGTTTCTCGAAACCGAAAAACAAAGCCCTTGGACGGTTTTGAGTGAATTCCGCGATCTAGACCCCAACTGATCGACTTATTCTTTTGGATAATCTTCCCCTTCGATCGCATCTTTGTCCGCCACCCGACGCACTTCGTACGGGGATCATACCGCCTCGTTGTAGCCCGCTGATCGTGTTTTATCGTACCGCGTACCCCGCCTTTTGCCGGCTGTCCCGATGGCTTCTACAGAGTCCGCCGCAGCCAACGACTCTCCGTCGAATTCGGTTTGTAAAATTTATGTGAATTTCATTAAATTTTCGATGCTTAATCGTGAAATTCAGCGTCATTGCGGTAGTTACATAATAAAAATGGAACGTGTCGGACCGTTGTGGACGTGCACGTCTAATTATAATACTGGTTGATGGTAACATCGTCCATCCGTATGCATTGAAACACCTTTGCAGCTTTTAATACATTACATTACTGCACTGAACCACGCCATCCCGAAATGTTCTGTACTCATCACCACGCGGAATGTTACAAAATTCCGAATAACCACCCATTTTATGGTTATTTTTATTTTTTGATGATAGAGACGTAAATTTTACTTGTAATTATTTCCAACGTTTTGTCATGTTTGTAATTCAGGTTAATGAAAATAAAGCTGGTGACGAGAGTGAAAATTCCAGTCCGAAGCGGGCAAAGCTTGACGAGGTATGATTCTAATAAGAGCATCATGCAAATTAATTTTTAATTGACAATTGTTTTGGGTATTTGTGACTGCTGCACTTTAATCATGGGCTCATGGCTTAAAGTGTGCCTGGACGGCGTCCATGCACTTGTTTTAAAATCTGAATGCCGTCCAGCCACTTATTGGTGAGCACAGACTGGAAAGGTAATGTGCGTCCAGGCACTTCTTTTTTAGAAGTAAAAGGCGTCCAGGCTTTTCTTTTCTTTTCCACACTTTAGGCACTGCATGGGCTGATATGAAGTTGGTCGTGGCATTAGTGCATTTATTTATAAACTAGTTCGTTCATTTATCTGAGTTTTTGTTGCACCTTTTCCTAGATGATTAGGGTCAATCATTTAGAATGTATGCAGAAAGCTGGAAAACTTGAACCACGTCCCTGTCTTCGTTTGTACTTTTTTTACACCCCTTCAGCATACATATGCTTGACACACAGGAAATGGTTGGCATGTTTTAATTCTTGCACAAATAATCAAGTATTAATAACATTTAAATGTTTAATCTGGACAGTTTACCATATTAGAGGTGATTAATAAATGTTTTAAACCAGTACAATAATACGTAAGATAGTCCACTATGATGTCTGGCCACATCAAAGAAATATTATGCTCCAATACTTTATAAAGTGTATTCAGTGGACTTAAAAATGCTAACCGAACCCAGCGGAATGGGTTGTGCGTGATAGGAATTTTGTCAACCAGTCTGCCGCACAGTGGTGATGGGTAGCGTGACATGAAATTTACATCTGTCCCCACAGTAGTAGTAGTAATCTCAGTTGTACTTTTTCTGATAACTGTTCAGTGACTTGCTTAAAGGCCATAACAAATTATTTAAGGCTCCCCGTCATATGCATGCGCACATTTATCAGCACTTTGGCCCCATGAAGAAGCTTTTGCATTTGGGTTAAACCCTTCTCTTCCATTCACACTGAGCTCTAGACTTTTTGTGCACAGTTTTCATTGTTATCTGCTTCAAAGAGTTAATCTTATGATGTCATATGAAATTTTAATTGAGTGAATTCAGTAACGGTACCTCTTGCCCCCACATGGTGGCTTGTAAGTAAAGTAAGGATGTTGACTGACTAATCCATGGAATTGTATAAAGATGCTTTTGCAATTGTTTTGTTGCAATTGAAAATGAAACTACAGTAATCCATTGTGGTGTTTTATGTGAATGGTTTTTTCTAGGGCGAAACTTCAGCCTCGAAAAAAACGCGAGGTTCAAATAAAAATAAACGGTCGGATGCAGTTATGATTGCTGAAGGTTTGTCTGTCTGTTTGCTCAAAGGGTTGATTAGGTTAGATTAGGTTTGGTGTGACCTTATTGACCTAAGCTGAGATTGAATTCGATTAATGTATGCAAGTTGAAGAGAGATTTATGCTGATGGCGGTTACATTTGATCGGCATGGTTAGCTTATTCAGATTAAATTTCTTGGGCTTTATGTTTGCTTGGATCAGAGCGATTAGGATTAAGGACTAGCAAGTGTCATATTTTGACTTAGCCTGACTAAGATTAGATTAAATTGCCAAAACCTACCAATGATTATATGTAGTCTTCTGTTGCGACCTATGTTTACTGCATTGCAGTCTGTCCATCACGGTTTTGTACGTGAAGGCCAGTGCCACGGGTGGAGTCTTATATTTAAAGGAGCAAACTGATTAATGTGTTCAATATCTTTATCAATCAATATATTTTCCATCCACCCTTTCAACTCTGTCAAATATACGATGCACAGTTTAATATTTAATTTTTTAACTGAAGCTTCTATAAAATAACAACATACAACAAATGTTGAGAAATATTTCAACAGTGCATGAAATTCTATTTTTTTCACAGAGGTTATTTTTTAGTAAGCATTTGCTTATAATGGCCGTATATTCATGGCTGCCGACAGCACACTTGCTTATATACACGCTTTTCTATCTGCGTATGGGTACACTGTCTCTGCCTACCAATGCAGAGTATGTGTTGAATTTACCCCCCAAATTGCTGTGTTTGTGCCACTGCGTTGTACAAATGAACAAACATTTAAATATGGTGCTTAAATTACATGCAATTTGAATTGATTTGATCCTGTCTAATCGTGGTGTATTTTCATTGTTTTTGTTGCATTGTTTTTTAAGCCAAGGCCGCATTTGGTGACATTGACACAACTGAGGGTCGGAGACTTCGCAAACGATCAACAGATCCACCAAAAGTCGAAGAGAAAAGACAGACTCCAAAACGCACATCACGGGTATGCGTAACAGAACGTTTGTAATTGTAATCCGATTTTTATAATGCGCCACTTCATGAAGAACTATCAGTAGTGACGCTCCCAACCTATTTACTGTCATATGATGTAGACTTCCTGATAGACTTTGTAGACTTGGGTATTTTGCTGATTTTTTTAAATCAAAATTTCTGCCTAAGTCAGTAAATCTCACTCAGATTCAATCTGAACTCATTTCCTCCAACTTCGATAATGGTTTTTCTGTGATGTTGCTGCAAACAAACACTGGGACATTGCAATTACAGTGCTCTGGAAGTCATTTGGTTAGATTATATTACCTTCAAAAGTATTCAAAGTTTTGTTTGGACTTTTGTAATAACTATTTGTGTAATTTGTTTTTGAACTAGGAGTTTAATTTTTCAGGTCTTTTAAAATTGAGTTTTTGGTGCCAAATTTAGCCTTAAGAATTTGTTTTTCAATTTGCTTTTAAACAAGTTTTGCAACTTTTAAGTTTGCTTTTAAGCAAATATTTCTTTTTCAGAGAAAAGGTTCGATGAAGGAAGTTGAGGCAGAGGATGAGGAGGACACATCTGAGGACATACAGACGACATCAAAGAAGAATGGATCCAAGGCCACCGAGGATGAGGCCGTGAAAACAGATGGTGTGGAGGACAAGGCCACTGTGGAGGACAAGAAGGAGAAACCTGCTGAGGACACCAACGCAGCGGCCGGTGACGGCAAACAGGCAACATCCGAAGATAAAGATAAAAAGGATGAGGTCGTGGAGGATAAGAAGCTGGAGAACAATGTCGAGAAATCGGATGATGCCGTGGTGGAGAAGCCTGTGGACGAACAAAACAAAACGTCTGATTAGAATTTTGCGCAATTCAGGTCCACATTAATGACTGAAGTCCTGACTGACTGTTTGCGGGACACAGTGTGCAATCTGCACTATATACTTACAACCAGGGCATCGTATAGTAATCTGGGTAGAAGAGGTTTTGGGGAGTCCGTTAAAAAGTCGAAACTTTTATCTTGGATTTTTACGCAAATTGTGTCTTCTGAGCGGAGGGAAATTTTTTACGGGCGACTGATGTAAATCTTTAAACAATCGTGATTCTCTATGGCGTGCAAGTCACTTCCGATCGTTGTGTTCGTTGACTGTGGGGTCTTCCTCTTTGCATCAGCGTTGAGTGTTCCATTTTTATGTGTGAATGGTAGTGGAGTGATGGGTTCAGTGTTCAGAAGTTGAGCAGGGATGATAGAATTTTTCATGGTTTTGTTTGTACGTTAGTTTTAGGATTGATTTTAAAACGAATGAAATATCGATGAGTGTCAAGAGTGCAGATGGCATGCGTGTATGAAGTTATTTAACACAGGTGCTTTGATTGATCTTGGTTGAGCGTTGATTTTTAGAAGTTGTTTAAAATCTAAATTTCAGTAGTGGTCAAATAATAGTAATGAAATTATTTGTTGAACTTTCCAGATTAAAATTCCTGTTTTAAATATGTTTTAATTGTGACTTGGATATAAGTTGAAAACTGAAAATCTACTGTTGTTGATGGGAATTATAATGATAGAAAGAAAAAGAGTGTTGGCCACCCATTCTCTTTGCGGGAGCCTAGAAAATGAAGGCGTTAGCATTAAATGCCAATCCATGTGGGACGCAGTTAAATTGCTAATCAATTGGAATTAGCTGTTTAGTCCATTCGAATTTGATTAGTTGCTAATCTATGATACGAATGTCTGCAACTCTGGGGTTTTTTTGTCTCATATTTGGTCAGGAAGATTTTTAGTGTACAGGTGCTTTATCAGAGAAAAGATTCTGATAGTGTGTGGGTAATTCAGCTGATCCCAAGTTCATTTTTATGAGGCCATTTGAATGTAATTCCTTTGTAATAAAATAATGCTCAGTGGCATTCCCACGGGGGTGGTCTGAACCACCTCGCTCAGAAAAATATAACCTGCACAATTTGTTCAATTCCATCGAGTTTTAATTCAGGTATGGGTATTGCTTTTTTAACGTGCAGCTGTACACAATATATGCAGTTGTCAATGAATTTATGCAGTTATAAAAGCAATCTTGTGCAATGAAAATCAGCAGCCGATTTACTATGGAAGAGTGGGATGGAACGAAGGGGTTGCACAGTGAAAAAATACGCCAAAAAGGCAAATTTCAGGTGAATTACTAAAACAAGAAGGTTATCAGATTTTTCGGTGGTGACTGCGCAACTTTTTGAGGGAAATTTTCTGACAATCGACGTTGAAAAAGGTCACCAGAATTTTCTCTGCGAAAAAGCACACCAGAGATTCAGATTGCTGGTTTTGCAGTTAAACGGCAGTGGAGAGCTGTAGTCCATGCATGTGGCCAACCGTTGCGTGGCGACGTCGGTGATTTACATGACATGATTGTGCAGTTTAAAAAATTTCTTTAAGAAAGCTCTGGGTATGGGGGAGCAAGAGGGGTCGAGTGAAGCTTGTTAAAAATGCCAAATCATTTTTCGTTACCACCCAACTTTCTTAAGGATGGCTACGCCCCTGAATATGCTACTTCGATGTGTTCCTGTTGTGGCATTTTCGGAGTGGATTTAACAATTTTGTGCTGCCCCTTGACCAAGTGTAGCCACTCATAATCTATACTTCAAAGTTTTAACTTAACATCGCTATAATTTAATTTACTGTCTTGCACACATTGAGTTCTTAAGCGTTGTTGCCATCTGAAATATTCCACCCAGGCTACAAAATGGATATCGTCTCTACCTGTAGTAAGTACCGGCATATAGAGCGTTCATAAAGGGCTGAAGTGCATTTTTATAATTATGGTCATTTAAATTTTTTATTGAAATGCAACCTGTGCCGAAATTAGCACACAAGTGGGGCTGATTTAGTTTTTGCATCTATAGATTTATATAGCGCCTATAAAAATGGCCAGAAGCGCTCTCAGCACAGAAGATTTTTATTGAGACTAGCAGTTCACTAACTGCATAACGCATTTTGGTAATCTTTTGAGTTCTCAAGGGTAGCAGTGAAGATTTACATATTTAAATTTTAACTAGGCCTACTGCTATTTGTGATGGAAGAAAGCAGTGAAGATTTACATATTTAAATTTCAACTACTGCTATTTGTGATGGAAGAAAGAACTTTAACGTTAATGTCCAGCAATTACGGTTCAATTGGGAGTAGTATTAACATGGATTTTGATTTCCATGACTTTTGTGAGTCTTATGAGACACACATGTATGTATTTACACGTATGGGCTCTGTATACCTACTTGTGATTGCAAATGTTTATACATTTTTTTGGTATAAGACACCGTAGACACGGTATAGTTTTTTTTCTAGGGATGATATTCTTTTCAGTTTTTGTTTGCATTTTCTGTGGTGTTATGTAACCTGGAGCAAGCAGGCAGGCCGACCTGTGAGAGACAAACACAGACAGACACAGACTGACAGAGAGCAAGAGCATGACTCTGACAGAGATAGAGGCAGAGGGAATCAAGCAGACAAAACACATCGAACGAAATGCAAGAGCAAGAGAAATCAACGTAAAACATTGATTCGTTTTATCGAATGATCGATTTGACTCGGCAATGACGGTATCCATGGAGCTGTTTTAAAATGGCGGACGAACGTCTAAGTAAGATGTAGGCCTAATACAAGTCTCTCGCATGTTAAGGAATCGTAGTAAATATCGACGAAATGCATCGAAGACAGCAGTTGAAATTTATTCTAACTAATAGAATATTGTGCTCTTAAGGTTTAAAAACATGAGGAATAAAAAGATGCAAGTTGCAACATGTCGGGGGCTGCTCGAATGTTTCTCGCAAGGAACGTACGTGGAATTATCATCAGTTCCTTAGACGAGATTTCCACTCCATCTTTCGACACTGCAGTGTATTGTAGAGCAAAATAATATAGGCCTATACCACATAATCGGTGACCTAGATTCCGTTATTACGAGATTGCTTTCGTCTAAGCAAATATCAATACTGCTTCTGCTGTCCGCTTTGCGTTGCGGGAGTCCGCCTGTTGAACCGATCATGCGTGACCACGTTATGATTTCTGATCTAACCGTTGAAGCGTAACCATTTTGTTGGTAGATCGGAGACTCGTAGATGTTCGGAGCCCTCCCTTGGGAGAGGAGGAGGAGCAATTGATTATACTTTGATTCTGAGTTTAAGTCGACAGTTAAGAATCTAAAGCTGGATAACGGATTTATAATTTTCAATTGGAGTTTTATTCGAACGGTTTCATTTGAAGCGACGATCATACATTCAGTTTTTAAAAGAAATATCGGCTATTATAGAAGTCAGTGGATTTAGTTGAATTCGATCTCATGAAAAAAGCTATCACATCAAATCTGAATGGTTAAAAATTTACCATGAAAATGTATCATTCTAGCGCCTCTAGCGATTGCATGGTGAAGTCATTATGCATCCTCGACATCTGCCGAAGAAATAGGCCTATATAGTTACAAACAGGTCGTTGGTTTCAAAGCACCTTAGATGGGGTACATTTTCTAAGGCATGAAATGGCGCTATATTAGATATGTAGAATCACATATGCATGCGAATAACATACGATACATACAGACATACTTAGAACAATTTGTAAGCTATGTTTTCAGTAGAGCTATTCACAGGAAAGGAAACGATTCCTATAAATAAACGCCTCTAAGACGTATCGGGTATAGACCTGGGTATTTTGTATAGGCCTAGGCCTACTGTAACAGTGACGGTGCCTTTTGTCTGGACGTAAAATGCTACAGTCAAACCTTGTTCTTGCGACTTTCCATTTCGTTATTTATTGGCTGCTGTTCGCGGTGGCAAATCATGAGGCAGGTAAGTTATAGAGCCTATACTTCTCACAATAAAGTTAAATGGTAAATTAGGATAAGCTATTTGTGGCTGTAGCAGCACGAAGCAAAGATGATGACGACGACGACGATGGTGTTGACGCTGATAGCTGCTGCAAGTTCTAAGATTATTTATGAGAACTTCTAAGACTAGATTAGACAATATTAAGTCATTGATCAACTTTATTATAATTATTGGGACATAGATGAACATGTTGTTCGGACACTGGCGTCTATACTCCTGCAGCGTTCTTGTATTTGTTGCTAATACCACTACTAGGCTATATAGGATACTACACCGCCAAACTACTATACGCCCATTACTACTACCACTGCAATTATTGCTTCTGTTGCCACTACAACTACTGCTGCTAGGCCTATTGCTAACACTACTAATTGTGGAACTACTACTACTGATGACGATAGCTATAGTCATCAATGGCAGTACTACAGCTGCCATCTACTCTATAGTAGGCCTACACTGCCAGTACTACTGCAACTGCTACAAGGACAAAGGCAGGTGATGATGATGATGGTGATGATGATGACGATGCAAATTATAATGCCACTTATTATGACTATGTTGCTGCTGCTGCTGTTGATGATGACGATGATGATAATTAATGGTGAAGAAATATCAAATAGGCTAATGTTAGTGACTGGATGAAAGCGACGATGCTGGCATTTTGATTGGTTGACGACAATAATTACAATATTTATTACTGATGATAATTGTTATGATGATGTAAGATTTAGGATGATGACGACGACGATGATGACGATGAACATGGTGATGATGATGATGATGACGACGATGACGATGAAGATGATGACGATGATGACGATGAATATGATGATGATGATGACGACGACGATGTTTCTGTGTGCGGTTAGAAGGTTTCGATTGTCCGACGGAAGTGCTAGGGAGCCAGTGGAGTTTCTACGATGGTCCAGCTGGACTCCATCCTCGTCCATGCTACGCCTACCACAGACAGGACGTCGACTGGTGGGGCAGCGTCGACAAATGTCGCGATGAGACGGGAGGTCACCTCGTTACACCGATGGCCTTCCTACAGAACGACTGGAATGGTCCATGGGGAGAATTCTGGATGGATGGATGGAAGGAAGAGACCGACTGGCAGTGGGTCGATGGCGTGAAACTAGGTATAATATATTAATTACGAGGTCTTACTCAGACTCGTCCAACCGTTTTAAGTTGTGGGCCATTGAAAATAGCCTATTTTACAGTAACTGGCGGACCAGGATGCCAAAGGTGCATGAGCAAAACGATGGTTGCTATCGGGGGGGGCCCGGGGACCGGGTGGGGGTGCCCGGACGAGGTAGATGAGCCCGTCTCCATAATAATTTTTGAAACTGTATCTTAAAATAATGATGCACTTGTTATCATACCAACTGCAGTCTGCACTATAATTATCTGCATTAGACCATATAATATTTGATCGTTCAACGGGCTCGCCAATAGTCTCCATAGCAACAAATATTTTATAGTAATAGAATCGAATACAGTTTAAGTAACAAAACTGATGTTCTGGATGTCTGTTTCCGTCATACTATAGGTTCATTCTCTCGCTGGGAAGCGACGCCTCGGTCTCTGTCCGGCGGTGACTGTGCATACCTCGAATCCACCTGGCCTCCAACACAGTTCGTCTGGGTCGAAGAAGACTGCTCAGCAAAGGCTAATTTAATCTGTCAGACCAGTATGTTAATGCGAATGGAAACGCTTTTACAGTAGCCACCGTTTACATGTATAATCAGTGTGAGAATTGTGGAAAAATAACTGGGGGGTTGGACCATTATCCACTTGGAATTGGGGTGTAAAAATCATACTTTAACATGGGGCTCTAAGAAAGACTGGGGGGTCGAAACCCCAACCCCCGGCAATTCTCACCCTGTGTATAATTATTATGTGCGCATATACAGTTAGGCCCAGTGGCGCAACCAGGGGGTGCTGGGGGGTGCTTGAGCACCCCCCAGGGCTAAATAGGTGACCCACGCAATTTTTCCAAATCCGATGAGTTTTTTGTGGGTAGGGTGGGGGGGGGGGTAGGGGTCTTTCGGTCTTTCAGTCTTTCAGATTACACAATCAGGCAAGTTCCTTCATTCTTCTGTATTAAACGTTTAGTCAAATTCATGGTTCATAAAGCACTTGATCTTGGTGCTTAGCTGGTCTACCTGAGTTTGTTTAGGTCTCGAGAATTTGTCTGTCCTACATGTATGCCTTTACATTACAGTATCTCACCAATTTAGTGATTATATGTTACGACTTAACTGATAGTACCGTGTGTGCAATTTCTGTTCCAAATTTGACAAAATGATGGTAGTTATTAGTTCCTGCATGTTTATTATAATTATTGTCTTACATAAACTGCCATATTATACCATGATCTTATTTTCTACAATATAATTATAATTTTATTATTTACTATTATAATAAAATTATGATACTATCATATGATTATTATAATGTGCATAATTACGGTACTGTTATTGGCGGATATGAAACGCGTTAGGGCGATAGGTGAGACGTAAGCAATTGTTAGGCAACAGTTCTGAAGTCTTAAACCCCCAAAGTTTGTGGTAAGGGGACGGAGATGCTTATATCCCCAATATGTCATAAATATTTCATAAATATTATTACAAATTTCTGCAATGTTATCCAATGTTTATCCATAATGAACAATTTGGTTAAGACGACAGTCTAAAACGCTGTGATTACAGTGTGTGTAAATTAAAAAAACAATTCTTAGACGATGGGAGGGGCATGTATTGGAATCTTATATCACATCTCTGAGCACTAAAATCATGAGTTATTTTGTAAAAATGACAACTTTAAAAGTCACGGTGCACTGTGCAAATCCCAAATTTTTAAGTAATTGTGAGGCAACACTCTGAAATTTTAAATTAAGATCTATGACTATCAGCATTGAAAATGAGCTATTTTATTAAAAGATGAGAGCTTAAAAGCCTGCCATTACAGTATAATAGAAATAAAAAATAAAACAAATCTTACACCATTTCTTTCAGCAATGAAATCATGATAAATTTCGCTTAAATGACACCATAAAATGATACCACTGCAGTGTGGAAATAAAAAATTCTATGTTGGGGAGGAGGCACATTCCCCTTAACAAACCCATTTCCGTGCTAGGCCTTTGTTGAAATCTGAAATCATTCATTTTTATCAACACGTACGGAAGTAAGCTAATAGAGTTATTTTGCTGAGTTGACATCTTGGATGGTACCATAATAAACGTGGAAATTCAGAATTGTTTTTATAATTGTGAGTATATTCATTGAAGTTTAGACCACTCTTGTCAGCAATGAAATAGCATAGCAATTTTGCTTTAGATGACAACTTAAAATTCTGCCATTGCAGTGTGGAAATTAGAACATTTCCGGTGTGGAGGGGCACATCCCCTCCCAAAGTCCCTGCCCTCTCGGCGCCACGTGCTTCGGAGATTTTCCGTCGGATGCTCGCCTTTCCCCAGAAACCTTGATTCCAAAAGAAGGGACTAGAAAAAAACACAGGTTATTGGGGGAGGAGCTAGATTAAACACTGGTTATTAATTCTGCCACTCGCGGGCAGAGAAGGACTAACACCCTTTGTTTTATTTAAACACACGGGAAAGGACATTATTTTTGTAAGTACCGGTACTAAACCGTGTTTTTCAGAAGTTTTCATGACTTTATCGCTCATAAATACAGCTGGCAAACAAGAGCATGAAACGCGCTCTAGCTGATGCCAAAAGTTGAAAATGCGTTGGTTTCTGGGGCTCCGCCCCAGACCCCGCTGGAGGAGCTTACGACGCTCCCTCAGACCCCCCTAGTCGGCATTGGCTTCGTGCCTTCGGCACTCGCTGCTTCGCACCTTCGGCGCTTACAATAATAATTCTGAGCACCCCCAGGAAAATTTTCTGGTTGCGCCCCTGGTTAGGCCTATACAGGGGCGGATCCAGGGGGCAATCCGGCCATGCCCCCCATTTAAAAATTGCATGGGATGTGACCCCCATTTGGTTTCAACAAGCCATTAAATGAATGCAGCGGGAGAGAAAAGCAGGACATCAGGCCCCCTATTACAAAATCGCATGGGACGTGGCCCCCGTTTGATCTACCATTACTCTCGACTACGGATGACGACTAAAAAAGTCATCGGTTTTTTCGGCGGCAACGAAATTTTTTCCGCTGTCCCAACCAACAAGACCCAAAATTTTGGCCCCCTTCGAAATTTTCTGTATCCGCCATTGGGCCTATACAATTATGTTTGTCCAGAGTGCACGCCAACAGCTTCGCAGCTATTGACCTGAAACCTTGCACCTACATATGTAGGCCTAGACATGGCCATCAATACTACCCAGTGGAGGGGCTGTCAAATCGCATCACCATGGGTGTGGTCGGTGCTGGGCGAAACCCCCATTGCAAATTTCACTTTCTATACCGCTAACGTTTCACAACTATTCAACTTAAAGCTCGCTGCTAGACATGCATAGTGCCATGGTCAGTGCCACCCCGCTCCACCCAGTCCATGTTATCAATCAATACAATCCGTCGTGTAATATAGACTGATCAAATGATTTAACAATTGATCTGTGATCTATTGTTCTATAGCGACGGACAATACCAATTGTTCTGGTCCAGTGCATACAATATCTTTCGAGGGATTCTGCTTCCTCTTCTTCGACGAGTCGTTGGTCACGTGGTACGAGGCTGGCGAGCTCTGTCGACAGATCGGAGCGACTCTGGCGGCGATTGCACTGAGGGAGATCTACGAGATGCTGGAGGAGAACTTCCGACGATCATCCGGTCAATGGGGAGATGGAGTGAAGTCGAGGGAAAGATTCTGGATCGGATTGAGAAGATCCAGGTGGATATCGACGAAGACAGGTCATCAGAATTATTATTATCTCATCATTCTATATGTCCGTCCGTCTATCCGTCTTTCTGTCTTTCTGTCTGTCTCTGTCCATCTGTTTATCTATCTATCTATCTATCTATCTATCTATCTATCTATCTATCTATCTATCTATCTATCTATCTATCTATCTATCTATCTATCTATCTATCTATCTATCTATCTATCTGTCTGTCTGTCTGTCTGTCTGTCTGTCTGTCTGTCTGTCTGTCTGTCTGTCTGTCTGTCTGTCTGTCCGTCTATCCGTCTTTCTGTCTTTCTGTCTGTCTCTGTCCATCTGTTTATCTATCTATCCGTCCGTCCGTCCCAAGACTGTAGCCAGGATTTCATAAGGGGTAGGGGTGTTTGGTCGACCGTAAGCAAGTCCACAATCATTAACCAAAATAACTGACTAAGAGGTTTGGAGAAACGTCGTGAGCTCTCATAGTCATAGTTCTCATAGTTCTGGACGATCATACATTACAAACTGTACTGTTCTTACATCATGCTAGCAAATGCATGATTTCATTTGCACATTAGTACATTTGGGGAGGGGGTGTTCAAGCACCCAAAACACCCCCTAGCTACGGTCTTGGTCCGTTCGTCCATTATGCTATCTATCATTCCGTCTATCCATTCATCAAGCTATTCTGCATTCATCCAACTATCTATATAATCTAATAGATAATTGGGTGAATGCAGGATATCTATCCACCAATCCAACTCGTTCACCATAAATCCTACTTTATCCATCCATCCATCCATCCATCCATCCAGCTCTCTCTCTCTCATCCTAGTGACCATAACCATCATCACAGTCATTATAAGCCATAGTTCTCATCTTGTTACAGGGGACGAGATCCCGTTGACCCTGTGGGGCGTCGATGGGCCCCCGGCCACGGGTCAGTGCGCATTCGCAGTGGCCCATGTTGGTGGGTCAATTGTCACGCTTGATGGGTCACAATGCAACACAACAAGAAGATTCGTCTGCGAGATAAACTCCACCAAAGGTTCTGTAACATCGCTTTACATGAGATTAAAACAACTGTTATAAAATGCGCTTCATCTGACTTTTTATGCAATAATGTTAAAGTCAGCCGTCCACCTTTTAGAATATGAACGCATGACTTGCATTATTAAAAGACTACTTACTTACTTACCTACTTACTTACTTACTTATTTGCTTGCTTACTTATTTGTTTAAGATGTCAAATTTACTTTAGATTAGCTAATTGTTTGCACAGTTAACTGTGATCTCATGAGAAATTAATTATTTAAAAAAATGACTATTTGATACTTTTAGATTCCTTTAATACGTCTGTAAGATAGTGTGCTGTAGCTTAAAATTCATTCCATTCGCTAGATGGTTTAAGATCCAAGTAGAATACAATCAAACCACTCGATCCTGTCTTTCACCCTCCGCTCCTATGTCCGTCCCCGAGGCGTGGTTCTCGACAGCACGATCACCTTTTCCGAACACATTGCCAACCGTACGCGTGTTTCCTACTTTCACACGAGGTAGCTTAGGGCAATCCAACGCCCTCTGTCGCACAATCTCTTCGTCTGTAGTTGTCTATAACATTAATTATTTACATGCATGCCTTCGCTTGCTCTCGAGTTCATTACTGCAACTCTCTCTTAGATGGCCTTGCAAAAGTTCGTCTCTCACCTCTCCAGTTTGTTCTTATTGCAGACTCTCTCTCCTCTTTCATGTTTGATCACCTTCAATGGCTCCACTTAGGCTACTGCTCGAAATCAGCTTCAGGTTCTTACATTAATTATTTTCCGGTCTTGCTCTGGCGAATCGCCCAAGTAGGCCTATCTTCATCATTTCATCCGCATACTGTCGACTTCATCATCCTCTCTGCGTCTTCTACGCTCACTTAACTGCAGGCATATCGCCTTGAATGTAGATCTACCGCGGCAAAGGCTTCTATTATGGTCAGAAATCAGACGTTTGCCTGAGTTTTGATCCTGCAGCTCTCTCCATTGACACGCTCTTTGCTATTAGCTGGTACCGGGTATACCCCCCAAATCCCAAATACATCTTTCCACCGTTCCATGACCACGTTCTTTTTCTGTGGGTCCTTCGCACTGGGAGCACCGGTGATTGGTGTGCACTGTGCATGTCTGCGCGGTGGTGTAGTGGGTGTACGTTCGTTGCCTTGCAGCCGGAGGGTTGTAGGTTCGAATCCACCTCAAGCCGCCGTGCATGGGCCGTGAGCAAGTCCTTCACTCGCAATTGCTCGGGTGCTTCGGTGTGAAACTCCAATGCAGTGTCCGCGCTGCAGTAGGGAGCGCCTCTGAGTAGGGAGCTTGAAGGGGCGCTATATAAATTGAGAAATAAATAAATAAAATAAGAGGCACTATACAAATCTATCGTAACTTCGTAAGCACAATGCAATAAATGTAATTGATTGTGTCACTTCCGATAGGTTTAACAGATGAAACTCAGAGCAGTTCACCTGCAAATACAACTCAAGAGAACAGCTCTTCTGATACGAATCCTGGGCAGATTGGTAAGAACACATAATGTATAATATTATTATTATGTGGTTAGGATGTCTGGATGATAGATGAAATTGCAGATGCTTTATGTTCTCACAACAAGTGGACGAATGAATGAATTAATTGATTGATTGATTAGTAAATCGGTTACTGGTTTTCTTTGCTTTTTTACTAGTTCAAATTTGATCTTTTATGCATGAAAATTGCTTTTTTTATTAAACATAATATTTATAAAATAAAATTTAATAGACAATTGCTGAATAAAGTATATTTTGTTTATTATTCAGTAGTTAACTTAAGGTTGTTGTAAATAATCTGTATGGTTTTTAAGGTAATTTAGTTTCATTTGCTAATTTGATAAATAATTTGTGATTTTTAACAGATATTACATTTGATGCATTTCATCTTTTTATTATCTTAATATCATTATTTCAAAAATTCATTAATCAATATTTAGTGATGAAATTCTTCTAATCTAATCAAGCCAGAAGGATTAAGAACAGAATTTGATTTAATTACTAAATCTTGATTAATGAATTTTTGAAATAATGATATTGCTAAGATGATGAAATCACCAAAGAATGATCAAACAGCTTTTGGTACTGGTTGGTATACTTGCAGCTGGTCTCGTGGTACTGGTCGTACTGGTGATTATTGGAATTGCAGGTCTGGTACTGCTCTCAGTTTGCCTGTGGCGACGTTTTCAGTAAGTTGATGCTTTGCTCGTCGTCTGTATTTCTACCTGTCTGCTTGTGTATCTCTCTGTTTCTCTATATATCTGCTTGTTCGTCTGCCTGCCTGCCTGTCTGTCTGTCTGTATATCTGTCTGTCTATATGTCCGTAACAAGAGAATTTTCAGAGAGCAATACCAAACAGCCAGATTAGGATCACTCTTGGTAAGTAAGGACGTAACTATGTTGCTGTATACATGTATCAAGAAATTGAATATAGGTCTATGTTTTGCGTTTTAAGTGCATCATAAATTAAATTAAACCAATAAATGATTTTATAATTATTGTATTCATTGAATATTGCAAATCTTGGTGGTTGTGGTGATGTTGATGGTGTGCAGTGCTTTCTCCAGATTTTAGTTCTCTCTGTGAGGTATTCGGATTCACAGATCTATTACCTACCGTCTTGTTGACATAAATATCTACAGGGTGGCTAAAAAAAAGTACCACCGGGGAAAATGCGATATCTTCGCAGCCGATTGAGCTTTTTCTGCAAAAATTTCGCAATTTGAAGGGGAATGAATATCCAACAATCCCTGAAAGTTTCATTTGAAACTTTTCATGTTTGCAAAAGTTACAGCTGTTCAAACTTAAAATTTCGTTTTTTCAATTATCCGGAGAATCGTGCTCCAATACATGTGATTTCATTAATATTTTTTGGCAAATTACAACACACAAATTGATGATGATGTCATACGGCCTCACTATGAGCTGTAGAGAAGCTGTTTATGAAGCAGTCTACTGGTATTTGGTGATCTTTTATAGATTAAGGTCTCAATTCGTGAACCCATTACTGAACGTCACGGGCAAAGTTTCTGCGAAAGATAAAATGGGAACTCGGACTTTGCATGAACAGAGACTGGGACAACGCGTGATCATAGCAAAATACCCAGTGAAAAGTGGAGCCTGAACACATTGAAGGCTATCTGCAAACATGTTTATGTAACGAAGATCAGATGTCGGAAGAGAGGCAGGAAGTGGTCGTTTGGCCTGATGAAAAAAACACGATTTTCAAGAAATTCGCTTGGTAATCGAAAGGTCAAGTTTGCAAAGCACATCGTGGTTTCGGCATCAGATATGCTGGCGTTTGTTACGGCTGCAAGAAAAGACTGCATTTAATCCCATTCAGTAGGTTAGATGTCAAACTCATCTTTGAACTCTCTTACCCAGACTCATTGAAGACCAGGTATATGGTCTAACATCTGGTTTTATTTTCCAGCAGGACAGTGCGGCTGCATGCTCACACGGCAAGATTGATAATGATGGCGGTACCTTATTGCCATCAACTGAAGTAAATTCATTGGCAAATATGACTTACAAACTCGCCAGACCTTAGCCCTCTTGCTTATCACGTCTGGGTAGTTATGCTGGAACGCTGCAAGACATTTAATCCCAAGTTGGAGAACATTGGCCAGCTGAAGCATGTCTTGCTGCTAATGTGGGGTCAGTTGCCGCAGGACCCGACCAACAAGGCCATACTGAGCTTCACAAGAAGAATTTGAGCTTGTGTTAAGGCAGGGAGTGGACACTCTCATTATACCTTACGACAAACTGCAAAACGGAATGCTGAGGTCGTAGTGAAAAGTGATATCATTTGACATGGAAATCTACAAGTGACGTTAATTTTCCGCGGATATTTGAAAAAACGAAATTTTAAGTTTGAACAGCTGTAACTTTTGCAAACATGAAAAGTTTCAAATGAAACTTTCAGGGATAGTTGGAAATTCATTCCCCTACAAATTGTGAAATTTTCACAGAAAAAGTTCAATCGGCTGCGAAGATAACGCATTTTCCCCGGTGGTACATTTTTTTTGAGCCACCCTGTACATGCCAACATGAATGCATGCATACAGGTCTTTGTTTCTTTTGCCATGGCTGGGATGGGAGCATTCCTGAGTAGGTTTCTTAAAGTTGAAGGGATGCTTTAGAAGTCCACAGAATGAATGAATGAATACACATAATACATACATACATACATACATACATACATACATACATACATACATACATACATACATACATACATACATACATACATACATACATACATACATACATACAAACACACACACACATACATACATACATACATACATACATACATACATACATACATACATACACACACATACATACATACATACATACATACATACATACATACATACATACATACATACACACACACATACATACATACATACATACACACACACCGACATACATACATACATACATACACACACACACATACATACATACATACATACATACATACATACATACATACATACATACATACATACATACACACACACACATACATACATACATACACACACACACATACATACACACACACACATACATACATACATACATACATACATACATACACACACACATACATACATACATACATACATACACACACATACATACATACATACATACATACATACATACATACATACATACACACACACACACATACATACATACATACATACATACATACATACACACACACACATACATACATACATACACACACATACATACATACATACATACATACATACATACATACACACACACATACATACATACATACATACATACATACATACATACATACATACATACATACATACATACATACATAAATGCATGGTAATGATGATGATTTGATGACGACAATGATGACTGTGATGCTTTCTACTGAACAGCTTGAAACCAACGTTGAATCGACCGACCATGATGCCAAGAGGTTCCTCCTCCTCCTCCGCATCCCACGTAACCTCTTCCCGTCCATCGCATGAACTCTTCTGCACTTGGTCTTCATCGCAACATCCATCATCGACCAATAGACCCACCCACCTCAGCAACCACCGATCAACTGACATCCCAATCGACGGATCAAAGTTCACATCTTTAGCGAACGATGAAGGATCGAATGTGAAGAAAGAATCGTCCGCTTCTCCAGATGACTACGTCGAAATGAATACCGAATCACTGAGGCAGAACGGCGGAGATTGCGCACAAGAAATATGCGCTACAGAAGCAAAATCATCAAACCATGACCATACGGTGGGGGTCAGTGAGACGGAAGTACCGACCGCAAAAAACACAAACTTAGATTTGCCTCGTGAAGATATCTTCAGTGCTACACCATTAGAAGCAGCTATATCTGTTAATGTCCCTTGTAGGCCTACAGACGATATATCGCGTGAAAGAGATACTGACAAGGGTTCTGGTGTGGTATCAACTGTGAATGATGGCACAGCATCGACATTGACCGCAGGGCACTTGGAACTTGGAGACACGACCGAGGATATGTCTTTTGCCTGAAAAACAATGATGCAGAACTTGTACACAATATATAGAGCCACACATTTCTATCTATTTTTTGAACGAATTAATAGGGTGAGGTCTTTTACTCATAGATCAAGTAGGCTCAGTAGGTTAGCCTATTCGCATATTACAAATATTAAGATTTTAAATATTCACGAATATTAATATTAAAACTGCCAACGAATATTAAATAATTTAAATTCATGTTTTTTGGGAATGATCAGAAACTCTATAAGAAATCGTCGCTACCTCAGATCTCGTGTAATGCGTCACCACACATGCACTCACTAGTACATGTCTTCACATTCTGGTGACGTAGCAGGTAGGCCTATTACGAAGTTCGTTAAAGTTCAAACAATAACATTGCAGTTTTGATGGTTCAATTTAATTAGGCCTACGTCAACGAATATTTTACGAATATTAAGAAGTCATATATTCACGATTATTCAGGTCTACGACGCCCACATTCAACATATGAAAGATGGCATAATCGACGTAGCCCGGGACCCGGCCCCCTAAAAGTCTCCAGGCCCTTGGGCATTTGCCCCCATGCCCTTTCGTTGGGCCTGATTATTATAACTATTGTTACGGTACGCCACTAATTACAAAGGGTTTCGTCTGTGACGTTAGGCTAAATGATAATTTAAAACAACGTAATAATTTTTCTATGATAACGGCTATTCTGAAATTAAGTCTGAAATTAAGTCGTTGAAGCTCACTGTCTAGAATACTTTGAGTTTTAAATTTCTCACATTTGCTATGGCGCCCCTTCAAGAATCTACTCAGAGGCGCTCGAGACTACTGCGCGGACACTGCATCGGAGTTTCACGCCGAAGCTCCAGAGCAATTGCGAGTGCATGACTTTCTCTTGCAAGGTTCCTACGTGGCGGCTCTGAGGTGGATTCGAATCTGGAACCATCCGACTCCATGGCATGCACCAAGGCACGCTTGCACCACTACACCACCGCGCCCCACAGTCGTGTTGTGTTTAGCATTTTATGAGAGAGGGAGGGAGGGAGAGAGAGAGAAAGAGAGAGAGAGAGAGGAGGAGGAGGAGGAGGAGGAGGGAGGGAGGGAGGGAGAGGAAGGGGGGACGGAGGGAGAGAGACGAAACAGACAGGGACAGACAGACACAGACATAATTATATAGCCACATTATATAAACATATATATAAAGTGCATAGGTCTATATGCACACATATATACTGTATACATATAAAAAATATATAATGTATGCATATATACAATTGTACGTGTACACGTGTATTAAGTATATATATATATATATATATATATATATATATATATATATATATATACAGTGGCGCCCGCAGGCGTACGCACTTACGCAAGTGCGTACAGCAGCGGCGCCCGCAGACGTATACGCACGTAGGTAAGTGCGTACAGCGCGAAGACCCAAAAGGTATGTTTTTGGGAAATTCTAGGTTGATGACTAAAAAAAAAAAGGTCATCAGTTTTTTCGGCGGATAGAAAAGGTATGTTTTTGAAAAATTCTAGGTTGATGACTAAAAAAAAAGGTCATCACTTTTTTCGGCGACCTAACGAAAATAAAATTTCTGTGCGTACAAGAAAAAATCCTGCGGGCGCCGCTGTATATATATATGTCGTTCGACGGCGGCTCTTACAAAAAGGTTTCTTGTCGTTACTCAGACGCCTGCCTCACTGGCGACAATCCAACTCAGGTCATTTAGCGATTACTACGAGAGATGCAAAGCTTAACAACAACAGCAATCCTTGGGCATTTGCCCCCATGCCCTTTCGTTGGGCCTACTAGATATACAACGGGGAATATCCGTCTAATCCGACATTCAGCAGCAGAGAAAGTAGAATTACTCGCTTCAATGAGACTTACAGACGGACTATTTAACCCAGCGACAATTCGATTGACTATTCGATTTAACGGTTAATTAATCTATTCCAATTTAATAGGAAGTAGTTACAGTTGGAGAATTGTTTCATTTATCGAGTATAACTACAACCCCGGCGCCTACTCGCTCAGCGACTATTCGATTGAAAGACAATTCTCTTTAACGACTACTCAATTTGACGAGTACTCGGTCTAAAGACTTAATCGGTTCCAACGTCAGATGTCGCAGCCGCAGTCACCGGAAGTCCCGTCGCCTGTCACTTCCGGTTTGGGGACATCAGCGTCAGGTTTGGTTTCACCAGAGGTTGATAGTGTGCTCCCCAAACAGCCTGCAGAGGAGACGCGAGATGGGGGATGGGGTTGGGCTGTTGTGGTCGGGTCCTGCATCTGTCACTTCTTCCTCATCGGAATCAATAGATCGATGGGAATCGTTTATCTCCTGCTGCAGGAACAGTTCGATGCCACCGGAAAGGAGACGGCGCTAGTGGCATCCATCTTTGTGTCGTTCCGCGCTCTTGGCGGTGAGTCAGGGATCGATGGTCTGTTGATTGATTGATTGATTGATTGATTGTAGGAATGAACGATGGTAAGAACGAAAGAATAAATGAACGAATGAAGGAATGAGGAACGAATGAATGAATGAACGAATGAACGAATGAATGAATGAGTGAATTAACGAATGAATGAACAAACGAGCGAATGAATGATATAGGCCTATTGAATGGATAGACAGATATATAGATAAGTAGTCAGATTATGGACAGACAGATATATAGACGGATACATGGATAGCCAAATATACAGACGGATAAACGGATACATGGACAGACAAATATACAGACGGATAGACGGATACATGGACAGACAAATATACAGACGGATAGACGGATACATGGACAACATATAGTTCAAACTTACGAGTGAATGAATAAGTGCATCAAATTATTGGTTCATTAGTAATATAGCTGCGCAATAATTTAATTAATTAATGGCTAATGGAGTGACTTATTCTTTTATAATGTTTTCATTAATTGACCAATTAACTATTGATCGAATTGATCTTCTGCTTACACTGTCATAGAATGATTACCTGGCTAAGTTTGTAATTCATTCATTAATTCAATAATTCAGTAATTCATTCACTCATTCATTCACTAATTCTCTCACTCATTCACTCATTCATTCATTCACTGATTCATTCGTTCGTTCATTCCTTATTCTTTTTGCTAAATTCCTTCAATCATTCAGTCAGTCCTGCTCGCATCCATTCACTCTTTCTTATATTTGTTTATATTTTTTTAAATCATGCATGCCCATTCACTATGTCTATCATTGCAGTATTCATTCATTCATTCGTTCTTCCATTCATTCATCTGTCCTTCATTTATCTATTCATTAATTCCTTCTTCCATTCATTCATCTGTCCATTCATTCATCTATTCATTAATTCGTTCTTTCATGCATTCATGATAATAATTATTCTTCCCGTCATTCGTATACTCCATCTTTCGTTAGGTCCGGTGGCGAGTAAGTTGAGCGATCGATTCGGTTGTCGATCAGTGACTATGGTCGGTGGTGTTCTACTCTGCGTTGGTCTCCTGCTAAGCGCATTCGCCGTCAACATCATCAACGTCTACATAACCATGGGAGTTGTCGCCGGTCGGTATATATACCCACCCATCTGTATAGTACCCTAACACACCGTTGGCACATTATGTCAACATGAGTGAAGTACGCTAACAGTGACTTAGCTTTTCTCGGCCCCGCAGTAAAGGTCAGAAAGTAAGTAGGCATTTGGTTTGCTATGAGGAAGATCTTTAGAATAGTATTCGATCAGATTAGGTGTCATGATTATAATAATTACTCTGTCAAGTTCTCTTAAAGGTCTTTTACAAGACTATCCAACCATGTATGATGCATGCATATAGACGTGTATAATACATACATACATACATACATACATACATACATACATACATACATACATACATACATACATACATACATACATACATACATACATACATACATACATACATACATACATACATACATACATACATACATACATACATACATACATACATACATACATACATACATACATACATACATACATACATACATACATACTAGGGTGGCCCTTAGCATACAGTCTAAAAATAAAAATCGTAAAATTTTGTCTGGCACCCTTTCAATCCATGCCAATTATAGAAATAACATTATGTTGAAAAGGATTTTGAAATTGCAAAACATTTAGGGGTGCCCCTGGAGCGCCGAAATTCATTCTTTAATACAAATTTGATCAATTGAATCATACAATTTCAACCAAACTATATTCAACACACTGTCACTCAGAATTTTACTGAGATGACTAAAATACACTCTAGTGATGCAACAATGCAAATGAAACAAGTGTTTACTGTTCAATTATAATTCAGTTATTGTTCACTGTTCAGCTGGTCACATAAGTAAATGATCAGTACAGGACAATAAAATGCAGGAATCACTGCTTTCTACTAATTTGACACGAGATTTCTTTTCATACAGTCAGGGAACTGTCGTCGATGTTCACTGACAACCTGCAGGAGAAATTGAAGCTGATCCTCATCTTTTGTTAACTTTTTATTTAAGTCCTGGATGAGTGCCGCACATCGTTCAGATCTATCATTTACGACAGCCAACTCTTTGAGTATTGCTTGTGCTTCTCGAAATGCTTCATGCTCTTCCCAAAGAGCAGGATCTTTGGAAAACATCATCTCAGATAGTCCACGCAGACCAAACACCTGAAACAGTTTCTTGTAGTTGGTTGTACAAAATTGTTCCAGACCGCTGGTGGCAAGAAATGCATCTGGCTTCACACTGGGTTGTTTAGGCGGATGATCTGGGGCCACATCTTTCATGGCAGCAATCATTAGCTTCTTGGAGTCATTGGATACCCTTGAATCAAAAAGAGCAAGCCCTATAAGGTCTTCAGACAAATACCAGAGATGAAGCCTTAGCTTCTTGCTTGTAGCAGAAGAAATTGTAGTATGTGGATATGTGAGAAGGTTTGCCATGAGAGTGAAGCCATTCAGAGGAGCCTCCACAGCAATTGGCGCAGTTATCCAGGCTTTCAGGTAGACAACAACTGAAAATATGGCAATATCACGAATGCTGCGTTCTTCTGCAGCAGTCTTCTTGAACTGAGCACGAAAGAGCCACATCTTTATGGTGTAGATGACTTTGCCATCCTTCGTGCCCGGTGCAGAGCGCCAGGTATTCGAAACCGAATTCCACGAGAAGGAACACCTCCAAGAAAGACAACTGAGAGCTCGAGAAATTCCCTGTAATCGTCTCGTGGCTGTGCAGTTGCTAAAATTATGTCTATGAGCAAACTCCAAGATATCAGAACGGTGTTGGGCCACCAATGATTCCACCAACGGATCTGACGAGGCTACCTGAAGTTTGTCGCTTTCAATGAATTTCCAGTGGTCTCGAAACCTCTTGAAAAGAAGAACATCAGGCCCAGTAGAAGTTCCAATGGAAGTTTTTTCGAATGCAGCCCCACCAATAAGTTCCATAACATGGTGTCGACATGCATTTCTCGACGAAATCTTTGTTCTGTTCAAAACCGATGTCAGACCAGGAGACAGAATATTGATTCTGGCTCGTTTGGGCGCAATTGCTTCTTTTTTTACTAGTGTTGGTGCCGCAGGTTTTGTTTCCTTTACATGCAACATCAGGTCCATCACTTTCATCACTTGATTCTTCATCACTTGAACAGGAATCGGTAGACCTATCCAGTACTAACTGGCTTATAAACCCCGCGAGCTCTTCCTGTGCTCTTTTTTGCGCATCTGTTCCACTTCCTTCCGTTCCTGTGCACGCTGTCTTCGACGCATATTCACCATGTCAGCTGCACCAACTGAACCTGGATGTCCCTTCTGCCTTTGAGAGAGTAGAAAGACTCTGTATTTAGGAATGGAGATCATTGTGAGAGCGTCTGCATGGGCAATATCAAACAGGTCATCTAGTCTCTCAATAAATATCTCCTCCTTAATCTTGTGAGCTGTAGCTGTTCGGTGTCTGTGCTTTTCCAACTTGTCAATACAATGCTTTTTGCCTCTTTCAGGTATACCAGCTCGGTTCCAAAATAGAGTTTCTTTTTCTACAGCCTGTTGACTGGAATAACGGACTGTCTGCTTGCCAACTTTGAGTAGATGCATGAAGTATCCAAAAGTTTGACGATACGATGGCAACTTTGCTCCAAGAATTTCAGGATCATAAGAGCCAAGTAGATAGCCACTTGTTTTCCCTCGCGTTTGCATAATTAATTATGAATAATAATTATTATTTGTAATATTTCATATTTACTATGTCTGACAATGTAGGCCTATGTTTCCAATAGTAGACTAAAATCAAATTCTTTCCTTGCATTAAGCAACTCTTCATATAAAATATTGCCACCTTTTTTCAACCAGGCAACAAACGTTAATCAAACATATATTTGAAATTGTACTAAAATTATAGAGCTCACGTAATTTTAATAAGTAAGTAAGTACTAAATATTAAATGTTGAAGCATTGCAAACATTAGTAGACCGACTGAATGTATTAAAGCGCTGAAAATTTCACTTTGCGATTCCAATTATAAATTCGAAGTTTACTCGTACATTATTGAAACTTGAGAGCTCGGGGGGCACCCCTAAATATTGCCCTATTGAAAAGATTTTTTGCACAAATTATTTTCTTCATAATTGAAATAGATTGAAGAGGTGCCAGCAGATTATTTTTAACTTTCATTTTTAAGGGCCACCCTAATACATACATACATACATACATACATACATACATACATACATACATACATACCCCCTTCCGAACTCAATCCCATCTACGTCCATTGCTGACTCTTTCGCATCCTTCTTCACTGACAAAGTTTCCACCCTTCGTCTCTCACTACAGACTCTCTTATCGAAATCTACCAGCACGCAAACCGACTCTTCCTATTCAGACACAACTTTGCCACCTACAATATCTTTCAACCTCTTCGAGCCTGCTACCGAAGCAGAAATTATCACCCTTATTCAGGCCTCTCAAAACAAGCAATGCGACCTTGACCCAATCCCAACATCTTTGCTTAAAGACTGTGTAGCCCTTCTCGCTCCCACGATAACCAAGCTCATAAATCTGTCACTCTCAACCGGTACCTTCCCTACGCTTTTCAAAGACTCAGTTGTTAAACCACTTCTCAAAAAACCATCTCTGGACAAAGAACTCCTATCCAACTATCGTCCTATATATCTCAAATCTGTCATTCTTATCCAAACTCTCCGAACGGATTGTCCTCTCTCGTCTCAACAGTTACCTCATCTCCAACAATCTTCTAAACCCAAACCAGTCTGCCTACACTAAGCATCACTCTACCGAAACACTCCTGGCCTCGCTCTACAACAAACTTGTGATGGCGATAGGCCGTCAACAAGTCTCTTGTCTGTGCCTCTTAGACATCTCTGCAGCCTTTGACACAATAGACCATGCTATTCTTCTCAATCGCCTCTCCTCTGTCTTTGGAATCTCTGGCACTGCCCTTTCATGGATCAAATCATACCTTTCCTCACGCTCTTTCATCGTTAGCGCTTCTGGTCACTCATCTAATCAACAAATCCTCACCTGTGGTGTCCCTCAAGGTTCAGTCCTTGGTCCTCTCCTGTTCATTCTCTATACCTCCCCACTCAGCAAACTCATTTCATCATCCTCTGCTGAACATCACCTCTATGCCGACGACACTCAACTATTCATATCTTTCTCCCCTCGCTCCTTCTCAGACGCACTAAATCAGCTACGTAACACAATCACTCAGATTTCAGCCTGGATGACCGCTAATCTGCTCTGCCTCAACCCCTCAAAAACAGAATTTCTCATCATTGGCCTACGCGAGCAATTAAACAAACTAGACTATCCTTCTGACTTTTCTCAAACAGACCCAACTCTTCCTACGCCATACTCTTCTCCTGTCCGCAATCTCGGGGTCATTTTTGACAAAAACCTTACTTTTTCTGACCACATCACCCAACTATCCCGCACCTGCTATATGCACATCCGCGACCTCCGTCGATTGCGTCCAATTCTAAATTACAAGACCGCCTGCACAATAGCCACCTCAATAGTTCATTCCAAACTCGACTACTGCAATTCGCTCTTCCATGAAATAGATTCTCTTCAAATTAAACGCCAGCAAACTATCCAGAATGCTCTTGCCCGCGCAGTCACTAAGACTCCCAAACATCACCACATAACCCCTGTTCTCAAGTCTCTTCATTGGCTAAAAGTTTCTCAGCGCATCCATTACAAAATTGTTTCTCTAACCTACAACGCTCTTCAAACCTCTCAGCCCTCCTACATTCGTCAACTAATCACCATCCAACCGCACAGGTCTACGCGCTCATCATCATATCTTTCTCTCTCTCGGCCTCCAGTATCATCCTCTCTGAAATTCTGCGACCGCTCCTTAGTCTATGCTGCACCAGCTCTTTGGAACGGACTCCCAACATACCTCCGCCTGTTCGCTCACCCTCCTATCTCTCCTGCAGTCTCACCTCCAAATTCAACCTCTCCTCCGCTTGCACTCTCCTCTGCTGCATTCCATTCACGACTGAAAACCGAACTCTTCAACCTATCCTATCCAGATTCCAATCAGGTTCCATCACATAACCACCACCATCACCGACAACCACCGTAGCACCACGCTGTCTCCTCGGCTTGACCTCCCCGGATTTTGACCTGGCACCGGAACGAAAACGGCAGCTCTGGCTATTGCGGACTTGATTTGATATAGCGCCGGTGAATAAGCTGGTCTCCCTGACGTGGCTTTTGTGGGCGCTGAGAAATTCTCGAAGATTTACATTACATTACATTACATTACATACATACATACATACATACATACATACATACATACATACATACATACTAGACTGGTCCACAAAATTCATCTAACAGATTTCAGTTCTCCACAAGGCTTGCTTTGTTCCTTATCATGATTATAATAATCACAAAATTTTTTAATGAAAATAAATGACATTTAGAGGTCAACCCATTTGACACTTTTTATGTTAATTGGACAGATGTAAATAAATTGTTCCCCATTGGTTAATGTACAACCTGAGCGACATTGAGCGATGTCTGGGGAGATTCCATTTCTCAATTACCGTACTTCAACACTGGTATTGACCTGAGAGTCACCTTCTTGAATGCCGTTCACCATTTTTGGGATTGCCCAAAAAATTTCCTGACAATTTCCAATGACAATAGTAGCTATGCGGTCCATATTTTCCTTTGATCCGTCGATGCTGGGCAACATATTGCCTTCTCAGTGAGGTAATAGCAGGCCTGCCAGTATGCACTCTTGTTCTTCCATTGCAGCTGCTTCTTGTCCTTCTTTTATTCAGAACTTATAGAAAATATGATTTCTGAAATTAATGTCTTAACCAATCGCCAGTGTGACACGTCCATCTACAGACCAAGGATCACGGTCTGGAAGACCAACATGAAGCAAAGCACCGACAACTAAACTAAAGAGGACTGGATGATGTTCTTGGATCGTTTTTAATAATGAGGCAGTTAGTAGCAGCTGTTTATGTAGACATTGTAGAGAGTAGATGTATTGCATACGTACTAGGACTAAGTTGTCTGATACTCTTCAATGTAATCAAATTTTTCTATAGATGCCAACCCAGAAAGTTCACCTGCTGCTTCATAACTGCCTTTTGTCTTGTGTCACAGTGTTCTTCATTTTAATTTTCACCATTCTCTCTTTTCCTGCGGTTGCCTCTTTCTGCTTTCTTTTGCTGCTGTCTTTAAGTTTACTCCACTCATGCTGCTTGAAAATACGTCTGCTTTTTGCAGGACCTATTCGAAGGATTTCCCGATCTTAGTCTTGCTGGATTTCTGTCATCACATCCCTTGAGGCTATATCGAACAATTTTTGAAGATCACTCTTCCTCCTGTCACTTTCTCTTTATAGTGGTCAGTGAGTCTTCAGAGTTAGGTAGTTCTGATAAAGCTTTGACAGTTTCCTGACACACGAATCAGCCAGCTGTGTTGGTATTCTGGCAAGCATCCAAATACAAACAACTCCATCACAGGCCATTTTGCAACTTTCCGGAAGGGGCCTCCCTTTAGTGATATGATGAAACTGAAGCAGTTGCTGTGCATCCAGGCTGCGTAGTAATCTTGCAGTAGACAATCGAGAGACTGTTTTTCCCATAGCCAGTGCTCCTGGTCAGATCTCAAATTAGACGAAGCCATATTAGTCTAATAACGACGTTTAACATGACGAAAATGCATTATTAGCACTCAAGTAAAATGTTCAGAATGGGTTGACCTCTAAATGTTGCACGATCAGGCTGAAATTTTACAGAGAGACTATCTACCCCAAGTGTACAAAAATAAGCCTTGTGGAGAAAGAATTCTAAAAACTTTATTTTTTGGCTATGCATTGTGGACCACTCTAATACATACATACATACATACATACATACATATATACATACATTCATACATACATACATACATACATACATACATACATACATACATGCAATGTCAACATACATGCATGCATACACACATACATGCATACTATATACATACATGCATACATAATACTTACTTACTTACTTGTATATTATAGGGCCTACATAAAGTAAATAAATACATTCATACATACATGCATAGATATGCATGTATGTGTGAATGTATGCATGTATGATTGTATATATGGTTCAATGAATGGGAAATGGATACTGAAAATGAAAAGTTTACAAACACTTGTTTCTAGATTTTAAGCCAATGAATATTCAACAATGGAGATTCAGATCAAGACAGACTAAATGCCGACAGAACCTCATAGATACATGTAGATAGCTGTGCTGAACTTTGCGTGTGGCGAAGACAATGGACATTGGACAGACATAGCAAGTTACACAAGCAGATAGACCATAGACTCTAAGAGAGAGAGACACACAAAGAGAGAGACACACAAAGAGAGACACACAAAGAGAGACACGCAAAGAACGAGCGACAGAAAGGTAGCCTATCGTCTTAATAAAAAGATTTGCTCCACAGCTGCAGCTTGCATGCATGAGACGCTGAACTTTGCCAACCAATGTGATTAATATAATAATCAGATGGTAGCCTATACTGTATATATACACATCCGGTCTGAACCTTGATAAGAAGCAGATGTCGCAAAGGTCGCGTAGGTGGTCGAAACAATTGAAGTTCAACGATTGTTTGTTCGCTTTCACGACAATGATGTCAGATATCTCGATCAGCATGGGAATTCTTTCCATTGTAAAAACATAACTCATGACGGGTCAGACTGCAGTGATTTATGTTGAGTTGAGTCGTTGAATCATGAAGACTTTACTATGAGGACCTAAGAAAGACTGCATGCAGTGGCGGCGCTACGCCAGGGCATGGCAGGGCAAATGCCCTGCCAAAAAAGCCTTTGCCCTGGCTGTTGCCCTGGTCGTTGCCCTGCCAGAAATTTTACCCTGGGAGAATTTGTTCGGGCATATTGTTTCTTGCTGTTCACATCCGTCCGCTCTCGGGCAGGGCAAAAGTTCTGTCAGGGCAAAATTCTGGCAGGGCAAAAGTTTATGAAGAGAAGAAATCTGACATGGCAATTTTCTGGCAGGGCAAAAGTTCTGGCAGGGCAAAAATTCTGGCAGGGTAAAGACCGTAAAATTATGGCAGGGCAAAAGTTTTGACAGGAGAAAATTCTGGCAGGGCAAAAATTCTGGTGGGTCAAAAGTTCTTGCATAGAAAATTCTGTTGCTGTCTATCCACATTACCATAATTATACAACTAACAGCGTAGGCCTAGCTGTCGCCTTCTTGTTTTTCAAACGAAGCGTAAGCATTTGCGTAGACAATAGATCTACATGTATATACCTGACTCTGTTACTTTATTTGCTGAACGCTTTGCTTCCGAAATGCTACTCAAAAGAGGATTTGCAATGCTTCACCAAGTCACCGAGATTGGTCTACAGGTTGGGCCATAACAATACCCTAAAGTTTTTTGCCCATAATCTTGGCTAGAGGTAGTAGTTTTTTAATGAATTTTTAGGCTTAAAGAAAATTCATATTCACACATGATGGCCAGATTTAATTAAAATGTTCAAACAGAACAAAAGTTATATCACTTTTAGTGAGACCACTAACTGTTATATTATGACGATTCAAAAGCATGACGCAGCAAACAGTAACAAAAACGAATTTATTAAGTACCATCTCAAATAATTGGTGTCAAATAAACTTGTTATTGACAGAAAATCGTTATTATTGTTTTAAAAAAAGCAGGTACCAGCATAGCTGCACGTCGCTGTGACATCATTTAGCAAGATGACTGTTAAGTTGGTAAATAAAGAATTTTTCTGATTAGTAATTTTATTTTTAAGAAAATAAAATCGAAATTTCTATCAAATTAAAATGCCCAAGGTGTCGATGGCAGGCAAAATTTGCACTCATACACTTCCTGAGCAAGGTCCTGGAGATAAAGTTACAATCGCCGCTTAATCTGATGAACAGTGATTGCAGATAAATGAAGAGCTAAATAATTTATTGAAATATAGAATTAAGAAATGTGCCGTTTATGAAAAGAAATCGGTTCAACGTCAATATTACTGTACTGTTTTCATTGAGAAGAACCAATGGTTCCAAATATCCGGATTTGAACCCGATGATTTTACCAACAGTGGAGACACTGGAGAGCTATTGCTCGAGAAAAACCTCAATCTGCATACAAAACCAAGAACGATAAGAGAATGAAAATTGATGGTCACATTAATTGGAGCTGATTGGGAAGATTCACCTCTGGAACACATCACCAAGTTCATTAAAAACTGTGCAAAAGACTAAAAACAAGTGTGGGCATTGTTGGTGGACACATTGAACACAAGATGTGGTGTACTATGACGTTCATTTGATAACAATAATATTATTATTTGAGATGAGTCTTATAAAAAAATTGTTTGCTGCTACTTTTTGTTGCATTATGTTTTTGAATCGTCAAAAAGTCGGTTGTCTCACTAAAAGTTATATAACTCTTGTTCTGCTTGAAATATTGCGATGAAATCTGGCCACTCTGCGTAAATAGTTATGAATTGTCTTTAAGCCGGTAGAATTTTATTAATTTTTTTAACTTCTGGCTAAGATATTGGCAAAAACCTTAGGGGTCTTTTTATGGCCCACCCTGTATAAGGATTCTAACATTTGCTTTTCAAATGCCAAAGTGTTTGGTTTCATGGTTTCGCCCATTTGATCCTCTGAGCAGCCAACCCTAATTAGTGTAGGGTAGGTGATTTATAGCATGCACGGTATCGCAAAATTATAGGCCTACACTACCGAACTCGCCCTCTGCCCTGGTTACTTGTGTGACTGCCCTGGCTATGCCCTGGCTACAAAAAGTGTCTGGCGCCGCCACTGACTGCATGGGGGTTTGAACCCCTAAATTCCCCGGCTCCTCTGAACGGACTCACCCAGGACGATCCAAAATTACTCGACCTTATGGATATTACATCACGAGAAGTGTATCTCCGTAACCATAAACACAAACGTTTCTTCCATTGCGGTCGCATATCATCAACCCTCTTGTCATTTCAGCGATCAATGTATACTAGGCCTAAGCCTATATATATATATTATATATATATATATATACTGCTGCCTTCCTGCATAGGTGTCAAACCGCTGAAGGCTCGCATGCATGAATGCATACATACATAATAATTATTATATGCACGCATGCATACAATACATGCACAACCTGGAATAATATTCACTCGTCGCATTTGCAAGTTACTGTTGAGTATTAATATTCAACCAATTTGATGATGTGGAATATTCCTTTGTAACATACACATGATATAAATACACATAACATAATACACATAATATAAATATCATTTCAGGCGTTGGTGGTGTGCTGATCTTCAGTCCGTCCTACATCGCCGTCAGCCACTGGTTCGACAAGAAGAAAGGAAAGGCAATGGCCTTCTCAACACTAGGAACCGGTTTCGGATCTATAGTCATGGGCCCCGTGATAATGGCACTCGTCTCCTACTACGGCTACTTCGGTACAATGCTCATAACAAGCGCTTTGATGCTGAACAACTCGGTTGGAGGCGCGCTTTACCGGCAACCACCTACGACCTCATTATTACAAGGGGTAGTTGTGGTTGAAAAGACATCTGATCACGATCAGGAATTAAACGTATTTTCCGATGAAACTGCAGCAGAGAAGACAGGTAGCTCGGCTGTTATTCCAATCGATAAGAAGGTCAAAGATCGTGCAGATTTGGTCGAAGGCACTGGTGAAAGGTCTTCGGAAGTTGGTGTGAGCCTGATGACCTCAGAGTTTGGTGTTGTTACGGTAAAGTCTTCAGAGTCGGGTATGAACTTCGAAGAGAAGACCAGTGAGAAGGTCTCGGAGGTTGGCCCTAGCGCAACCGACACAAAAATATCGTTAGAAAATAATATGGAGAAATCCAAGGTAGAAAAATCTCAAGCATGGAGTGATTCGAATGCATCAACAAAGTCAGCTGCTGTAATCTTCTCAGATGAAGGAACATCTGAGGAGAGGAGAGGTCTTACCAAGGTATGCGACCCACACACCATCAATGAAGAGACAGCCAGGCCATTGTCACTTGTCAGCGCTAACACTGTCACCGTGGATACCAAATCACCATTGCCGATGTCTTCCAATTCAGAACTTCCCGTTTGCAAATTAATCCCGAAAGACACCGCGACGATGACAAGCAACGGCGACGTTCTGACACTCCGTCGTCGCCACGTCGACCTTTGCCCTTGTCCTTCGCCCTTCAGACTGCTTTCCTTTGTCAAGTCCTCTCTGTGGTGCAACGTGCCCTTCATTCTCTACTGCACAATGGTGACGGCCACGCAGGGCTGCATTCAGTCGGTGCTCATCTTCCTCCCCGGCTGCGGCCGGGAGCTGGGCGCTTCCCGGCAGCAGGCGTCCCTCCTGCTCACCGTCTTTGGCTGTGCGGACATGGTCGGTCGATTTGTGTTCGGCTTCGTCTTCGATCTGAAGTCGCTACGATCTCGGCGGACACACCTCTATACGGCTGTAGCTGCATCGTTTGGGACCATGTCCCTCCTCCTTGGATTTATGCCGTCCTTTCTGTCCCTGGCTGTCGTCACTGCTCTGGTGGCGTTCTTCGAGGGAGGGGCTCACAGTCAGAGGGCGACGAATGTCACGGAGTTGGTAGAACCATCGCAGATGTCCATTGGAGTTGGACTCGTCATCTTCTTCCAGGGACTCGGAAACTTCTACGGACCTCTTGTCGGTGGTCGGTATAGTATTACTTTCCACTCTATAGTATTACTGTGCGGCTGTAGGCTACATGAATTATATAGCGTGTTCTTGCTTATTGCTTTACATATTACGGTGTAATGCATCGCGATCTATCGAGTTATTTATGAGGCCTATCTACATGTACAGGGTGCGCCAAAAAAAGTAATCCCCTACGGATTTTTGTCAATATCTTGGCCAAAAATAGGAATTTTTCAAATCCAGTTTTACGGGTTTGAAGGTAATTCATATCTACGTACAATAGACAAATTTCATCGCCATATGGGAAAAAGAACAAAAGTTATATCACTTCTAGTGAGGCCACCCACCGTTTTTTGACGATTCAAAAACGTCACGCAACAAAAAGCAACATAAAACGGATTTTATTATTCTGGCCAATATCTTGGCCAGAAGTAAGAATATCGAAATGAAATTCTAGAGGCTTAAAGACAATTCATATCTGCACATGATGGCCAGATTTCATCGAAATATTTCAAACAGAATGAAAGTTATACATCTTTTAGTGAGGCCACCCAATGTTTTTTGACGATTCAAAGATGTAACGAGGCAAAAAGTAGCAAAAACACGATTTTATTAAGTATCATCTCAAATAATTGTTATCAAATAGGCTTTGATAATGTCAGATGATCATTATTATTACTGTTTAAAAAAGGAACAGGGTACCAGCGTAGCTGCACGTCACTGAGAAGTCACTTAGCAAGATGACAATCAAATTGGTAAATAAGAAATCTGTCAGATTAATCAACAGGTCCATCAAGAACTTTGCAAAGAGACTCAAAAAAGTTTGGCACTGGTGGTAGGGACATTGAACACAAGTTGTGAATCACTATCAAGTTCAGTTCCAAACAGTTATTTGAGATATGACTTGATAAAATCACATTTTTGTTACTTTCTGCTGCGTTACGCTTTTTAATCGTCAAAAACGGTGGGTGGCTTCACTAAAAGTGGTATAACTTTTGTTCTGTCTGAAATATTTTGATGAAATCTGGCCACCATGTGTAGGTATGAATTGTCTTTACGCCTGTAAAATTGCATTTCGATATTCTTACTTTTGGCCAAGATATTGACAAAAAACCTAATTTTTGTTGCTTTTCGTTTTTGAAACGTCAAAAAACGGTGGGTGGCCTCACTAAAAGTGATATAACTTTTCTTCTATTTGAATTTTTTTTATAATTTGACCATTGTACGTAAATATGAATTGCCTTTAAGACTGTAAAGTTTCAATTAAAAATTCGTATGTTTGGCCAAGATATGGGCTGAAAACCGTAGGGGATTACTTTTTTTTGGCGCACCCTGTATATTAGCTGTCGTGCAGTGCTTGTTGCATTATTCTGTCCCTAATTCCCAGTAACGATTAAAACGCCGAAATACATAATTTTTATAGGTTACTATACAGACGACAAACTCTGACTGGTACTTTCATGTCAATTTTATTCATCTCTATTGTCAATGAATGCGTTTTGTCACTCGGCTTTTAATAAACGGAGATATAAATATAACATGACATGCAATCTGACGTTATCAACACGAGAACATTGCAATGTAAAATAATGTGACGTTATCAACACGAGAACATTGCAATGTCAAACCAGAGCCCTGCGCCGACATGAGCGTGTCGGCGGCGGCGCGCCGGTCATTTTTGGTCGGCGGCGGCGGCGCGCCGACAAACAAAAATCGGCGGCGGCGGCGCCCTCAAAATGTCGGCGTCGGCGGCGCAGCGCGGCGTCCTTGAATTACTGCTCCAGCGTCGCATAATTATTTTGAATGTTGTTACACAAGATAAGCTTATCAAGATAAGCGTGTTTAGCCATTATTTCGGCAATTATCTTGTCTTTTTAGTCAGCATTGATTAGAAACAATTATTCTCTGAATTAACGTTCAATTACAAAATTCTGCAAAGACTTGATTTAGAAAAACACACGACAACTTTTCAAATTCAGGCCTCCAGCTTGCCTAACTGACTAATAACACTTAGCCTAAAGGACTGTTTGCGCGTGGCGGTGCTACCTGCCTATTTTACTTTTGACCTGCCTTATGGCCCGTCAGAAATTTTAAAGGCCCATTTTTATAGATATACAATGGCCGCCAAGAGCCTTCAGCAGAAACCACGTGACCCCACCGGCCTGGCTAACCCCATCTATTCTAACTTGATAGGCCTATAGGCTAACCCACAATCTATTCTAACTTGATATAGGCTAACCCAATCTATTCTAACTTGAAATAGGCTAACCCAATCTATTCTAACTTGAAATAGGCTAACCCAATCTATTCTAACTTGATATAATCTCACTTAAGACACGCATAATAATGATGAACTGCTCTCTGTACAGGCGTGCCTATCTCCATTCAGTGGAGTTCCGACGGATATTTCTATCCTACGCAGATTGCTCAGTATGGTCTCAGTCACTACAGTAAACACGTGAGGAGGACGGAGAAGAGGGAGCCACCCGTCGACCTACTGAACAACGAAGAGTACAGATGGAGCAAGACAGATGACGTCAACGATCGATTCGCCGCCATTGTTGAGTCAGATGGAAAGTCTTTTGAATTTCGAACGAAAGGTTAGTCACACGAATTTAGATAATTCATTTGCATATAATATTAATATATTATATTATATTGGTGGAAGATGCAAGGGTAACTTCCCATATCTACCTCAGCTACAATGTGGCTACATTGAACGCGCACAGTTGACGGGAAGACCAGGCGGTGAATGGCCACACGTGCATGCTCATACGCCGAGGCTAAGAAATATGAAGTCGCTAACTCTTCATAATGTCCATATACCTCTTGGGCATAATAGCCAAAGTGGCGCACTAAGTTATTATTGTTAGGAATGCTATAGACCATTCTATATACGGTAGGCGTACATATATAGCCTACTTCTTAATTGTGTTTGTCAAATGTCAAATGTCCGTAGGCTACACCAAAGTGCGACTCGCAAGTACGGTGGAATTTTCTGGAGACTTATTTAGGCTAATTACTTACTTGCTTGCTTACCTTATTACACATTTATTCACTTACTTATGGGACTATTTATCTTAAGAGACTTATATTTTAAGCTGTGCGGATGATGTTATAAACGGCCTAAAACTGGTTGATGAAACCTGCATTCTAATTTTGAAAAATTTAGACTCTTTGAAGTACGGTGGAATTTTCTGGAGACCGGACACCACCCTTTCGTCGTACAGCGCTCTTTCAATGCTCTTCAAGTTCGACAACTTGAACGCCAGTATTTCGGTGACTGTCGAGACGGCAGGCCCGACCAATCGACTCTACCGTATTCACTACACGTGCAGCCGTGTTGCGCTCGCAGCATCGGGCGCCACTGAGATATACTACGGTATGGGCGAAGGAGCGGCTGGCAGTCAGTGGAAAAGTTTGACACGTGACGTTGGCGTTGACCTCGAGAAGGGCGTTCGGTCTGACCTTGGAGTAGACGGTCAAGGGCGCGGTTCGAAGTACGGGCGCAGAGGTCGGCGAAAGGGGAGAGGTACGCAGAGGGTGAGTGGTACTGGCACGCAGAGGGTGAGTGGTGGTACTGGTACGCAGAAAGTCGTTTTCGGACGACTAGTCTCGGTTCACCTGCGAGGGTGTGGTCGCGTGCGGGAGGTCACTCTCAGCACAGAAGCACATTTCGACCAGTTCCTTTGGTCGGCCGACTGGTTCTTGCGAAACCAGGATGCGATGGGAGCCTGGCCGGTCCCTGTGACACGAAAGCTGGCAGCTGGTAGGCTCCTGCTTCGCCCCGGTTGGTACTCGGCCATGGGTCAGGGCCAGGCCATCTCCGTACTGGTAAGGGCCTTCAACGTCACCGGAAACCCGAGCTACCTCAGAGCGGCGCTGGATGCGACAAAGATCTTCGACGTACCCAGCCAGAATGGGGGCGTACTCGCCAGATTTCTTGACCGGTACTCGTGGTACGAAGAGTACCCGACGATCCCGGGCACTTTCGTACTCAACGGATTCATCTACTCGTTGGTGGGGCTGTACGATCTGAAGGGTAACGTTGGAGGAGAGGCGAAGACCAGAGTGGAGGCGCTCTACCGCCGGGGAATGCAGTCGCTGAGGCAACTGGTCGGTCTCTTTGATACTGGGTCACGAACGCTGTACGACTTGCGCCATGTTGGTCTGGCAGGGCTGGAGCCAAACAGAGCCAGATGGGATTACCATGCGACCCATGTACACTTACTTCTGCTCATTAATAGTACGGACTATGATCCTGTCATTGATGCGACCCTACGGCGCTGGATGGGGTATCTCAAGGGGATCCATGTTTCGCAAAACTGACAATAGCTGACGTGCTTTAAAGGGGTACAAGTAACAAAGGGGTACAAGTAACAAGGGGTACAAATAACAAAGGGACAAGGACAGATGAGGCACCAAATGGGGGGGGCTAAAGTTTCTCAAAATTGACAAACGTATACGCTGGAAATACCGAAAAGTGACAAAAGGTGGGATCGAGGGTATTAAGGTTTCTCAAACCGACAATAGGTGGCGTACTTAAGGAATGGAAGTACATATAATCGTATTGTAGCGGAACTAGGTTGGGCAAATTACACCAGGAGACCAAACACCACCCCTAGCCCGTAAAATATATCCGGGTCCGGCTTTAGCGGTTGACTAAAGACTAACCAGGTTAAGGTTTCAAACAGATTTATTGGTTTCCAAACACAAGGCGATTAAGGTACAAACGAAACAGAAGCGATACTGGAAATGGGACCAAAGATAGACCGCAGCGATCCCAAGAATCCTTCCCGCAGTCGGGGTCAATCGTCAGTCTGTAGTCAGCCGTCGGAGGGTTCGAACCCCTCTAATGAGAGTAGGGAACTCCTAGACCGATGCTTAAGTACTCTAGATCAATAGGAGCCGCGACACCCACTCTCATAATCAGTCACCACTCGACCTCACGTTTTACCGTGCATCAAGTGCCAGCCTCTCTGGTTAGCTTCGTGGCCTTACCAGGAGTTGGTAGTCAGTCCACACCCGGGCTCACGTTTTACCGCGAGTTGGGCGCCAGTCGACCAGTCGGCTTCGAGGCCGTCTGAAGTCGCTTGTCAGTCAGTTACCCCTCGAACTCACGTTCTACCGTGTGTCGAGCGGCAGCGCGATCGGTCAGCTTCGAGGCCGTCCGAAAGCAAGTCGGTCACCACTCGAGCTCACGTTTTACCGTGTGTCAAGTGCCAGGCCCTCTAGTCCGCTTCGTGGCCAACCAGAGAGTCGGTGCCGAACAGCGAAATCCTGCCTTTTTATAGCAGACAGAGCGCGATGCGTGCCAGCCAGACCGGTCGGCTGCAGTCGTAAGCGGCGAGTCAGTGCATGCAGCAGATAGGCGGATGCAGCGCACAGGCGGACGGAGGCAGACAAGCAGGCGGACAAAAATAAAACGGTAAAAGGCTGTCAACACACAGTGCGTCCATGCAATGCATTAGTCCAAGTCTCCACATGCCTCCCCCAAAAGCAATCCAAAAGTCCCATTTTGGAGCAACTAAACACGGCATTGCACAATAACACGAGGGAACGAACACAATGTCCCAACTACTTAACTATACGACTCAATACAGTTCACAATCACAAAAATTCGCATTAAAAACTTAGTTTACGAGATAAAAGTCCAAACAGCAACTGTTCCCAATGTAGAAGAAATAAAGCAATTCAGTGTCCATCGCACGAAATCGGTTAGCAGCACTTATTAGAGTTCAGTATAAAGAAATCGCAAAGCCGTACTTACGACTATTAATTAAAAGTCCATAGTGTTCGCACAAGGGTCGCACCAAGTTCAAAGCAGAAACTGTCGATTCTTCTCTTTCTTTCTTCTTTCGAAGTCATTCTTTAGTCGTCGTCGATCCAGATCACGTCCTCGTTCGACGGGGTCGCCGACGGATTGGGAATAGGAGACGAGGGTAGGCAACCGTCGAAAACTCCACGAAGAAGGTCGATGGACCAATGAGGATAGAGGTCCAACATCCTCTGCACAAATTGCTCGATGGTCATAGTTGAAGCCATCGCGCGACCCAGTCTCACAATGCGAGCAGTCTCCTCCCTGGTCATAAGAGGGGAAACCGAATCTGGAACAGAGTCCAAAACCGGATCGGGTACGCTTAGAGGGAAGTCGGTGTCGAATCCGAGCGAGACGTCAGGCTGTTCACCCGGTTCATGCGTACCAGCGGCCGGTTCGGCTGCCAGGGCAGCAGGCGCCGTCGAGACGAGTCTGGCGGAGCGAATCCGAAGAACGCGGCACTTTGCTTCATGTTGCAAGATCCTTTGAGATGCTTGTGTCCCCGCAAAAACTTGACCGCAGCCGGAACAGCGACGGATCTCTTTGGTTGCCATCTTTTCCAACTGACGCAGATCAGCGGCCAGAGAGATTCTTTTATAGGCGAACGGGACACGCACGCGCGCGACCCAGGCAGATCGATGCCGCTAGGCAGCCGTAGGCGGAAAGATGACGTCGGCACATCCAGGCGCGCTCGCACGTAAACACGTGCGCCGACGAAAAGCTCGCACGCACACCCATGCGTGCACGAAGATGAAACGCGCGCAGACAAGCGCGCCGAAGAGGAGTAGACGACGAGGAGGCACGCGCGCACACAAGCGCGCCGACGAAAAAGCCACGCACACGTCCATGCGCGCACGAAGAGGAGTAGACGACGCGGACGTACGTAGACACGTGCGCCGTCATCCTCGCACACTTTACTGGAACCGGACAGGCCGACGAACGGCCCGACGTGGTCTGTTGGAGACCGTCGTTGCTCCGTCCGAATCTGCTTCCGTTGCTTCGGTTGCTTCTGTTGCTTCTCCTCGCGATGCAAAGGACCTGGTACTTGGCCGGTCGACGGCAGAAGCCGTCGCACCATCGCTGACGTCGGTACGTCGTCGTCCCGAATAGGCTTCCTTCGTAAGTGTTTCTTTCCAGCGGTGACGCGGCTGACGGCTGGAAGAAGCTGTAGCGCTGTCCGTTGTTTTGACGCATGATCCTTCGTTCGTCTTTGCAGGCGACTCGTCCCACTGTCCTTTTGTCCGTCCATAGCAATGACGGAGCTTGTCAACATGCGCCACGAAGGGTTTAGCTCTTGGCGATTTCTGGAGAAGGTAGTTGACGGGGCCACACGCCCGCACGATCATCATGGGACCAGTGAAGTTCCGTTGCAGCTTCGGGCTGCGTCCCACAAACTTCCGTGGACTGAAGTAGTAGACCCAATCTCATTCCTCGAACTTTGCAGGCCGCACTCGCAAGTCGTAGGCGCGCTTGCGTCTTTCTGCGCCCTTTCTAAGACTCTGGCGCGCAACGGTGTAGGCCTTCTCGAACCTTTCCGACAGCTCGGCCACGTAGATCGAATAAGTAGACTCGTTCGCATCTGATGCCTCGGGTGGTCCGTACGCGAGATCCAGTGGCGTCCTATTTTCTCTTCCGAAGATAAGGTAGTTCGGCGAAAACCCGGTCACATCATGAATCGATGCGCGATACGCTGCCACCACATACGGGAGGTGTTCATCCCAATCTCGTTGATTCTCGCTTACCACTTTTCCCAACATGGCATTGAGCGTGCGATGAAAACGCTCGATCATCCCGTTGCACTGCGGACGATAGCTGGACGTCCGCACTTTGTCCACCTCTAACAATTTACACATGTCCCGAAATACCCTTCCATCGAAGTTTTTTCCACGGTCCGTTAGAATCTGTAGCGGAGCTCCGTATCGGACGACAATGGTCTCCACCAGCATCCTCGCAACTGTGATTGCCTCCTGATTCGCCATCGGAACAGCTTCGACGAACTTTGAGAAATTGTCCATCATGGTCAAGATGTAAGTGTTGCCCTTCCTACTTCTAGGATGAGGACCCGTGACGTCCACACTTACTCTCTCCCATGGCTCTCCACACGGCATGACCTGTAAGGGCCCTTGTCTCTGTAGTGCACCCCGCCGGTACTGGCAACAGGGTCCACAGTGTTGGCAGAACCTCTTTACATCTCTGGACCATCCGACCCAGTAGGCCCGTCTCCGAACCTGCCATCGGGTTCGCCTGACACCCAGGTGTCCACCAGTTAGACCAGTATGCGCCAGTCTCAAATAATCTTCCTTGAGGTTCCTCGGCACAAGTACCTGTTCCAGTTCATCCGGTGTCCGTCTTTCAAGTATAACAGATCCCGCTGATGCCAGTAGATCTTTACAGCCTCTTCTTCCTGTAGGATTTCTTGCAGACTTGGCATTCCCTCGTCTAGCCAAGTTCTGACCAAACGCAGCACTGGATCCTCCTTCTGTGAGTCCTTGATGTCCTTCGTACTGTCGTTCTCGTCCGAAACCTCAATCACTTCCCGGACAAAGTTGTCCATGGAGTCGGTCTCCTCCCAGAAGCACTGTCGACAAGGTTTCCGCGATAGAGCGTCCGCATTTCCATGCTTGCGTCCAGGCCGGTGCAGTATTTCGAAATCGAATTCTGCCAACTTTTCTAACCATCGGGCCTGTTGACCAATAGGATCCGGAGTACGCTGAAGCCATCTCAGCGCTGCATGATCCGTCCGAAGTGTAAAATGTCTACCCAGCAGATACTGTCTATAGACCTGAGTGAAATGCACTATGGCCAACAGTTCCCTCCTTGTCACGCAATAGTTGCGTTCGGCCGTTGAAAATAAGCGGCTGCCATAGGCAATCACTCGTTCCTCCCCATCAATGGTTTGGGACAACACACCACCAATCCCCAGATCCGAAGCGTCGCAGTCCAAAGTATAAGCAGCATCGTCCACTGGCAAACTGAGTACCGGAGCGATGGTCAAAGCAACCTTCAACCGATCGAAAGCTTCCTGACATTCATTTCCCCACAAGAACGGTTGATCCTTCCTGGTCAGTGCAAACAATGGTGCTGCAACCGTAGAGAATCCCCGAATAAACTTACGGTAATAAGAGCAGAGTCCTAGAAATGCGCGAACCTCCCGCAGATGCCCTGGCGTAGGCCACTCAGCTACAGCCTGTACCTTCGATGGGTCCACTGATATACCCTCAGCTGTGACTATATGCCCAAGAAAGGATACGGTACGCCTAAGCAAATGACATTTACTAGGCTTCAGCTTCAAATTAGCTTCCCTAAGTCTCTGAAAGACGCTACTTAGACGAACCAAATGCTGTTCTGCCGTAGTGCTGAAGATTATCACATCGTCTAGGTACACCAAGCATAATTCGAAATTCAGTCCAGATAGCACAATGTCCATAAGTCGCTGAAAAGTGGCGGGCGCATTGCACAACCCAAAAGGCATAACTTTCCAACGAAAAGTTCCTCGTCTGGTGATAAAAGCAGTCTTGTCCGCATCACCCGGGTCCATCGCGACCTGATGATATCCGCTTCGCAAATCCAAGGTGCTAAACCACCCAGCTCCCGACAAAGCATCCAAACAGGCGTCTATTCTAGGAAGAGGATAAGAATCCTTCCGGGTCTGGTTATTCAGTTTCCGATAATCAATACAAAACCTCAAGGACCCGTCTTTCTTCTTAGCAAGAACAACATTCGCAGCCCATTCACTCACAGCAGGTTCAACCACTCCAGTCAACAACATCTGACCCAATTGCTCGTCGATAGCAGTCTGATACGGGAGCGGCTGTCTCCGTAATGGTTGTCTCACGGGACGTGAGTCTCCAGTGTCGATTCGATGCTGGGAAATCATGGTCCGTCCCAAATCCTGGTCGGTTGTCGAAAAAATATCTTCATACTTCAACAATAGACCTTTCAGCCCCTCTTTCACGTCCATCGGAACATCCTCCGGGATATCCCTCATCAACTTCTCAACCAAGTGGTCTTTGGGACCTATGTGTCCTTCATTTTCCTCCCTTCTCTCAACCTCTACTGGGTGCAAGTCACTCAACATTCGGTTAACCGTCAACAGGGCGGACTGCTCATTTAGATTTACTACGCGGATACAAGCCCTATCAGCCACATCATCCAATACCACCCTAGCCACATGCAAACCCGGCTGGATCTCCTTGGACTCAGTCATCCACGCCTGTGCAGCGGTCGACAAATTCCTATATTGCGTCCTGCACGGTATATCACACTGAGATCGAGGAAGTACAGTGGTATCTTCCGCAACCATTACTCTGCGGCACCAGAAAGAACCATTCCCTCGGACTAGTGGAATACGGCGACGACCAACGAATAGCGCGCCTTGCCCGAAACCAAGCCTACATCGATGCTTCCTTAGCCAGTCCATCCCAAGCATAGGTTCGCCTATCTGATCGGAAACGAGAAAGCAAGTATCGATGGAAAACCCTCTGGAGATTTTAATCTGCACATCCAGCTGTCCCAGAACTCTAATCGGAGAACCATTTGCGGCCAAAAGAACTCGGTTACAAGGTTGGAGCATCAAACCATCAACATCAGAGGAGGGAACCAAGCTTACCTCCGACCCAGTGTCCACTAGGCAAGTTCTTTGCTGTCCGTTGATTTCTCCACGGATGTAGATCGCGTTACTCGTTGTACCGGTCATTCGCTCCCTCGTAGTGTGGTTCGTGAAGATCGGTCCATCGTTCTCGTACGTCGTTGGACCCGAATCGTGTGCGTCTTCTTGACGGTTAGGATTCCGTCTGCGTTGGCGGCACTGACGAGCCACGTGACCCACGCGTCCGCAGTTGAAGCAGGTCACGGGTCGACCAAAATTCCCGGGAGTCCTTCCCAGAGACGGAACCGGCGGAGAAACTGTCGGCTCGGCGTCAAGACCCGTCCGATGCGAGCCTCGGAGTTCCTCCATCTGACGGCAAATCTTCCCTTCTAGATCCTGTTGCCACTTGCGTTGCGCTGCGAAGAAATGATCCAGTTGGGACTGAAGTTGTCCCCCGGCATCTCCTTCCTGTGTCACTCTCACCCGATTGGCTGGTTTCCGTCGGTCTTCCAATTCCGACGTCTGCTGATAGGCGGCGAGACGTAACGCGGTTCTGTAGGCTTCGTCAATCGTTTTTGGCTCACGTTCCCTCACCTTGAGAGACAATTCCCGGTCCCGTATCGCTTCGAGGAAAGCGTCCTTCGCGACGATCTCTGTTGTCTCGTTGGACGGCACCGGATAAGCGAGGACGACAAGTCTTCTAATGTCGTGCAGCAGGTCCCCAAGCGTCTCGTCTGCTCTCTGTCGGCGATAATACAATTGGGCCCGGAAGGTTTCAGCTTGACCCTCTGCGCCGTAACGTTGCCGTAATCTTTCGACGAGCTGTTCGTATGTGATTTCTGTCCTGGCTCCGTAATCCCAGAGCAACTGTGTTGCCGCCTTCTCTAACGAGCAGCGGAGGAAATCGACCTTATCATCTGCAGTCCATCGGTTGTGTCTCGCACACACGTCGAATTGCGCCAGGAATGATTCGAGAGATCCGGTTCCATCGAACTTTCCTGGTTTCATCGGACTCTTTCGGTCTCCGATCATGCGACCGACTTTCTCCATGACCCTTGTCTCCAGGACGCTGACGTCTTTCTCCGGGATCAGTATACTCTTGCGGTCCTTCTTTGGTGAATCGGCGAAATCAATCTTCGTCAGGAAACGGCTGGATTCGACCTCGTAGTCCACCAGGAGGTCCTTTCGTCGTCCGGCGTCTGGCGACGAAGTAACCGGGTAACCAGGAACAATTTCTTCCGTCTGACCGTTCCACATCATTGTCAGTCCGTCAGAGTCAAAGTCTACCACCCCAAGTTCCAGTTTTGTCGAAGGCCAAAATCACCAAGAGAAACCAAGAATGACCCCACTTACCGGGTACCAGTTTGTAGCGGAACTAGGTTGGGCAAATTACACCAGGAGACCCAACACCACCCCTAGCCCGTAAAATATATCCGGGTCCGGCTTTAGCGGTTGACTAAAGACTAACCAGGTTAAGGTTTCAAACAGATTTATTGGTTTCCAAACACAAGGCGATTAAGGTACAAACGAAACAGAAGCGATACTGGAAATGGGACCAAAGATAGACCGCAGTGATCCCAAGAATCCTTCCCGCAGTCGGGGTCAATCGTCAGTCTGTAGTCAGCCGTCGGAGGGTTCGAACCCCTCTAATGAGAGTAGGGAACTCCTAGACCGATGCTTAAGTACTCTAGATCAATAGGAGCCGCGACACCCACTCTCATAATCAGTCACCACTCGACCTCACGTTTTACCGTGCATCAAGTGCCAGCCTCTCTGGTTAGCTTCGTGGCCTTACCAGGAGTTGGTAGTCAGTCCACACCCGGGCTCACGTTTTACCGCGAGTTGGGCGCCAGTCGACCAGTCGGCTTCGAGGCCGTCTGAAGTCGCTTGTCAGTCAGTTACCCCTCGAACTCACGTTCTACCGTGTGTCGAGCGGCAGCGCGATCGGTCAGCTTCGAGGCCGTCCGAAAGCAAGTCGGTCACCACTCGAGCTCACGTTTTACCGTGTGTCAAGTGCCAGGCCCTCTAGTCCGCTTCGTGGCCAACCAGAGAGTCGGTGCCGAACAGCGAAATCCTGCCTTTTTATAGCAGACAGAGCGCGATGCGTGCCAGCCAGACCGGTCGGCTGCAGTCGTGAGCGGCGAGTCAGTGCATGCAGCAGATAGGCGGATGCAGCGCACAGGCGGACGGAGGCAGACAAGCAGGCGGACAAAAATAAAACGGTAAAAGGCTGTCAACAAACAGTGCGTCCATGCAATGCATTAGTCCAAGTCTCCACAGTATTAGCAAATTCATAATTATTATAGCGCCAATCTTGGACAGAGGATCGGCTTCTAAAGAGCGATAACAGATGAGGCAATCAACCACATTAACCAAGGCGTTAGTATAACAAATTGACAACGGATGGATAACAGGGACGACAGTAGGCTACCTCAATTTTTTCAAAACAATAGATATTAATGTATCAAGAGTGGAACAAGGCCTACCTTAGGCTAAAGCTCTGGTGTGGGCCAGTACGTAGTTCCTTTTTTGCTCCCGATGTTCGTCAGTCATCATTTTCGTTCGTGAGATTCTCAAAATTCTGAAAGGCTACACTTGAGTCTCAAATGCCTGAACGCGCTTCTCTTTACTTCGTCAGCTTCCAGGCCTCGCATCCGTATTCCGTTCGTCGCCACTGGAAACACCATTGCTTCCGTCAAACGTATACAATAATATTTTAGTATCGCTACCGAGTGCCGACTGACTTTGTTCCTCAACAATAAACATTTCAATTTGACCATAACCGTCATATCCCATGGCCAGCCATGATCACTCGCGCATTTACGTCACCGTTTGTTAAATATCAATGACGTCACAAATAAAATGTCTAATTTTTGCTCTTATTTTTGGCTGCACTTGTAAGTGAAACAGCGAGACGACGTCATTGGGCTTAATCGTCATCACAAGTCATTATCAAGTTATGCAACATCTTGATTAACATCAATCGTAACGGCTGACAGAACGGACAGCCTTCGCTAATTGCTACACTTTAGGCCCCCCCAAAAATAATGCTGTGTTTCCGGTAACAGAGCTAAAAAAAATTGGGTAGGTAGGTCGAAAAATATTTTTATTTTGGTAAAATATTTTTATACAGTGACTATACGAAAAATTATACCGATATATTATTTTTTTGCATAAAGGTACACGCTGCAACAAAGTACGTGTTCTAAGCAAGTATAAACTGCCTATTTCCATGTACCTAAAATTGCTCTAGAAAACAATTCTATTAATTTCATTTTGTTGACATTCTTTCTGGTAAGATAAAGTAGGAAGGGAATGGGAAGATGAGCGCGAACAAAACATCACTGCTAGGGGTCGTTCCAGACTGATCGAGCCAGTGACTAGTTACACCTAGAGGTTGCTAGATTTATTTTCCCTAGTCACCGTTAGAGGTGACTCAAGTGAGAATGATAAGGCTAGAGGTTTCTCAAGACTGGCAACCAGGAAGTAGTTAGGCAGGCATGAAACTCTAAGGCAATGTAAATAAAAAATTTACGCAAAATTTTCCGAGTCGCTGCAATAAAAGTGAGTCGGTTGGGTTACCAGAAACACAACTTTTTTTGCCTAAGATCCAACTCTATACGGAAGGCAATGTCAGCGTATTATGTCCCAAAAAATTTTGAGAAATTTTTTTTCATAACATTTTTTCCCATAAAATTTATTTTTTTAAATAAATTTTTTTACAAAACTATTTGAGTCGCGGCAATAAAAGAGGGTCGGTCGGGTTACCGGAAACACATTATTTTTTTTTGGCCTTAGTCTCAAATGCCTGACGTCCGCCCGAGCTCTCCATGCCAGTGTGTTATATCCAATGCGCTATCAGCGTCCACAACACCTGATAATAATTGCGAAATGTAAAGTAGAAAATGTTCTGGCTGATAGGACAATTTAAAAAAGTACCGGAATGCGCGCTTCGAGTAATACTTCCCAAAACGCCGTTCGGACCGCTTCAATTACCCTACCTTGCCAGCCATGGACACTATACAGCTGGGTCCAACATGGAATCTATATAGATTAGATACCTGGTAGTTGGTACGCATCCAAAATTCCTTAGCTCGGATTGTGCTGTGCGTCCCACTACGATCAAAATTCTTCAGTCTTACTTCATCAGCTGCTTTGGCTTCCTGATGCACGGACAAGGACGCTCGGGGCTATTTTGTATTGATTTTCGCTTGGGACGAGTTGCTGTAGAAAAGGGAATTGCAGTAGTCGAGTTTTGAATAAACTGACGCGTAATTATGTTGCTCCGACAGTTTTGGAAATCATGAATTTCCATTAGCAGCAGTGGCGGCGCTAGGAGGGAGCTGGGGAGCAAGAGGCTCAGCCCCCCCTAAAAAAGGGCCATCCGAAGTTTTTTACATTGAAATATCCACGATTTTCGGCTGAGGGCTAAAAAAAAAGGTCGTCAGAAATTTTGGCGGCGAAAAATGGAAAATTTTCATGGGATTTCGGTTGATGACTAAAAAAAAAGGTCGTCAGAAATAATTTTGGCGGCGAAAAATGGAAAATTTTCATGGGATTTCGGTTGATGACTAAAAAAAAGGTCGTCAGAAATAATTTTGGCGGCGAAAAATGGAAAATTTTCATGGGATTTCAGTTGATGACTAAAAAAAAGGTCGTCAGAAATAATTTTGGCGGCGAAAAATGGAAAATTTTCATGGGATTTCGGTTGATGACTAAAAAAAAGGTCGTCAGAAATAATTTTGGCGGCGAAAAATGGAAAATTTTCATGGGATTTCGGTTGATGACTAAAAAAAAGGTCGTCAGAAATAATTTTGGCGGCGAAAAATGGAAAATTTTCATGGGATTTCGGTCGATGACTTTAAAAAAGTCGTCTCAAATTTTGGCAGCGAAAATGGAAAATTTTTATGAGATTTCGGTCGATGACTAAAAACAAAAAAAGAAAACAAAAAAAGGTTGTCAGAAATTTTGGCGGCGAAAATGGAAAATTTTTGCCGCAAGGCTTCAGCCCCCCCGAAACTGAAATCCTGGCGCCGCCACTGATTAGCAGTTAAGAGTAAAGCAGTCGGCTAAGGTCTGAAGTGAGGCTGTCTTTAGATTTGTGGTCGAAGGTCTGGAGGCAACTATTAGTTTCGTTTGCAACTCACAACTATGCAAAGTTCTTTTTATGAACATAGAGGATTGCAGTCATCCAGGCTGACATTTTGGTGAATGTGTTATTTACATCATTTGTGCATTTGGAAGCAAGTGTGTGGATAATAAAGAATTAAGTATATCAAGTGCTGTGTGTCAGAATCAATCCACACACAGGAAATGAGTTGGCTGAATAATTGGAACATGTAATTACAACTGAAACGAGAAAAGTCGTGAGGACCATCCCCACATGCGATAGTTTTGAGGATTAGAGGAAGGAGCGTCCAGTAGCGTTAAGAGTGAAGGAACTTGGGATTAAAAACCTTGAGAACAGTCTAGAAAATGTTCACAATTAGAGTTAACAGGCAAAATATTACATTAACATGACACCTTTACACAATGTTGTGTTCAATAGCAGGGCACCTTTTTAACATACTACATTTACAATACAAAGGACACCATTTGAAAAAGACGGCATTTTTACAATATATAAAACAGAAGATATCTTTTTACACAAAGTACATTTTTCAATGATGGGAAACATTTCAGATGACTACATTTTCAAAACAGGACACACTACAATTTACAGTGATACGAAGTCTGCATTCGAAAACAAAACTCATTTCAGTAATAGGACACACTTAAAAACATACAACAAGAAAGTGGCAAGTTCAGTGCTTCGAGTCAACTGACCAAAATATGAGGGCATCTGAAACCACGGCAATCATAGCCCCAAACTTCAACCATTCTAAAAAAAAGTTATAAAAAACACGGTGGGCACACGAACCGAAGCATTTCACTAAAAAACGATCTAACACGTATTACTGGATATTTCCAACACACACACACAACACACACAGTCAGTAACAGTTTATGTAACATAGAATTGAGTAACTCATCACCTATTACACAGTTCATCTTAATTGAGCAGAAAAAACTCAGTTACAGTAGAAAACTTATAACTCGCTAATAACATACCTTGTCAAAACACACATTCGCTAGCGTGCTGCCCATACCACCGCCTTAGCCAGTCCCAAGTCAGAAAACGAAGGAGGGCAACCATTGGATATCATTAAAAAGTTGGAAACTACTACTAAAACATGATTGGGGCAAACAGTTGTCTAACATGCTTAACATGATACAGAAGAGTCTGGCAATAGACCACACTGATTGTGCCATATCGCCAGACAATGTCCATGCTCGGTCAATAGCCTCAACAACTTTCTCAAATTAGTTTTACATTGTGTGCTTGACATCCTAGGCTGATGCTAAATCGAAGTCTTGACTGACCATTTTATGCGGTTTATTAGCAGAAAATGATGGAGTAAAATCTTGCGCAGCAGCAATAATTTGCAGCAACTTCGTGTAAATATATTTAATCTAATACACTGGCAAAAGGATCACACTGACCACATTAATCCACTCTAAGATCCTCAACAATCTGATTTTAATCCACACTTTGAAAATCAATATTTATACTTTGATCCACCCTTTGATCCACAATGATTATACCTTAATTCATTCATTATATGATCCTCAACAGTCAGATTCGGCTGTACCAATACAACCGACAATTGATCATTTTCCTGTTTGGTTCTGCTGGTGCCGGTTGTTAATGGCATCACAATGGTGCTGATGACTCCAATAACAACCACCAGAATTGTTATCATGCCAACCAAATCACTCTAGAGCCATTGTTCTGCCACACTTCATCCAGCTGTCAATCAAGCCTGGTGACAATACTTCCTGCACGAATACTTCAGCAATGATTGGCAGGTGTCAATCTGGAAACAACACCACAACTTCACTACAGCATAATTCAAAATTATTTCAGTATCATAATTGACAGGTGTCAATCATTTTTCGCACATGATCTCCCTGCACTAGTTCTCAAGCATACAAATGCTCTCTATTTTCCAACAAGTGTTACCATTGGCAGCTGTCAATCAACTCGTCAATAAACAAGTAACATTAGTTCATTTAAAAGTCACGATTGGCAGGTGTCAGCAAATGCAACACCATTATTCACTTGGAACCATTTGACTTTGAACCGTTCCACTTTGAACCGTTCCCCTTTAAACTATTCCACTTTGAACCGGTCCACTTACTCGTTCGTCGTTCCACTCCTCTGATCGTGGTACCACTTGATAAAGAAATCATTTTGTTGCTTGAGTCGATGTATGAGGCCATATGCCTGTTCCAATTCCCTCATCAGCTGCACCACTTCCTGGGTCTTCTCCACGAGGGCGCCCCGCAAAAACAGCTTCTCCGCATCGACCACTGTCGCAGCCCCACCGCCGTCGCTGCCCGTCGCCTCCCCGCTACCACCCACCTCCGTTTTTACAATGCTGGCTTTGTTTACATCGGCATTTCCTCCGACTTCGGCGAACGTGGCTCGCCCTGGTGGTGGGGCGGATGTAGCGTGAGATTCTGTCGTCCACCACCAATTGTTTGCGGTCGTGTTTGGCATCGAAGTGTTGTTCTGATCGGATCGAATGGCATTTGGATCGGAGCCAATCGGAGTCGGACCAGATGCCAGAGTTTGGCTGCTGCAAGGAAAACAACAAAGGAAAAGGTTGAAGAAATATATGTTAAGAACAATGCTCAATGTTATACGCTTGAACAATGCCACTGCTTGCACGCTGGCAGTACCAGTCCAACACCTGGATAAAAGATGACGGTGACGCTAATGATCATTGCTATTATAAAATGGTGTTAAACTGAAATCTATTATAATAGGTAATATGCTTCTAATAATGGAAAAGTAAAATACTTGAATGCAACTTTTGGTAAAATACTTGAATGCAACTTTTAGTAAAATACTTGAATGCAACTTTTAGTAAAATACTTGAATGCAACTTTTAGTAAAATACTTGAATGCAACTTTTAGTAAAAAACTTGAATGCAACTTTTAGTAAAATACTTGAATGCAACTTTTAGTAAAATACTTGAATGCAACTTTTAGTAAAATACTTGAATGCAACTTTTAGTAACATACTTGAATGCAACTTTTAGAACTTTTACAAACTCAGAGACAAATGGCAAAGGTATAAGCAAAGATAAATGGAAAGGTTAAAAAGTAACAAATATTGAAAGTTAGAAGGTGAAGTCAACATACTTAAAATGTAATGCAGTTAAAGTAGAAAAGCGAAAAGAACATATCTGATCAAACGCAGCCAGAAAAGATAAGACGGAAATAAGTAACACTTGGTAAAAAGAGTGCCATAAAAATTTCTTTAATTAACGAATGAATAAAACTGCTATTTATATTAATCTTGTAAAGACTACCTCACTTACACTTTTACCTTACTTCACCCTATCTTGTACCAATTACAACGACCTTGGACCTGACCTATTTCAAAATAAGGTCAGTTACCTCATTCCTTTACCTTGCTAATGCACACAATGTTGTCATATTGACATCGTGAAAACGGGTTTCAGGTAATGGTAATGCTCTGACATGAAGAGCAAGGCAGCATCAATTCCGTCTGAAAAGGTCGATTTAGCCTTTTAATTGCCAGGTAGCGCTGGTAAAACTCAGCAAAACAGATATGACACCTTGCATAGTTGCCATAGAATTAAATCCGACTCCCGTAAAACTTGCGATCATCAGCTCCTTACACGACTTCATAAGCAAATTTAATTATTATTTAGATTACTAATATTACCACACCTAAAAATAGGATTGGGGTTTTCCGTTTCCGCAGTGCCCTCGCGTTCGTCATGCAGATGGCTATCGTAGACGACCTGTGCGAGTAGATCTCTATGCGAAGACGGATCTGCGTTCGACCAGACCTGACCAAAAGATGGCAGCACCATCGACACCTCGTCTGGACCGTGGTAGACGGAAGGCGCTGGCTGAGGAGGAGCCACGGAGGTGGAGTGGTTGAGGACGGACGGGGGTTGATCGGGGGTGGTGGCTGGGGGTGCAGGTGGCTTCGGCTGTTGCTGGTGGGATTTGGATTTCTTTGATGGTGATGGATCCTTGGCCGTCTTCTTTGCTCGCGGTTTGATCAGATCGGACGCCTGAAGACCGTTTGTACGCAGGTAGCCCTGCAGTTCAGTGTCGTATCTCACCTGAACAGTGGACAGGTAAGAGTAATTTATTCTTATTGCAACACCTTGACAGGTAGGAAATTCTAAGTACAATGTAAAGAGTAGGAGTAAATTCTAAATAGTAAAGTTTTAAATGCTGAAAACTCCCTATCAATATACATTATACATTCACGGATGGATAAAATATTCAATATTAAAACAATTAATCGGGCATTGACTTCTATATATTATACAAAGATAGAAAATTCCACTCTCTACATCATTAATACTCATGGGCAGGTAACGAATTCAAAATATCAGCACAACTCTAGAGGAAACATGGTACCGTAACACATAAGGACACGTTGGACAGGTCGAAAAGATTTGTCAATAAATCTAGAGAGATAGAAAATTTAGATTAATGCCATTGAAAAATATGATATATCCTAATTCATACACAGGGAATGTAATAAAATAAATATCAATTAACACATGCACACACGTAGCAATTTTCAATTAATACAACTTGATCAATAGAAATTCTGAATGGCTAAGAAAGTTCATCTAATACAATTGCACATTTAGTTAATGCTTGTGAAATTCTCAGACATCCAGAAAATTCTAATTTAATACACTTTGGTAAGAAATCATAATTAATACTCCAATAATTACCAACAATATCAGATATCAAACAATGTATCTGTACAGAGTACACTGCAGGTTATACATAAATATCTCGACAGCCAATTAGAAAAGCATTGTCTATAAAAAAATCCATTAACACACCGGTACCATCAAATACCAATTTTAACATAACTGTACTAGTGTACTGGTAATCAGATCAAAATCAATCAGAAAATCAATTAACACACCTGTACAGGTAACTATACATAACACCAATAAGACTTCTGCACTTGCAAACAAACATGAAAAATCAATAACCACACTGCTTCACAACTATCCACATAAAACAACGCTTAAAAATCTGTGTATGAAACATCATCAAATCTGCTCAGAACAGCCAAGCACTATTACCCTGCTGCATGGGTAAAATCAATGACGTTGCTCACCTTATCATTGTTGAACTCTTCGATGAACTGCTGCTTTCTCGCATCGTCAAGTTCGCGCCAGATGCGACCGATCGTGGCACCGACTTCACAGACCGACATACCTGGATTGGCCGTCTTCACCTGCTGCCATATCTAAGACAAATGACATCCCACGTTGTTGTAATACTTTTGCTAATTTAATAGAAGAAAATCACACTTGAAAATACAGCCTTAGCAAATCAAACTAATTTAACTATACATTATCTAACATCTTATGACATGAATTCCTTATACTTTTCCTAAGTTACCTTTAATATTGCGTGAGATTTTTAACACATAAAAATTATTTTGTCAATTCTGGCTTTCTGTCGTTAGGTGAGGAGTATCTCTGATGAAGAGGTGCTATATAAATGTGTGATTACAATATCAGCTACATATATTTAATTGATGGAGATTGTACACAGGAGGACAATGATGAATCTGGAAGAACTGAGGGACAAGATGCAGAACAGAATGGCGTGGAGAAGGTTGGTCATGAAGGTCGCTAAAGTTCCCTGAACTGATGGCACAAGGTGACAAGGTGATATTTAATTGAATCCAATCCTTAATCTAAAATCCAATATAATTGCAACAGCTGTTGCATAAGTACATATATTCAAATTCTAATCTAATCCCATTGCATTGTTGTCTAAACTTGATGAAACCTAATGTGAATCCAATCTCTAACTAGTTGTAGCCTAAGTAAAAACCAGAATACCAGTAATCTACCGTAATTCAATCACATCAGACTAAAACTACTTTAGGTATAGGACTGGATAAGGTTAAATTTAGATTATAGCTTGATTAGATTAGCGCAAGATTAGAAGAAGACTACAATCAGTTAAGGTTTGATTAGTATAATAGACAATTAGACATACCCCTTTACTGAATCTCATGTAAGGCGACAGTGGCTTTTTCGGAGGCAATGGGATGTCAGATCGTGGTTGACCTTTACTCGTCAGCAAAGCAGGGGCTGTAACCACCGGGACATACGCCACGGATGGAGTAGGTTGGGTCGGGGTTGTTACCCCAACACCAGAGGGCACCAGTTCTGCAGACGCCCCAATCGACTGGCAGTATTCCAAGTCGGTAAAACGTGGACCGAGTTCGTTGCCAGTCGAGAAGCTGGAGGAGAACATCGCGTCGGTGTCGGTCCGCCCACCATCCACAAGCTGTCCACTGACATTGACTTCACCCGTCTGAGATTCTGGTTCCGACTTGAGCACGAATGGATCTGAGGAGTTGATTGCAACCGATCCGTCCGTCCAAGGAACAAAGCTGCCGATCGCTGGTTCCATGTTGTGCAGGGCGACTGGGTGGGGGTGGTCTGTACCCTCTACTTTAGGGGTTGCGTGAATTGACCCCAAGTATCGGGGCAGCATGGAAGATGTGACGGTCAGAGAGTCCATTGTTGTTTGCTGGTTTTCAAATGAAGACGCTGGTAATTGTTTTGCACCATTTAAAGGATAATGGATCTTGAGGAAAATTGTGCAGTTTATCACAACTTACCCTGCGAAATATCATTATTGTATAATTTTTAGTAACATAACAATATAACTATGACTCTGCTTAATGTATCAATATAAATTTTCCAGAATTGGCTTAAATGTGCCAAATTTTATGTCAGAAACCCCATTTCCAGTTTCCTTGAGCGTGCAGTGTATTCCAGAATCCCAATCCTAAATGGATATTTAGCTGGATTCCTGATAACAGTTTGCAAAATAAAAACCAATTCCCAAATATGATCCGGCATGCCAGATCCCCAGAAATTAGTTTAGTTTTGCAGTTTAATCGCCTTCCGGTTTACAGATAGACCATGTTTTCTCTTGTCGTTCATTCAAGCTAATCTTACATGTGTTCAGTGCAACAGACTTACAAAAACTTACTTATTATGTTTATTCTTGTGCCATGTTTAGTAAACATTGTACAACACCAAATAAAAAATACAACTTAGCTACGTAACCTGTTAGCATTTATAGTAATTACTGCTTGCAACTTATTGTTCCAACATACACTGAATAATTTACATTTATTTATATTATAAATATTTCATAATTGCATACGTATTTAAGGTACTTAAAAACAGTGCCTAAAGTGTGGAAAAAGAAGTGCCTGGACGCCTCTTACATCTCCAAAAGAAGTGCCTGGACGCCCCTTACCTTTCCAGTCTGTGCTCGCCAATAAGTGGCTGGACGGCGTTCAGATTTAAAAACAAGTGCATGGACGCCGTCCATGACCGTCCAGGCACACTTTAAGCCCTGCTTAAAAATAAATGAATGTTATCTTAGTTAAGCTTTGGTGCTTTATACTAGGATGTCAATAATTGCACATGTATTAAGATACTGATTTGTTCGTATGTGCACCTGTTAAAGCACCCCTTCAAGCTCTCTACTCAGAGGTGCTGCCGACTACAGCATGGACACTGCATCAGAGTCTCATGCTGAGCAATTGCGAGTGAAGGACTTGCCCAAGGTCCCCACACTGCGACTTGAGGTGGATTCGAACCTGCAACCCTCCGACTGCAAGGCAACAAACATACCCACTAAACCACTGTGCCCCAAAACTGATATAAGATATGAACAAATCTAAATAACCTCTCAACCATCTAGTACCAGACTATGTGTATAGGGGTCCTAACTCTGCAGTTCCTTCTGGGCTCCCTTTTGTGAATAACAGAAAAAAATTCTTAGTTATGACGATATGCTACTTTGGGTAAACGTGTATTTTAGCGTCGTAGATTATTCGTCCATTGCAGCATCTTTATTTTTAATCCATTCAACTTCTAGTTTGGCAAGATTCCTTCTCATCGATCCTGCTTCTGCTTAAGCAAGAATTCGTTTCATCAATCCTGCTTCTATTTAGGTAGCAAATATTTTTCATTAATACAACTTCTATTTAATTAAAAAATAATTTTTCATTAGTCCAGTTTTGATTTCAGCCAGATTGTTTTCATAAATACCACTTCTATTTAAGTAAAAATAATTTATTGATCCAACTAATATTTAGCAATAATTCTTGTCGTCATTCCATCATTTGACCAACGCTGAAACTCATGCAACTATGAATAATTTACGACGCTAAAATACACGTTTACCTTGATCACACGTTTACCCTACTTTCTATACTTTTGGCCCGAGAAATTGATGAATTGATGATTTATTATTTGACTAATTTATTAAAACTTTTTGCAACAGCAAATAACTGGAATTTAAAAACTTTTCCTCATCGATCGTCAATCATACAATTCATACATGTATAACTTACCTACTACATCAAAACTTTTTGAGTGACCTAGTTTTAGAAGACCTCCTAACTAATCGGAATACCTATGCAAACGTTCAAATTTCACGCGCAAACTATTGCCCAGCAACAGATAAAAATTACTTGGGCAAACGTGCATGAAAAAGTAATAATTAATCGAAATAAACGAGCCTTGGAGAAGTTTTTCAACTTTTATCAAATCAACTAGCAGCAAGCACCATCGATGCGTATGCAGAGAATGTTTGACAGCCTACGTAACAGGAATTAAACGACCGCATTTTTTATAATTATTAAAATGAAACAATCATAATAATTAAGGTTTTTATATTAACAATTAAATAATCATAATTATTAAGGTCGTTGATATAATTATAGCAAAGATCTTGTAGTCTACGACGTAAAACTCTAATATCTTTGATTATAGCCTACGCATAGTTGTTGTAAAGCATGAGCATCTGTCTCTCGTGCTAAAGTTTAGAAAACTTACTGATAACTTATATTAGGCTGCTAGCGTAATTTCAGCTGGTCTCTAACGATGAGATTTATAGTACGATTTTTAATTATTGTTTAATTTGCTTGCAATCATAAAGCCCCAAACTTTTACAACGCATCTCGAGAGTCAAGAGCGGCCCGCATTTAGGCGGGTTAATTTCTAAACCCGCAGTTTTTAAGGGCTCGCACGGAGTCTGTTTACCAAAATTAATGTAGTGACTCTGTTCCTGTTCAGAAAAACTGCGTTCAACGCGACAGACCACAACAAAAGGACACATGAAACGTAGGGTATTGACTTTGTGCTATGACCATTTTAAGGCTAATTGTGACATTTCTTTGCTCTAGAAACATTATTACGTCATTAATTTATTGGAAAAAATAGATGGATTGTGACGTCTTCTCCTTGTTTTGCGGTTTTGTTGCGTGATTATAACTTCGTGATGGGTATAAGTTGCTGCTACGTAGCCTACGACAAATAGCTCTGAATGCCTAGGCGTACTATTATGACATCTTCTTGGTCTAAAACACTATTGTTACGTCATTCGGTATGTAGGCTATAATAGTGTGACGTTCTTAGAATAATGTCTAACTTCAAATTATGACGACTCCTCTTTGTTCAATAAACACTATTGTTGCGTCAATGCAGCGTCATAGCTTTGTTCATTAACGTGTTGCTGACTAACTGTAAGGATGATAGTCTTGTTTAATACAAGGACTTTTTGTAAAATGCTAGGCCATAAATTATACTTGCTATATAGGCTCACGCTGGCTGTATGTTGTCAACCTCTGCTGTAGGCTACAATGTAGCCTATACAATAAAATTGTCATTTTATAATGCTTCACATAGCACCACTCAAGTTTTGGTCAGCTTTAGGCCACAAGTATTTAATAAAAATATAAGTCTCACTAGAATTTCTGGTTGGTTTAGAGATGAAACTGCCTGATAATTGAAACCAAATACGCCCTGAATAAGGGCCACACATGTGCGAAAGTTGTGTAGCCTATACAAAAATGAGTAGTTTCAAATAATTTTTCTGAGTTTTTTTATAACTCTTTACTATAAAAATTGACAAATAAAAATTAAGCGATTGAGAATAATTGGTTATTTTGCATAAGTTGGATCCCACTGTAATAAATGTGTTCATGGTGGACCTTCAGAAGGGGTAAATGGAGGGTAATCAGAGCACCCAGGCTAGCACTAGCCTTATTGCAGTACTGCTGGTCAAGAGCAGCGCTAATTATTCATGAGTGCTGAAATTGATTTCGTAGATCATTATATACGTCAAAGTTCCATAATTTTACAGTAAAACATGTACAATTACATTATGGTAGGCACAGGCCAATCCGGATCTATAATAGTTAAGAAACTTCAGACCACAAATCCGAGGAGACTGGTCTCTACTTTCTGAATGTGATCTGGTTGATGTAACAGGACCTTGGTCCGTGCCGCATAGACTCATGGAGAAAGAAAAAACCGACAAGGTACTCAATAAATTTACTGAACACAAATACGAACAAGTGTAAACGTAGCTCATTACAAGGACCGAATCTTTAAGAACGCATTTAAACAATTAAATTTAATTAAGTTTAATTCGAACAATAAAAATTATCAGCTGGCTGGCTATCTATTCTATTTCGATATATCCATTCCATTCAACAAGACAGTCCTTAGAGACCAATGCTGAAGGTTCTCTCAATGGCAAACACATTCAACATACTGCATGTACATATGAAACGCACATGCTTAAACCTTAAATTTAGCATTGCAAGACTCTCACAACAAGCAAAATCTGATTGGTTGATTTAAGTGTAGTTGGGCAGCTAGATGAATATGATTGACATCAAGTCAAATGTGATTGGATCAACTTTTAACAACTACATCCTGCAATTCAGACTTAATTTGCTGATCATCACCAATCTTCCACCAAACGTCTTTAATAGTACAGAGCCAGAAAGAAAAAGATAATCCGAAAATAATAAATTTTAAACAATCTAAGTAATTCTGAACACTCAAAAAACCAAGCCGACTGTAGATTTCAATCCAATGATATAACCTTTCAACAATGAAGCTTACAATTTAATCCCATTCCAAGTAACCCCACTCCACATCTGCAGAGCCGTTAAGGTGGCAATACATAGTAGCAGAAACTAAAGATTTATATACCACATAAACAGTTTAAAAAAATTTCATATGAAATTTCATATGTCCTCTACTCTCAGAATCAAAACGATGGTACTGCAACAGCTGCACTTTTCGTCGCAAAAGATTTGCTCAAAATCTCAACACAGAGGACACTCTTTCATGCTCTCAGAAAAATTACTCGTTAAAAAAAACCCAGAACAGAAATATTCTTCAGGATTCAAATGAAAACAAAGATCAATGCTAATTCCGTACTTGAAGTGGAAATGTATAACGTTTTTATTGAATTCCCTTTCTAAATGCTTTACTCTTTTGTAATGTATGCATTTTCATACTTTTTAAAAGCACAATGTTCGAGGCATCTCTGTACATGCATATATCAAACACAATGCAAAAAGATAAGTAACACAACTGTTGAGAGGTTCTTATATGATGCTATATATAAGCATGTTCAGACACATGCATACGTACCAGAACAGAAGTGTTACACAGTTCCTATCAATAACCTCTTAAATGCACTGCAGAGTATAACTGCTCTAATATCAAACTGTACTGCATTGGGATTTTTTTGCAGTGCCATTTACAAACGAAACTATTGTTTAGAAAACAACAGGTTTCCTAATCATCTATTGCCACCATCCAACACCATCAACCAATCAAGTGTATGCTCAGAACTTGTAAGCAGTTGCCAATAGCAACCGTATCAAACAAGACTTGCAATTCGCTACCACGGACAGAGCCAAAAGTTGGCTGTTGCATTAATTAACAATCTTTATGTTGGTTTTAAATTAAAAGTTTGAATAAACAGCAAACACTAGAAAATTAAATGGTCTTTGGAAAAGACGTTAGAAGCAACTGATCGAAATTGTTCTGATCACTGGTCTGCCTGCTGCTCATATCTGAGACATCTTAAGATAACATTAACTATCTTGATATCTAAGATGCCTTCAGACAACTTTTCATTTCCTGAAACCTCTTTTGAAACCTCAAATTGTCTTCATGAAACTTTAGAAATCCTCAAAATATAGATATATTTAGTTGGCTTCAGATATCTCAAGACAATAATGCCTTTGGATATCTTTTTCATCAGATAGCATAAGATATCCTCATTCCATTAGGAACCCAAGATATTATAGAAGGTCCCATCTCAGGACAACAAAGATATCTTCACATCATAGAATATCTTAAGATAATGAAAACAGCTTTAAAATGGTTATTATTATAACTAACTTCAACTCCAAATTCGTTCGTGCATAACGCAAACAGTCACATTGCAAACTGCAAATCAAGTCCAAAACGTCCCTCGAGTAATGAGCTGCGCAAAAACCTTGCCAAATTTGTTACCAAACTCTACAACAGTTTGTGACTCTTCAGTACAGTTTTAAGTACAGTTCGTTTCAATGAGGCGAGTGTCCCCTTCACGGCCTCATCCTACTAGAGTGTCCCTGCAGTTGCTGTGTCCCCTTCCACGGCCTCGTCCTCTGTCTTGATGATGATATACCTTTCAAGCAGACCCTTAAGATCTAGGAAGAGCTGAAACAAAGACAAGACAGACATTTGTGTCAGCAGAAGCGAGGAAAGACAATGCCATTAGTGTCCAATAAGAATGTCTAGGTTCAGATTTCATTGTATAAGAGATTCAAGATCCAATATATTAGAGATTAGAAACAAGTGTACACAGTAAATAGATTTTAATTAATTATAACTGACATTCAAATTGATGACATTTACCCTCAATTATTCCAATTAGATCACATAATAACCATGCTGGAATTGATTAATATATTTGATTACATCTTTCTAAATGATTTGAGAACGGTTAGCAAACTATTGACTTCTCATCCTGTAATTTTGAAAATCAGAGTCTGAGCTCCTTCCAACGACGATTACTGTGCAGGGACAGTAAGTTCTCAATGCACAATTACTCAGCACAGCCAGTTTATTAGATACTAAAGTTCACTAAACAAGTAGTAATAAATCATATAGAAAATCGTTTAGATTTGAATGCGTCACTGACCTGCTGAACCCATATCCTGTTCTGGATGCATTCTTCGATTGCCTCTTCGTAACTCTTTCCATTCGTTGTACTCTTCACGTAGTTCACCTGCAAAAAAGACGATGATGACGATGAACTTAGGAGATCAACATCTGATGGGCTCCAGTCATGTTTCATTATTCTAGTTGGGTTCTTATTCCATCGGAATAAATATGACCAGAAAGAATGCACATGACTGTGTTTGTGAATCGGATGAACTTGAGGAAAAGTTGACAATGAATGACGATGAAGAAAATGTGTAAACAGACGTAAAGACCAATTGGGAAGAAAGTAAATGTGGATAAATAAAGAAGATAAATAATTATATGGTTAAGTGCAAATGAAAATGATGATTGGTGAGGATGAAGAATAAGATAAATGTAAATACGATAATTATGTGTAAAGGCAAATAACAATAAAGATGCAGAATATGAGAAACAATATGAAGAGAATACGAGTGTAGACAAGGATGAAGATAAAGGAGGATGGAAAGAAAGAAACTACTTGCCTACAAAGAAACGGAGGACAATTAAGAAGACAAAACAATGATAAAGACAAATGACAATGATGACAAGGATGAGCATTAAACACATAACGATAATAATGATGAAGATGATAGAAATAGAGAGAACTTACTTCCTCACGACACTTTCTGAAGAGCAGGAACTTGAAGTGGTGGAGGGAATGATAGATTCCCAAGTTGTCGAACGTTGCCTTGCCAATTACAAACTCCTACAACAATAGAATGCAAACAGACAATCAGAACGTGCCCAATATATGAAATAAGGCATTGCAAAACCTAGCTCAATCTTATCAAATACAACCTTAATAACTCACCAGAATCTTCAGGACTCTGCTATTAATGGAAATTCACAGATTGGCTCTACAAGTTCATAGGGTCCACTAGCAGTGAATTCCCTAGTTTTTTGTGGATTGCAAAGTCAAACTGTCAATGACATTTGAAGGTTAATACTTCTTCTACTGTGCACTATTTTCTAACTACTGTAACTCTAGTTTTTACTGAAACTAGTGCTGAAATTTGTTTCTGCTCTCTGATTGGCATTACATAAATTACAATGTGAAGGTGACATTGAGCTGACCTTGGCATTGGCGACGGTTGTTTCTGACTCGACCGCGAGGAAGTTGCGGTCGTAGGTCTGTCCGTAGAACTTGACGGTCATGATGCCCTTGTTCGCTCCAGGAGTCGCCTAAAAACAGGCAATTGACATGTCGTCCAGTAAGATTCAGATGAATTGAAAGAACACATAACGAAAAGAGAACCTATGGAATCTTTTAACACAAATATATTAAGGATAAGTTCACGACTGCCTGAAGTGCCATCCCAAGTTTGGTTAAAGGAGGGTGACACTGATCATAGATCTATCCATATAGCATCCTGTTAAACAGCAACTACTAAACTACTTTCAAGAATATACCCAATGCGCGAACTAAGAATCAGTTTGACAAACACAGAAGTAAAAATAAGGCAATAAATCAAATGCCCAGCAGATAACTTTCAGTCAATAATCAGTAAGACAGTCATTCATCTAGCCAGTCAATTATATTCATTGATGAGAGTAAGTCAATCAATTACATGAATTGCTATAATTATTATCTTTTGCGGTGACCAGTCCTCTCCCTTGCAACCTCATCTTCCCACCAACAGAGTAGAGTCAGTTTACTCAGTGAACTGAGTTGACTACGAGTCAAAGTTGAGACGAAACTTTACAACTTTTTAACAAATTAATGCCTTGAAACTCTAATAATAGAGTCATTCCATCTCAAGATTCACGTCTTCGGAATAAAATTTTTCTATTTTCGGAAGTTCATGGGACGTAAGAAATCATAACAACAATAGAAAGATGATCAAGAGCACAATAAGACGACTTTGAACAGGTGAAAAACGGAACAAACCTGGCAAAGAGTGGCCTGATCAGTTCGAAGACCAACAACAGCATAACACGACCACGCTTCAAGCTCAGCCTGTAAATAATATATATAGTAATTAATACAACACCAACTTTTTATAAACACAATCTATGGAATACAATTCCGTAGTTCACACATACTCAAAACAGGTCAGTTCCAATGTATTCATGTACATATATGTCTTTTGCAGCACTTGTCTTCTTCAAAGTCAGTGATTCCATGGCTGCCAAACAGTGGATCCACACCACAAAGATCTCTAATCCAACCACAAACCTTAAGTGCCCCCCTTCTACTGTCTCAAAACCACTTTCTTTTCTGCGAATCATTCGCATACTGGGAGCACCTCTGATTGGTGCGCACAGTGAAAGGCACTATATTAATTCATAGATACAACACAATACAGTCTGAACTTGCTAACATGATTCGAGTGCATGTACCGTGAAGTGGTTTAAAATGTCCGTAAAAGCTATGATCTGCTTAACAAATCATTTACGTCAACTCAGCATACATGGACGGCAGTGGCTTTTGCAGTATTATCCATTTCACACATGATCTGGCTTACACATTGCATCGTAAGATTTGCAACGCATGTCCCACCAGGACATCCATGCTAACGAGTCCACAGTACAGTACCTTGAAGTCATCATTCACAGTACAGTACCTTGAAGTCATCATTCACAGTACAGTACCTTGAAGTCATCATTCCAGGTGATTTCCGACAGAACGGCTTGTTCCGCTTCCATGAGCAGATGATCGATTTGGTTCATCGGCGTTAGATAGTAGTCGACTGCAGACACAAACCACACGTCAATTCATTTCAAAATATAACAAAAGACAAAGTTATCTACATGCTACTAAATGCAAGGCACATCGGCACCGAATTCAGTCACTACTCTGCCATCAATCGACCATCAACAGATGAACTTATTACTCTTAAAACGAGCCTCTGTAAACAACATTGTAATGTAAAAGTACATATTATAAATATGAAAGGTGATACGGGAACGATGATGACCTTTCTGTTCCTGAACTGCAAGCAGATAGTTGGAGTCGACCGCATGATTGAGAAGCATTTGAACGTAGATATTGAAGAGCTGCAGCAAAGGGTTCTGCTCCAAACTACAACCAATCAAATCATTGAAAATAATCATAAACACAGGCAGCTCTGGTTAATTGGCCAATCAAGCAACACAAGGTAACTCAATCATCCAGCCAATCAATCCGTGAAACAGTTAATCAATCAAACCCTTGCAATTAGTAAACAAGACTTCAAATGCATAGCAAGTGTTCTGAAAGCAATAAAACTATTTACTAAAAAAATCAAATTAACTTACATCAGTAATTAATCCAAAATCAATCAGCCAATTCATCTATCATACTTCATCAATCATCATCAGCCATATCTGCTCTACAGCATTTTCTGGTGGGGCATAGAAGCCAAATGGTGAGAGAGCGCTCCGCCCGTAACATGGACAACACAGGTTTGAGCCAACACTCAGGCAGTCAATGATGAGGACAGTGGGCAAGACGCCATATGGTCTGTGAGCATTGGAATAAGGGCAATATCAAATAGCTGTATTGTTTCCTCATACCTGTCATCTGGCGCCTTTGTCTTGTACTTGTCGAGAACATGGACTGTGATGTCCTGCTTCCGTCCAACTGTTGTCGCCGTCTGACTGATCACCTCAACCATGATCGGTTTGAAATTGTCACGTATGTCGCCTGACCAGCTTGAGTACTGCGTCCACACAAACACAACTTCAGGTAGGATACTTTAGACACAACTCATTCATTGAGGTTAGAATAGGAAAGCAAGAGCAGTTAAGAACAGTTAACAGATTTTCATTTTAAAATCAAACCCTTCTCAATTATATTATTATTATTAGAAAAACCACTGTAAAATGTGAATATTAGGTGGTTTTGTGGTCTCTAGAGTTCTGTTTATAAACTACTCAAGGCTTACTCTTTGGCTGTGCATGGGCTGGGAGCACCTTGAATAGTTATCTTGAAGAGAAGCTACAAAAATTACATAGACAGACAGATAATTTGTCAGCTGCAAACAGAGAAGAGTTGTTGGATAAAAAAAATGAGAAATAGCCAGTCTTAAGATGTCTCTGTTGGTAGAAAATAAGTTCGAGATTTAAAAACATTGTCAGCTCCCCTCCTTGGGGATAGCAAGCAATATAGACTGCACAAGAACTTTAGATCCACAGCATGTACAAGGGGCTACCCTCCCCAGGATTTACACCTCCATCCCCTTCTACATCACAGCCTGTATTTTATCAGAGACATTGACTTACTACAGAAGCCGACTTGTGCACGAGAATTCCGTCTTCGAATGAAGGATCGAATTTTTGAAGCAGCTTCCCATTTTCAATCCTCCAAATCGGATAGCTATCCAGCTTATAAGCATCCTTGCGATCGATAACAAAATCACCTTTCTGAAATGAGTATCAGACATTTTGTGTTCATCACCACTACAACCATTTTCAAAAAATTCATTGCCATCACAACCACATCCCACCATCATCACCAACAACTACCACTTTTAACGACATCATCACTCTCACCAGCATTTCCAGCACCATTTCCACCACTTTCCACCCTCTATTATCACTTTCATTACGACCACCACCAACATTTCCACCAGGACAAACTAACTAGTAATGTAATACCTGGAAGCAGTGTGGCTCGCTCTGGGTTACGTGGATGACCGCGCTGTCTGGCACCGTCGAATCAAGAAGCGACATAACGCCAAGATGACGATCCGTCTCCGAAATCACTGGTCGTCTAGGCAACGAACAAATCCATGAATAGCAATGTATGCAAAAATGAACCGCTTCCATTGTCATAATAAAACAATTTACTATCAATCTTATTATTTTATATTCGTATTAAAAATCATATACTCATCATTTTCATTACAACTACTCATAGGTTCTTTGAAATTGCTAAGAAATTGTCCAAATTTCGTAGCATCACAACCACAATAAACAACCTACGATGATCAAGCTATCAACCTGAAACTAATTCAGCAAACTGCTTTAAATATTAACTCTATCACTAATTGTAATCTCCAAACATCTAAAGCGCCACTTGAAAGCCAAGCACTGGGCACCAGCTTATTCATGAGCGAGTACGCACATTAAATGTAAAAATCACTCTCTTGGTGAAAGCCAGAGTTTTTGGGCCCCAGGCATCCCCCGCACATCTCAGTAGCCCTAAATGTGAATTTTACGTAACCAGGATTAATGGCATCCTGCTGTTTGTGGCTGCTGATGCTGAATGATAAAGGCCATCGCACAAAAAATCAATAACCGTTGGTTGGTTGCCGTGCAGCCAACAGTTTGGGTGGGATAATTGGATGGTGGCACTATGACAGGCCATCATTGTCTAGGTCTGTGCGTATTTACAGTTTGGTCCGTAGCTCACAATGTCACCTAATAACTTTGGAAGCAGGACGACAATTACAGTTGCATTGTATTCATCAATTGCCAGTCTGAGCCTACTGAACTCACAGCACAAGGTTTTCATGCAAGTCTTACTCACATCTCAGGTCTTACCAATTGAGAGCGCCTAAGAAGCAACTTATTTAAGTTATGAATAAAACAAATTAAAAATCAGAGTTCTTGATAATCTTTCAACACATGTTAAACAAAAGCCTTAGTGTACAGATTTACTTACCCTGCACTTGAACTTCGACCCCGGCCTCGACCTCTCCCACGAGTCGGATTAGAGTCGTCCTACACAAATGACCAATTGCACAAGTGAGGCAAAGTAACACAAAAAAATTGAATACTTACAGAGAAAAGATTAGATTAAACAGACAGACAGACAGCCATGTAGATTTCCAAACAAATGGACTTAGTGTTAGGAGTTCTTTGAATAATGATGCAACTCAGTATCACAACCTGTGTAAGCTATTTAAGAAGCCGAATATTTAAGAAGACGAAAGAAACATTATCTAGGGTAGAAAATCTTCAGTTGAAGAGCTGTAGAATTGTGGGATGATTTGAAAGATGGTGCAGTCTCAGTGGACACTGCTTTTAACAGGAAGTTATAGAAACTGGATCATGAAGCATTCCAGGTTAATTTGCAGTGGTTCCCACACACTTTGGCACACAGATTACATGTCTTTTGAACCACTTAAATCTCCTAACATCATGCTACGCTATAAAACTAAAAACTACCAAAAAATTATATGTACACTGACAGTGTGTGACTGTGTGTAAAGCATTCATCCTAGAAGTACCTTGCTAAAAATGAAGTCACATAAATTGCCATAAAATACAATTACCAGTGCAATTTCAAGAGTAATGTAAAATACGATAACAAACAGCCAACCTGTTTTTTCGAATCAAAGTCATCTTCTGAGAGTCTGTACATCTTCTCAGCATTCTCTAAAGAACCATCCTCACCTTCGCTGTCCAACTGACTCCGCTTTCCTACAAGTAACGTAACGATGCAATAGCGTAACATAACATTGTGAAAACGACATAACAGTGACATGACAAAGAGTTCAATAAGAATGAAGTATCATGTCATGACAAAAGATAAAGCAACAAAACATTGCTGAAATGTCAGAAAACGATGTGCAACAGTAACATGCAAATGCGATACGACAGAGTGGTAAGACTTTGAAGTAACGTGATGAAGTAGCATAACAGCTGCCTGCACACACACGTGAGTGAGGTAATCAAAAAACAACAGGCATAATTCCATTGTTCAAGTGGCTCTAGAACAGTGGTTCCCAACCTTTTTTGACTTGAGGGCCACTTTTTCTAAGCTGGAGGACACGAGGGCCACTTTTTCTTAGTTTAAGGACATTAGGGGGCCACAAGGTTAAAATCGTATTAACTAAAAGCATATAAAATTGTTATAATTGATTCAAAATATAATCTTTGATGTTATTTATCGTTGTTAACATAAAATAATTTGTAATAGAAAATAATAATGTGTTCTATCATGTCCAAATTGTTAATTTTTCATATATTTTTTTATAATTCTTTGAGAGATGAGGACCATTTTCTGAGGCCTGGCGGGCCATTTTCTTAGGCCTTGCGGGCCACGGGTTGGGAACCGCTGCTCTAGAAGCTTCCAAAGCTGGTTTAAGAGGCAAAACTGCTTGCAGTAGGTACAAATTCAAGAATTTTTACAATATTCTTTTCATTTTGAATCGTACGAGTGGCCAACTGGTTGAACATCAGATTCATATTTGGGGTGCTGTGTTGTAGCGCTAGGTTCAGTGCCTTGGAGCCGGATGGTTCCAGGTTCGAATCCACCTCAAGTCGCCGCGCAGGGACCTTTGAGCAAGTCCTTCATTCGCAATTGCTCATGCGCTATGGCGTGAAACTCCGATGCAGAGTTTACGCCGTAGTCGGGAGCTTGAAGAGGAGCTATAGAAAATGCGAGAAATAAATGAAATATTTTGGTGTGAGCCTGTGCGTGTTGCAAACTTATTTTAAAATGATTATCATAATTATCAATATTATATATCTATTAACTAAAAAACTGCTAATGACCAAGAATCGCTCAATGGTGCCAAGTAACAGTGAATTAAGGACTTGCATCTAGACTGTAACCATAACAGGTTCACAAACATTCTCACCCCATTACAGGATAAGTACTCCTAACAGCGTCATTGTGAGGCTCTTAAAATGTGCACCATATGATTGTTCAGATACACATAGCCTAAACCAGCATTTCCCAAAACTGTGGGTCGTGACCCAAAGCAGGCAGTCACATTTTTTCGAGCAACATTATTTTTTCAGAGTAACAATATTTAGTAACGATCGGCTATAACTAGCTGTCACCTATAGCTACAAGCGTTGCTTTGGATTGCAGTAAATTGTAAACTGAACATTTATAAACAGTTTTCTTTGGAAACTTGACATATAAGCCAATTTCAAAACGCTACATAAATTTGCATGTTTCAATATCAATTTACAAACAAATTTACAGCACACAATGCTTCATTTTAAACAGTGAGTAGCAAGACAGTCAAGAAATATATGAATCACAAGAGATCCTGACCCAGAGAAGTTTGGGAACCACACGTCTACAGTGAACCACAAACTGAACAAGTTGTGACTGGTTGGTCAATAATGTGATTCAATGACCAAGTAATGACCACATGACTGAATTGTCCCAAAGGCGGACAACTCAATGAAAAAAGTTTTTAACAAGAATGCCTTAAGAAGAGTAATTTCATGTACATGCATGATGAGCATTTGCTATAGTGCCACTTTGAGATTTCAATTCACAGGCAGTGCTGACTACAATTCAGACACTGAATCGCAGTTTCACGCTGAAAGACATATATAAGCAATTGCGAGTCAAACACTTGCCCAATGTCCATACGTGGCGGCCTGAGCAAACCAAAGTGTGGTTTATATGCAGTTGGATTAATAAAAAATATTCCCACTTAAAATGCATCTACCAAACATCTGTTTACCTGTCCTTCTCAACAACTGATCAAAGCAGGTTCCACTTACTTTTTCCAACAGTGTGCTTCCCCTTCTCCACCTGCGGATCCTCAACGCTCTTCGTCACAATGTAAGATCCGCCGGTCGGATCGCTCGCATCCGTATAGATGATCGTCATCGGCGTGCCCTTGTACTTCTTCTGTAAGTCGTCCTTCGCCTTTGACCCGGTCTCTGGCGGCACATACTTCGGCATCGGCGGCTTGCCTGTGACTGCGCTGTTCGCAACGCTTGACAGCGTCTCCGTTCCTTTGCCCTGAACGAAATCGAGGAACGAGTGGAGAAACCCGCTGTAGGGAATTACCCGAGGCTCCACTTCGCCGGAAGCCTGCGACGGGTCTTCGTCACGTGTTGGTGACGCCAGGTAGCTGAATTCGCCGTCGTCGTATTCGCCTGGCGCGGCCGTCACAAACTGGACACCCATCGATGAATGAGCAGACATGTCGTCGTTTGACTCCGTCTTGACGTAATCAGCACCGGCAGCAAAGGAGTCGACCTCTGATCCGGTGCCAGCCTCATGCAGCATCGCCATCTCTTGAAGACGCAGCGCCTCAGATTGATCCGCTGCCGCTGCCTGCTGCATCATGAAAGTCGCCGCATCTGTCGTCTCCGGACCGTTCTCACCGCCCTCGATGACAAACTCGTACTTGGACCAATCAATCGGAAGACCTTTGTCGACCATCTCCTGCAGCTCCGGAGGCAGGGTCTGTCCGGCCTGAAGGATGAAGTCCTGTCCGCCTAGCTTGATCGTCGACGCTCCGTCTCCCTCTCGTCCAAACTGCGCCGTCGATTCCGTTCCGCCTGTGTATCCATCCCCGGACATCATCACAATCTGCATCCCATCATCGGTTGTCGTGGTGATGGTGCCATCAAGACCGGCCTGCAGGTACTGCTGTCCATCCAGACCGGTATGCAGCATGTCCTGGAGGACCATCGTAGCACTGGAAGCGTCACCCGCCTGCTGCAGCTGGTAGCCAGCGAGCTGCTCCGGTTTGAGACTCTCCTGCTGGGCGCTGATCGTTGCCAGTTCATCGAGCGAGATTCCCGAAGCGACAGGGATCGCTGTAACCTCAGCACCCGGCTGCGAAGGACCGACAATCTGGTAGGTGACGTTACCAGCCATGACGTACATGACCTCTCCAGGTCCAGGTGCCGCTGACATCATCTCTGGGGAGCAGACGAGTTGCTGGAGCAGGTTCTGGTCCAACTGGATTGATGACGTCTGCCCAGCGTCCACTTGGACCTGCGACTGCTGGTAATTTGTTTGCAGAAGTGACATCTGTTTGCCCGCTGTCTTCTGCGCCCCGCTGCGGCCCGCTTGGCGGCCACCGCGGCTCACAATGTCAGGCCGGAGAATTGACTGGCCATACTGTCGACCGGTGAGGAGGCTCTTGACGATTTCTGTGTCGCCAGCCCCGGTTGGCTGTGAGCGGGTCGCCCCATTGACGGATTGTCGGGCAACGCGCTGACCTGCTGGTCGACCGACAACAGAAGTCGATGCCTGGGTGCTATTCCCAGACAGAATGATGTGCTGCTGCTGGCCGCCAGTCAGAACCGTCTTGTATTGGGTCTGAGCCGCTGTAAAATGATAAGAAAACACCAGAAGTTAATGTAGCAATCCAACACATCAATCAATCATAATTTATATAGCGCCCCTTCAAGGTACCTACTCAGAGGCGCTTCATATATACTTATATAGCCCAATTTGTGGCTTTTTAAGAACTGGCAAGGGTTGTTTAACCTTCACTACTTTCTAAGATAGACAGTTTACCTTTTGTGCAAGCAATATACCTACTGAAAGATATACCCAAAACATGTGCTAATACATGTCTGATACTATCAAACTGATTAACTACAGCACACTGTATCACTGTATATATCCAGTCCACCAGAAAATGCCCGTGTCAGCTAACAAGCATGAGCAATTTGGTATGAACATAACGACGTAGGCATGACTCGCCATATTTCATGTCGAGTAGGGCTGCAAGTGGGCCCCAAAATACTTAGGCACCAGTTAGAAAGTTCATGCCAAGGCCCTCAACCAATACTCGAAATTCAACGGAAGAAGTGTAATACATTAATTAAGCAGCAGCTCTAAAAGCTTTGTTGCATTACGTAGTTGGATAACAGACATTCCTGTCATATGTGAAGTCATAGTTCAAGATGCAAGTACAATCCTTATTAATACTACTCTTGCACATGCACAATCAGAGGCCATATTTGGTATTCCCTCTTTCCAAAGTTCAGAAATGCACATACAAGAACAGGCTACAGCATCTACAGTCATGGCCAAAAGTTTACGAACACCAATTTTTTTCATAATTTTCGTGGATATTTCAGAACTGCGCTCTACCATGGTCACTCCTGGGCTACTTTTATTAGTGAAATGTGCTGCCACCAAGCTGCCGCCAAGCTGCCACCAAGCTGCCGCCAAGCTGCCACCAAGCTGCCGCCAAGCTGCCAAGCTGCCAACAAGCTGCCACCAAGCTGCCGCCAAGCTGCCAAGCTGCTGCCAAGCTGCCACCAAGCTGCCGTCAAGCTGCCAAGCTGCCACCAAGCTGCCGCCAAGCTGCCTAGCTGCCGCCAAGCTGCCGCCAAGCTGCCGCCAAGCTGCCACCAAGCTGCCGCCAAGCTGCCAAGCTGCCGCCAAGCTGCCGCCAAGCTGCCACCAAGCTGCCGTCAAGCTGCCAAGCTGCCACCAGCTTGGCAGCTTGGCAGCAGCTTGGTGGCAGCTTGGCGGCAGCTTGGTGGCAGCTTGGCAGCAGCTTGGTGGCAGCTTGGCAGGTTGGCGGCAGCTTGGCAGCTTGGCCGCAGCTTGGTAGCAGCTTGGTGGCAGCTTGGCAGCTTGGCGGCAGCTTGGCAGCTTGGTGGCAGCTTGGCAGCTTGGCGGCAGCTTGGCGGCAACTTGGTGGCAGCTTGGCAGCAGCTTGGCAGCTTGGCAGCTTGGCGGCAGCTTGGCAGCAGCTAGGCAGCTTGGCGGCAGCTTGGTGGCAGCTTGGCGGCAGCTTGGTGGCAGCTTGGCAGGTTGGCGGCAGCTTGGCAGCAGCTTGTTGGCAGCTTGGTGGCAGCTTGGCGGCAGCTTGGCAGCAGCTAGGCAGCTTGGCGGCAGCTTGGCAGCTTGACGGCAGCTTGGTGGCAGCTTGACGGCAGCTTGGTGGCAGCTTGGCGGCAGCTTGGCGGCAGCTAGGCAGCTTGACGGCAGCTTGGTGGCAGCTTTGCGGCAGCTTGGCAGCAGCTTGGTGGCAGCTTGGCAGCAGCTTGGTGGCAGCTTGGCAGCAGCTTGGCAGGTTGGCGGCAGCTTGGCAGCAGCTTGGTGGCAGCTTGGCAGCAGCTTGGTGGCAGCACATTTCACTAATAAAAGTAGCCCAGGAGTGACCATGGTAGAGCGCAGTGCTGAAATATCCACGAAAATTATGAAAAAATTTGGTGTTCGTAAACTTTTGGCCATGACTGTATAGCTCCTAACAAATTTGCATATGAAGGATTTATTCATGCTTTTACATGGCAACATGAACCAAGCACTTTATTTGGCTAAATTTTTGCCACTTTGCGGTAAATGACCCATATCAAAATGGATTATGGAATCCTGTAGAAATAAATAGTCCTCGGCAAAAATCATTCAAAAAGCTTGTCACCTTAAAGCAGGGGTGTCAAAGAGCTGGCCCGCGGGCCATTTCTGGCCCGCCGACGATTTTTTTCTGGCCCGCGGAACCTTCCCTAAAGATTACAAAATTAGAGGATAAAAGTTCAAATTTTTATATTTTACAGTCAGCGCCAAATACATGGAAATTTTTTCTTACTGACGTCACTTTTGCTCAGACGCACAGCTCTGTGTAGACTGTCTATCTACGGTTTCTGGTTGTTTGTCTCTCAAGGATTCTGTCTTATAAATTAGAGGATAGGTTACTTGTGAACATTTTGTGGTCACGATTTCACTCTCAACGATAGATGGCGCCCCACTTAAAATTCCGTTTCTACCGCTAAGAACCGTGCTTTGAATTTTCAAAGACATTAGTTTATTTTGCAAACAATCATTCGTCAATCTGCTTTCATAGATGCAGGCTAATTAATTGAATGCTTTTGTTCTGTAAACAAGATGTGATCATGTGAAATTTTCCGGAACTCCGATTATCGCCCGAAAACTTATACAAAGCGGTTAAAGACGAAGAAACCAGTCCTATGTATAGAAAGTCCTTGGTTGTCTCTTGACAAAATTATGAAAGTTACGAAACACTTATATAAGTCTTATGATATTTAAAATGTTGTCAAAATTTATTAAGAAGCGAAAAGTGGACATTGAATCAAGATCTTTTCGCGATATTTGGATCAGATCACTACCCAATTTTGCTAATTTGTTAGAAGATGTTCACACGTTAGCTACATCGGTAAGAGAGCTAATGGCCGCGCGTCTGTGGAAGAGAGCGTGCGGGTCGCGGTTCGATTCCCGAAGGTGGCTATTTCAGAGATTCAAAATCTCGGGCTAGCACGGTCCATCCACGGGGACCTAAATGGCATGGCGTCCATTCAAACGGGCGAGCGGTGGTGAAGGATCTCACCCTCAGGGTGGAGGCCATAAGACAGCCCCTATATAAAAATCCGATTACTTTTACACTGGCCCGCCACTTGTTGAAAGATGTTCACACTGGCCCGCCACTAAAAAAGGTTTGACACCCCTGCCTTAAAGGGCAGAAAACACAGCTAACCTCCAGATGAAGATGTTTTCTGACTGGTTCCAGAAGAAGTCTGCTTTGCAATCATCTGGTTCAGTGCTTTCCACTGTGACTGATCCATTTACATGAATTTACTAACTGGACAAAAATCACACATAAAAGTTATAAAATACTCGAAATAACAAGCTGAAAATACATGAACACAAACGCTAACTGGAGCTATAAAAATGCGCAAGATAACTGTTTTCACCTAGGGGTACATTTTACATGGATCCACTTGGTTTTGCACGTTACTAGGACGTGCTGTAATATTAACCCTTCTAGGTTTTAGGCAGTCCAACGAACAATTCGAAACACAAAACATCTTTCAACTTGTCTTTTCACTCCTTTCCGAACGACAATCACGAATATAAGATAAATCTGGTTACGATAAGCTACGTTACAATTGCGCAAATTTCTGGAATAAGCAACTTACAGATTCTATTTACGCCGAACGATAAGATGTTCAACCTGGCCTTAATATTAAACTAAAAACAAATTTTACCACAATAAATTTAATTTCTATCTCGAGGCGGTCAAGTGATTATGGGTGCGCTTTCATACCGACCGAGCTAAATAAAATCGGTCACCAGCACACGATTATAAAATCAGCGCGTTGCACTTACAGAATAATTTATAACACTGTCTGAAATATGTAGTTTTCGTGTTCTGCTAATCGCTTGCACAAACTTCACACCACACGCTCATCATCCATGTTTATTGTTAACTACAAAGCGCTTGTATTGAGGGTCGACCTAAAAGCCAAGCGTCGCTGGATCACGTGACCCAACAGCTTCGACAAAAATGCTAAATATCGTCGAAACGTGGCAGAAAATCAAAAAATCAGCTTCTAGTCAACATCTGAAAAACGCGTAGAGTCCAATTTTTGACCGATCTAGGATGTCCTTTTCCGGCGAGTAGGATTTGAATGAGAAATGGCGCGATTTTTCAGTCGATTTTCAAACAAAACCCGAACTGTCGACCGCCATTTTGTGAATTACCCAGAAGTCTCGCGCAGTCTGGTTCAATGCCAGCAGTCTTGATGTTGGAGTATAATAAATAGTAACTTTTATTTATAAAGCCATTATTATAACTTGTTTTAAAATCATTATTAATCGTGGATTTAACACACAAACCACTACTACGTAAACGTGTACTTGGAAACATTTATGTAATTGAAATGATATGACATTTTTGCTGGGACTACATTGCGAAGCGTTCAAATATGATAATTATGAAGGCCTACAGGCCTAATTCGTACCATCAATAATTGACCCTTTAGGCTAGCGTCAAAGTTGAAAATTAACTAAAATAAAATAATCAATCCATCGATTTGAATCAATCACTGTCCTACTCAGAGCCACTTACGAATTTAATGCTAACTAATAGCCTACACGTTCTCTTAGGAATAGACTCCAATCAGAGTCGGCCTGCCGCCAGTGTTGCCACTGAGGTTTCTTAAATAAACCCAGATTTTCTTTCGAAAGAAACCCAGAAAAACCCAGACTATTCATATAAGCTATTTTAGACCCCTTTGTTCAAATTAAGTTGTTTTTTTCGCTTGTTCACAGGAGTATTAACAAAATGTTCGTCAAAAGAGTCTCGAATAAAATGTAATTACAACTTTAAAAGTATCAATTGTCAAAGTTCTCAGAGACTCGGGATCCATCCTGACAATAAACTTAATCGATATATTCGTGTTGCCCATGTGCAGCGGGTCGAGTAGCCTTATAACCACATAACACTCGTGGCTTAAGTTTACAAAGTTTTAAAGTTGTCCGAGGATTCCAGGAAAAATTTCTTAATACGCCAACAATCCAATGTTTTAACCACCTTGAACATTAATACTCTGCAACAACTTGACTATTATACCACTAGAGGATTGACCTGACCTACAGTGTATAACTGTATATGCATGTTATAGAAGTAATACGACTTTACAAGGAAAGAGACGAGTGACCTGACCTATTTGAAATGTCAAAATGGTTTATTTCTGTGCAGGACTATTCTTCAGATTATAAACTATTTGTGAATTGACAACATGATATCTTGATTGTGGAGTTTTAAATTGAAATTAGTGGAAAAATTATGTATAACAACCATTTTACATTGAATTTCACAGAATATTCATGTGTTTTAAGTACAAAATGTCAACTCACCAAAATAAACCCAGATCTTGCCCAAAAAACCCCAGAAACCCAGACGAAGGCCAAAAAACCCAGATCTAGTGGAAAAAACCCAGCTGTGGCATCACTGCCTGCCGCCTTAGGAGTAGGCAAAGTACGCAGTTTCCCATGGCGCCAAGTTCAAGAGGGTGCCATTTCCACAAAAGGGGGCGCCCATCTCCACAAAGGTCGCGCCATTTCCACAGAAGTGTAGGCCTATAATAAATGTTTGCTTTCACTTAGGCCTATGGCTATTTTCTGCAAAATTGAATATTATCCAGCCTTCAGTGCACTAATGAATTTTTAAAAATAAATGATTCAGTTGAGCGTATACGCTTAGCCTAAGGCTAATTCGTCTTTAGCAAAGCTGTCTGTTCAGTTAGTAGTTAAGTTTAATTAAGATTACTGCATAACTTGTAAATGTAAAGCGCAGTGCGTTTGCAGGCGCTCAATTAAAGAAAAGATTATTATTATTATTAGATTCTGACATGGGCTGAACAATTGAGTGGGAATCTGACTCGAGGACGCGTAGGCTATAGGCCTAGATGACGGTGTAGCAATTTGCTTAGCTTCTGAGTAGCATTTTTCAAGCATAATATTACTTGCAATTTGATATAGCCTAACATGCGCTATCGTGTTGTAGCGAACACCCTATGATGCCAATCATGCTGTAGGCCTAAACTTAGTTCTAAGTTGAAAATGATTATGAATCATGAATCAGCCATCTAGTGAATGTAAATTAAGCTACATTATGCCGACAGTGGTTTAATTTATGACTACAGACTGGTCTAGCTGCCATCTAGCTAATGTTCAACAGTTTATTAATAGGCCTAAATATTAGCCTATTTTATAACGGATCAGCCATCTAGCGAATACAACAAACATTATTGACGGCAGATTAAATTTTGCTGATGATGTGCTTACAATTTATTTATTTATTTATTTCAGAAATTTATATAGCGCCTCTTCAAGGTAGGCTACTCAGAAGCGCTCCCGGCCCAGCCACGGCTAAATAAAACAGTTTTTAGGTTTTTAAGGAACAGAGCGGAGTGACCCCTGGGAATTAAGCGCAGTGTAACAGGGAGACCATTCCAAGCTGTAGGACCTGCAACAGAGAATGAACAACGCTGTCGGATAGCAGTCCGTGAGCGGGGAACCAGAAGCTCAGCGTGGTTCGCCGATCGAAGGGTCGATCGACGCTGAACTCCCAAGGTGGAACAACAGAATCCTCGAAGGTAGGGTGGAGCTAGCCCTTCAATGCACCGCCTAACCAGCGCACAGACCCTGTATGCAATCCGCTGAGGAGAAGGGAGCCAGTGTAAGGTATCCCGCATATAGGATGAGACATGGCCATATTTTGGGATATGGCCAACAAGTCGCGCCGCAGAGCGGAGGACCCGTTCAAGGCAGCCAATCCGGTCAGCCGGAAGTCCATGATAGAGGGTGCTGCAGTAGTCAAGGCGGGAAACTACGAAAGAGTGAACAAGAGTAGCCTAGAGGCGGCACTAAAAGACAGAGAACGGGAGACCACCTTAAGCTGACGTAACTGGTAGTAACAGCTTCGACATAGTAGGTTTATATGCCGAGTGAAAGTTAGCTCTTGGTCTAAAATAACACCAAGGTCCCGCACAAAAGGTGAGAAAGTAATCAGAGGAAACTCTAATGCTAAGGCTTTCATGTCAATTTTTGCAAGTTGTTGACGAGTCCCAAACCAGATATATTGCGTCTTGGTAGGGTTCAGTCGCAAACGGTTAGAAGACAATATATAAGCGGGTTCGACAATCATCTCAATGTAGGATCGGCTACCGAAAGTGTGGTCGCTGCATTAGACACTGAGACTAAGATTAGTAATGGTTTAGACTTTAGATTATATAGTAGGTTTTAACCGAAATTAACATTCATAAGTTTATTGATTGATTGTAGGCTAACTGTCAAAACTTCGCAAACCTATATAATAGACACACGCTTTGCGTGTTTACCATTTTGGTAGCATGACTTTGACCCACTGCGCACGCGCACACGATATATCCAAGGTGTGTGGACTGATCTAAGTGATCTTGCGATGTATCGATTCCGCTTATTCGCTGCAATAGGCCTAATCGATCGGCGATCGAAATCGTGTTCTTCGATGGATGTGAGGAAGGACAGCTAGAGCAGTTGATACAATCTCCGCCACCGACCACATCAGCTGCACAGTGCACCCATTTTATTTGCCCTGCAATCTAATAAAGATAATAAGTATTTCCTACACTGAGATAGATGTTCAATTGTTCATAAACATATCTATTATAGCCGTCACATCCACTTGACACTAGATAACGAAAATCTTGCTACAAATTAAGCCATTTACCCAATTTGTTAAAGAACACTGTGTGAATAGGCTACAAATAGTAGGTCCACCATTAACTAAGTCTCATCTGTCTCATCTTTGTCCTGGGCACGACGCTAAACTGCATCCATTCCTCGCCACAGGGAACCACCAACGTCCCTGTACCGGTCTTAAGCCCGGACAAAGGAGGAAGGTTTGCCAGATGGGTGGCGATACACTGGCAGTAAAAGACCCAGACGATTGAAATCCGCAAAAACCACTACACAAGTGACATAGCGGCCCAGATGCTCCAAGGTGTCATGATGTGGAGCTGACTTGCACAGGTCGGTCAGGACAGACTGGTGGAGAGAGTCGGAGCAGAGAGCATGGGACACATACGGGCATTGACCCAGGTTGTCCTTCATGCCTCTCTCCCAATATTCTCTTCAATCAGACAAGGTGGTCTATAGCTGCTACAAGATGTTAATAGTAGGCTATGGAGCAGACCTGCTGACCGGACCGGTTGAAGCTGGGTAACATGACGCGAGACAGACTCAGACAGAGAGTGGCGTCGGACTCTTAATGTTGCCAGATGGGTGGTGGTGGTGATGATGATGATGATGATGATGGTGGTGGTGGTGGTGATGATGATGATGATGATGATGATGATGATGATGATGATGATGATGATGACGATGATGATGATGATGATGATGATGTCTCATCTGATCCTCCACCTTCCAAATTCCACCCAGACAACACTCGCCTTATATGTCCCGCCCCCTCTGATCCTATTAAATGGTAACTCGAACCGGACCACCTTTGGACTACTCTTATGGACAACCCTCTTGACTGGACGCAGCGCTCGTGAATGAGCTGGTGCCCCGTGCATGGCTTTCGAGTAGCGCTTTAAAAGTTTGGAGATTACGATTGCGATTAATTAGCTCATTGATGACTTGCTAGCTATGTTGTGGTGGCGGAGGTGTTTGCAGTTTTTCAAGTAGGGCCTATCTTAATTGGTGATATGAGTTCAAGACGCGTGATTGGTTCGACTAAAAATAGCTCATAAAAAACTTGCGATTCGCAGTTATAACAAGTAAGGATGAAGGACTAGTAGCTTTATTGGCTCAGTATAGGTCGGCCTATGTAGGCTATACATAGGCCTAGTGTTTGTTGGGCATTACTTGATCGAATCGTCGAAGTCGGAGTAGGCTTATACACAATGAATAGGTCAACCCTTCCGGAGTCAAATCCGTTTGCGGTAGGATATTACTTGCTTATTTACCTAAATGGAAATAAATTAAAGAGCGAAAGAATATTTCAAGTACGCCTATCTAGAAAGATGAATGTTGCAGCACTTTAAGTAGACCTACTGTTGAAATATTGTTAATATTGATGCGAACTTTTGATCTTACTATTCCGAGACGCCCGCAGTCACTCAATAGCCTATATGCCAGCATAAATTTAGGCCTGCTCTTTTCCTACATACATGTACGTTAGCCTACTGTTAGTACTGTTTTCGTAAAAAAAACGGAAATCGCAATTAACGAAAATTGAACGCTTTCGTTGACAAAACTAAAACTAAAATACGCACACAACGAAAACTAAAACGAAATTTGTGGGAATGAAAACTGAAACAAAACGAAAATTTATAAAACGAAAGTAAAACGACACTTGAGCAAAACTACTTTTGCTTGTAATTTTTCTTTACTTAATTTAACACATGCATGCCAAACAGTAGGCTATGCCAGGGCCTACTATCCCCCCCTGAGAGGTGGAAGCATTCCCCCCCTAACAGAAACTTTTTGTCCATCATGCAAGCGTCGAAGGCGCGAAGATGCGAGTGCCGAAGGCACGAAGCCCATAGCGACTAGGGGATCTGGGGGAGCGTCGTGAGCTCCCCCAGCGGAGGTCATGGGCGGAGCCCCCAGAAAGCAACGCAATTTTTGCTGTTGTCATCGACAAGAGCGCATGTTTTAGGCTCTTGTTTGCTAGCTGCTTATGAACGATAAACTTCACTTTTTGGATTTGCACGCTGTAATTGTACCTCTTAAAGCTGTCATCTTCACAAAATTGCAGGTGAATTAATGCTCAGAAACGTGGTTTAGGATATTATAAAATGTCGCCTCCCCATGATTTAATTTTTTCAAATTTGTACAATATAATGGTAACATTCTAAAATTTCTCATTATGGGTTAGCAGTGCCTTAAACACTGTAGTAGTCATGTGAAGTTTGAAAGGTCCAGCATTCAGTAAAATATCAATTTCTTTTGGTATTTCAAATTGAGTAGTCTACTGTCAGTTGTACAATACTCAGCAACATCCATTTTCTGATCCAGACAGATCCCATGGACATTTCCCAGGACCACTCCTCCGTCATTTCCTCTCTGGATTCCACCAGAGCATTTCAATAGGACAATTCCCTCGAACATTTCCCTCAAATGTAGGCTACAAAAGTGTAAGCAATTTGCATTCGTACAGACTTCAATAGTGCTTTAATGTTTGAGGGAGGAATTTATAAGCCATTTGCTTTACTTGATTTTGAACTTCAATTGTTGACCAAGCAAGCTTTTATTGTTTGATTAATGTTTACTTAAACAGACTAAAAACCTTTACTATAAACAAAAGTTGGCTACTACCGGTAATTTAATGTTGCTTCTTTGCCTCCTATCACTAAAATTCATTCTTAAAATATCGTTCATTTTATTTGCGACCTATATTATAAAACCAATGCAGTGTCAGTAGATACAATATACTTAAACAAAATGTTAACAATTAATGTAATTAGGCCGAATTATGAGTTGTGAGAGCGAGCGCCATATACGTGCAGGGGCAAATGTGACTGTAAAGTAAAGGTCATAGCCTACTAAATGAATATATACCCTTGAGATGGCGGGATGAACGTTCAAGGGGAATTTTCGTGGGTGTGCGGGGAGGAGTAGAACAGAAGGAGAAGGAAATCTCTTATACCCATCTATCATTAGGGGGGATTTCCCTCTGGCACAAGTTGGATCAGTCTACTTATTCCCCCCCCATGTGGCAAGCCCTGATGGGTGCGAATGTGATGGAAGCGCAAGGACAAATTTATGTGAGTGTTAAGCAAAAGTCAAATTAAATGAAGATTTACCCTGTGTTATTACGGGATTATTCGGGAGATTTACCAGGAGGAAGTCCATGACATATGGACTTTTTTCCCAGGGGGGAAACCTTTCCCCCCCTGGCCCAAATTGGAAGCAGTCTGCTTCCATCCCCCCATGGCGTAGTAGGCCCTGGGCTATGCTACATTGAAGGATTGCTGGAATCAAGTGTTTATATATGCTCTTCAGATGTTAGTAACTCAACAATTTTGCAGCTTTTGTGATCCAATGGCTAGGCTACTTATTAACTCTGAGATGACAATTTTATTATTCTAGGCTAGGCAAATCTAAGAAGCACTAAAACAAAGACTGAAACGAACTTATTAAAACTATCCTAAGCTAAATTAAATTGACTTAGGCTTCTAAAACTACACCGAATTCAATTGTTCCTTGAAAAATTAAAAGAAAACTGAAACTGATATGAGAAACTACTAAAATTATAACTAAAAATTGAGACTAGCAGTCGTACCTAAAACTGAAATAGATAGGCCTACATTGATTATTAAAACACTAGGCCTACTAGTTACTGTATGCAAAGAATGTTGCGTCAGCCTAATGTCGGATCTACATTCTACACTCTATAGGCTACACTGCAGTCTTCGGAAAATGGTCGTTAATAATTGCAATCATATCAAAAGACAATTTGCCTGTATTTAAAATGTGAATGCACTTCTAGAAGAAAGCGCCTATTTAATTCCAGTGGTAGCAGGTCTACATGAGTAAATAGGCTGATGGACCCGACAGGCACAGTCCAGAGACGGCAGTAGCCTACAGGCAGGGCTTAAAGTGTGGCTGGACGGTCATAGACGGCGTCCATGCACTTATTTTAAAATCTGAAAGCCATCCAGCCACTTATTGGCCAGCAATGACTGGAAAGATAAGGGGCGTCCAGGCACTTCTTTTGAAAAGATAATTAAGGGGCGTCCAGGCACTTATTTTCCCACACTTTAAGCACTGCCTACAGGCTACCGGTTAGTGTTCAGTTGTGTCGGCTATAGTTGGTTTCGCATTTCCTTTACGGTTTACCAGTATCCAGTGGCTCTTGTGTAATTGTTTTAGCCAATCACTGAGAGATTACAGGCCTCACCGGCGATAATCGTTGTGAGGACGGCCTATGTGAGGACGGCCTATGTCGCTCTAGAAAAGCAGTTTCTTCTCTTTCGCTCACAACCGGAAGAAGGGGGCAGGGTTTCAAATATCCTGGGTTCCGGCTACATTTAGGGACCATGCAGGCTGGGTAGCCTATGCATAGACCCGTTAAACAAAGTTTATGATTTATGCCTATAAAATAATAATATTGCAGACACTCAACAGCTGCAGTCAGTTTAGACTTCAATTGAACAACTGAATAAATTCATAATTTTAGTCTCTATTGTATTGCATTTATTGCATTGTATATTTAAATATGTATAAAGCGCCTCTGGTATACGGTGAACCATTCAGAGTCGCTCCAGTGGTGCACAAGACCACGCGAGAAGAAACAGCCTGTGAGAAGAGACAAGGCATAAGAGAGACTGCCAGACGGAAGTGTACATGTAGAGTGAACTGTACAGAAGAAAAAGGAGCACTCGAAAGAGAAGGGCCAATTGAGACCAATGATCGAGACTGAGCCATAGCAGTTTTACAGCGAGGCCCGATCGAGGGACCAAGCAGGGCTTTTTTAACGTGCAGTTGTACACAAAATGTGCAGTTCTAAATGGATTTGTGCAGCTGAAGAAGCACTTCTGTCTATAGGCGGAGACCTGGGCCGAGAATTGGGGGGGGGACGGAAAGACGCGAGATTTTCAGAAAATTTTCTGACTACCGGCGAAATCTCGGGGAAAAAGTTATTTTCGCTGCCAAAAAAGTTGATGACCTATTTTTTAGTCGTCCGGCCAAATCTCGACAAAATTTTCTTTTTTCGCCACCAAAAAAACTCTTGACGCTCAAAGATTGGGGGGGGGACAAATGCATGGGCCGTCCCCCCCACACTTTCATTGGGGGGACCGTCCCCCTGTCCCCCCTAGGTCTCCGCCCATGCTTCTGTCACAAGTTTTGTGCAGTTAATACTGGCAAAAAGGTCATTGTCATCCGATTGGAAGTAATTTACCATGGAGGATGGGAAAGAAAAGGAGTTGTGCAGTTCTAAAAATTCCTTAAAAACAGCCCTGGGACCACGAGGTAAAGGTGGGAGTTAGCTGAGTGAGGACAAAGTAGGCTATAACATTAGCCAGATATTTGGGGCGAGACCATGCTGAGCCATGACGATCAGAGCGAGGATCTTTAATTGTAGGCTATGCGAGCACGGAGAGAAAGCCAAGTCAAGAGGAGATTCAGAAGTGGAGACGATTAGTAAGAGATTCAATACACCCAACTAAAAGCAGCTATATGAACAGGCCACTTGCCGCCACTAGATATAGCCTGAGTCGTGCCCGACCTTTTACTAGGCCTATTTCAACTTGTTTCCAATTTTTTCCTCATAGATGAGTATGATAGATAGTTTAGGACCCGTGAAATTTCTGCCCGTATGGAACAGGACCCGGCTGAGACCCGGCACCAGCAGGTCACGAAAATCAATGCCGGGTCACAGACCTTGACAGACTCGGCTCACTTTCAGCCCTGCTGGACCATAATAAATATTATATTGAAACTTCAGAAAGGAGATTATTGATTATTTTAAACTCACTATATTTGGCTCACTTCAACCCTTTGTTCGTCTAAAATATATGACCTGTCCCACATGTCTATTGTCGTCCTTTTGTTCAGGCTCTAAATAATACCTTAGGGCCTACTCCTCATCTTTAAAAATTATTTTATATCAGTAGCTTAAATTCATGCATTCATTTCATACCGGTACTCGTGGATCGTGTAAATAGTGTTACTTTTCCCAGAACTGATCAATTTAGATAATCAATCGATTACAAGTTTTTGTCAACTAAAAATTGATTTGATTGATTTTGCGACTTTCAGGATCCCTCAGTGACGCAGCTCATTGCTCAGCATCACTCATCAGCTGACTCAGCTGATGGCATTGTTAGAAATTTCAACCCTTTTGTGGAGGAGATTGGAACCAAACGAGAGGTCGTTGTCTTCATCACTCTCATAATTATTATTTGATTGCCGTATTGTTATATAATGTATGCGAATATTTATCTTCTAATGTTGTACCTATGTATTATGTAATAATATATGTATGTATATATTTATGTTGTTCTGTATGCAGTGGCGTAGCAAGGTCCTGGAGGGCCCCTGTGCAGAGCTTAGGTGGTGGGCCCTTAAATGCTTGAAACCCCATTCGATTTGAAACAACAAAGCTGTGCAAAACGCCTGGTTCCTTTACGAAATTTGCTTATTTAACACCAAAGTTAAATGAAAATAAACCAGCCACATTTTTAAAATTATTTTTAACATATTTATCTAATGAAACATATTCTTCTCCATATCAGCAGAGAAAAATTGAACTAGAATACCATACAAAAGTAATCACAAAAATTGCTTCTAATCTCCTGAAGTATTAATCATCAATCACCCATAGGCCCTACTTAAATTCTCCATGCTGTTGGGTTTGTCGATTAAAAGAGCGGGAAAATGTACCGAATTTGGCAAGTGTGAAATGATTCAGTCAAGTCTACGGCTAACCTACTACGGGGGTCTAAATCCGAAATGCTAAAATGCTCGTTTGCGCGCCTTCTCTTGTGCAAAAATATCCACCACTTTTGAGGTGTCAAGCCTGAATCCATTGGTGATGTAACTGCTACCGTTGCCTCTGAAGTTCGAGGCCTACTCGGCCCAGTGTCAATATCCATGTCAACCACCATTTCTGCACTGATCGAACCGGAATTCGATTCTGCCCCCATGTCTGATGTAGTCATCGGTGCAAGCTCGCTCTCCGCAGGCATCATAAATGCGGATTTTTTTTGCATTTTGACGGTCTTCTTTACCCGTTCTTCTCGTGCTTGTCGCTTAGCAGCGCCACTTAAATAAGACTCAGGCATAACTTGGGGGGGGCAGAAAGAGTGCCGTACGAGAGTTAAAAAATATACAATTTCCAAGTAAATAGGCTGTGCAGTTATCTTTTATAAATTTCACATTTTACTACAAAGATAAAAAAATTTAAACGCGTCTGCGTAGACCATGACCCAAAATATTATGTTTATACGTGAGTACAACTACTTCCGGCCAAAGACTGCAAAGAGTAAATACATGTATATTTGTAATAAGGTAGCCTAATCATGGACATTCCGGCTGAAATCCAAAAAATACTGGGTGTGTACGATTTAGATGTAGGTTTGAATACATTCTGGATATCCTTAAAGTAACAAAATTACTCTGACCCCGGGGGGGCCCTGACAGCCGGGGGCCCTCGTGCACTGCACAGGTTGCACGCCCTATTGCTACGCCACTGTCTGTATGCATACTATTTGTGCATGTATGTAATGATACATTTGTTTTTCTTTTATGTATGTATGTATGTATGTATGTATGTATGTATGTATGTATGTATGTATGTATGTATGTATGTATGTATGTATGTATGTATGTATGTATGTATGTATGTATGTATGTATGTATGTATGTATGTATGTATGTATGTATGTATGTATGTATGTATATTATAAATGCGTGTATGGAAATTCGATTTATAAATGTAGGCCTATATGAACATACTTTTTATTGGGTATCCTATCGATAAGGCGAAATCTAAAGGGTCAACATCGAACGAACCATATCGGCAATGAGTTATTTATTTGGAAAAATTTATTATTGCGAAAGTCTCTGCAAACTTCTCTACATTAATTTTTAATGAAAATGAACACTAACTATAGTAGATGTAATGAAAGTCTCTGTGCAAAAGTCTATGCATAAATGACAGATAGGCCTACCATAGGCATAGGCTACCTAATCCTCAGTCGGTATTTCTCTTACATATACCGTCTTTCATCGACCCTTTTCATTGAACCACTGAGAACGTTCGATGTTGACTCTTTAGATTGTCCAAAAAGAGTAAACAAACAGCCTGTTTGCGTATTTTTCTTAGATCTACCGTCTTTCACCGACCGATTTCAGCCAATAGGTTGCCCTTTTGATAGTCGCCCTTTAGACCGGTCGCCCTTTTGATGGTCGCTCTTTTGATCAGTCGCCTTTAAAATCGGCGCCCTTTTGAAGTCGCTCTTTTGATGGTCGCCCTTTCGAAGTCGCCTTATCGATAGTGAACCTTTTTATTGACATCAGATTCTGACAACTGATTATGGCTACATCGCAGTATCTATGATTATGTCATTTTATTATTGGCATTATTATTGCTATTAAAAGAAATTTTAACACATGCAAAGTCACATTCATAATTTGTTACTGACAGTCTATTTTCTCAAAACAGTCAGCTGTCGGTCCAACAAATCAGGAAGTTGTTGAGACTGCAACTCGTGACTTAAAACGTCAACAGGAAAGTCTTGACAGTGCAGCGAACCGCCTTGAAAGCTACCAGCCCGACCTTCAGATACAAACTGTCATCCAATCTGGTTAGAGATGACTAAAGCATCCTTGCATATGCTGCAGATGATGATTGCAACAAGATGATGATGATTGGTGGTGATGACAATGTGGGTGACGAAGATGATGTTGATAAATACGTTGTTGACGATGATGCTGATAGACAGTGATAGTAATGCTAGTGATTATGATATTAGTGGAAAGTAATGAAGATGGAGGAACTGATAACGATATCGGTGGTGTTGGTGATGCTAATGCTACGGTGATTATTGACTTTTTACAGTTACGGATGTTTATTGTAGGCCTATATATACATATACAATATACAAGGATATTGAATGCGCATTATCAGGAGAATGAGGAGATAGCAGACAAGTAGCTAAATCTAATCAATATAATTTGTTACTGACAGTCTAAGTGGTTCAATTTAATAGAAATTAATATTGTTGCTGTGGAATATTGAAGGGCAGATAATTTTGGTGAATTTTGTTGCTTCAATTTAGAATTAATTTCAATCAAAACCTCTGAAAATGCGGTTTTTACCGAATGACATCATTGGAAGCAACTGTGGATGAGTTAGTAATGGTCCACCTAACTAACTTTATCTTTTAGCAACAGTTGACAAACTGAAATTATGAGAAACAAGCATCTACGTTTATGTATAATTATTTGTCCTCCATAAAGAAAATGCTGAAAAGTAGTGAGATTGGATTTCCAGAAACTGATCGAATCAAGCAATAATAATTTATAATATTATAAACATTTTTAAACAGAGAAAATAATGCTCAACACTCATTGCTTGAAGCAATCATAATATGTTCATATAAATTATGGAACCCCAAAATGATTGTATTCGAAAATATAGGCTAATCTCTGGGCAGAGACCTACTCCAGTGAATGACGATCTCGCATTTGCTGGTCACCGAAAAATTGTGGAAACCATCAGTTTATCCAGGGAAAGACATACCATCACAGACGACTTAACAGAGGTCCCCCATCACTCATCGGTTTCCTAAGGGCAAAGTAGATGAATTCAAACTATATATATTTCTTGCGCAATTTAATGCTTCGGCTGTGTTGACTTCCTGCATAATTCAGAATAAGATTTAACCTGCAAATTTTTGTGCTGTCTAAACGGAGCTACGGACCCACAAATGATCCAAATCTTTTGCAGATCATAAGATCTTGTTCAGCAAGGCATATTTATTACTCTTGCAGCGTCGCTATCATGGACCTATCATTGTTCTTTTTACAATTGACAAATTTATTGTCTCTCAAAAATACAGACTGGTTGAGTGTAGAAACAACGTGTGCTAACAATGAACCATGACCCACTTATGCGCAGTTTATGCAAACTTATAAGTATTATCTGGACGACTTCCGCTTGCCTAGTCAGTCAGTGGAGCCTGGAGACTCTTGATAATATTGAAAGTTTGCTTTCGGATGAATAGAAACAGATGGATTGATTGATATTTCCTTCCTGATAGGATTGCCGTTGGAGTCCATTAATTCGGGCAGTTACCTTGTAATGTAGCGAGTACGGTCTCGACCCTCCTCCTCTCCTTCTCCTCCTCCTTCTCTCCTCCTCCTCCTCCTCATCATCATCATCATCTGTGACGGTCACTATAATGGGAACTTTTAAGCAAGTACCCCAAGCCATCGATTGATGCATGGTCATCAGATAGTGACGACTGTGACGATTGATATTATAAATTATAAAATAATAATGACAAAAAATGATTATGAAAATAGTAACACTTATAATAATAATAGTAATAATAATAATAATAATAATAATAATAATAATAATAATAATAATAATAAATAATAAATCTACAGTCAGCCCATAGGCGGAGACCTGCGCCGAGAATTGGGGGGGACGGAAAGACGCGAGATTTTCCGAAAATTTCTGACGACCGGCGAAATCTCGGAAAAATTTTCTATTTTCGCCGCCAAAAAAGTTGATGACCTTTTTTTTTTTTTTTTTTTTTTTTTTTTAGTCATCCGGCCAAATCTCGCCCAAATCCCGAAGAAATTTTCTATTTTCGCCGCCCAAACAAGTCTTGACGCTCAAACATTGGGGGGGACAAATGCATGGGCCGTCCCCCCCAACACTTTTATTGGGGGGGACCGTCCCCCCCTGTCCCCCCCTAGGTCTCCGCCACTGAGTCAGCCAACCGTCTTTTCTAACTATCGCCAAGCAGATTCAAAACTCACGCGAAAACGGAGTCCTCGCAAATCTCCCAAGCAGCCACTCAAGTCCCATCTAAGCATGGAAAGGCTAGGGGAACATGTAGTGTTTGCCATTCCATCCTCCTTCTACACAATAAGGACGGCAATCTACACAAGCACGGCCCTAGAAAACAGCCATGCCCGGGTTCTAGCAAACCACCGCTCACACCAACATCTGGACATCGAGTCTTATTATCCGAATCATCTACAATTCTAGATGGAACCCCATCGCTGTCCCAGCCGCAATCCACGGAAATTGGACAAAGCTTCATCTTCAGCGACAACACAAACTCGGAAGATAAGAGCAATCACACATCAGCGATAAAACACCCCGATCTACCGAATGGACTCCTCAGACATATTCCCAAAGGCGCAAGAACGGCAGCAGCACACCTTCTGACGGACATCATCGGAGGTATTCTACGTGAACCACTGCTCTCCAGCGGATGGCTACGCCTACTCTCCTTTGGTTCAGGAGCTCTCGAAAAACCAACAAGGGGTGGCAAGAGACACAATCTTACTCAACACATCAAATTGCGAATAGACACTTTCAAGAACGATTGGCAAACGTCCGCATCGCTCCTGTTCGGTTCTTATCGAGACAACGCAGTCGGAGGAAATCCAAGGAAGCAGCTTCTCGCTCACAACATCGCGGCCGCTGTAGCAGCCAAGCTAGAGGACGGCAATCTCAGCGCTGCGGCGCGCATTCTCTGCTCCGACGACATCCCAGCTCCAATTAACAAGGAAACATTGGAGTTGCTCCGACTCAAACATCCATCGCCCCATGAACGAACTATTCCACATGAGAAGCCACATGCAGACTCACTACAGGTCACTGAAGCACAAGTCCGTGACGCCATGCGTTCCTTTCCGAAAGGCTCCTCTGGTGGACCAGATGGTGTGAGACCACAACACGTCTTGGAACTACTCAAAGACCAAGTCGCAGGCCCAGGGCTACTGAAAGCAGTGACGGCTTTGATGAATCTACTTCTGGCTGGAGTCTGCCCACAAGAGCTGCGTCCGATCATTTTCGGCGGTACACTGTTCGCCCTCAAGAAAAGTTCAGGAGGCCTTAGACCAATTGTCATTGGTTACTTGTGGCGCAGACTTGCCTCGAAATGTGCTAATGCTCACATAATCCCCTTAGTGGCGCCTCAATTATCCCCGAAACAACTGGGAATCGGAGTTTCAGGAGGAATCGAAGCCGCGATTCACGCAACAAGAAGATTTTTGGAGCAAATGAATGAAAACTCCATTATCATCAAACTCGATCTAGCAAATGCTTTCAACAGTCTACATCGTGACAAAATGCTTTCCTCATTATCAGAATGGTGCCCAGAACTATACGACTATTGCCATCTTTCGTACGCTGAACCATCTATCCTGAAGTATGGCAGCTTCACTCTACAATCGCAAGAAGGCCCGCAACAGGGGGATCCTCTAGGTCCTGTCCTATTTTGCCTGCCGCTTCAAGAAATTTTGTCTCATTTACAGTCACCATTAGCATTCGGATATTTGGATGATCTCACTTTGGGAGGCACGCATGAGGTATAGTTTGTGAGGACGTGGTGGCTATCACGGAAGGATGCGCTCGCTTGGGTTTAATGGTCAACAACTCAAAATGTGAGGTTATATCCAAAGACGCAGGCATCACCCTGACAGAACCGGCGAACCAATTCAAACGCGTACATCCATCTTCAGCAGAGTTGCTTGGTGCACCACTTGCATCGCACGGAGCACTCACCAACACACTAGACTCTATCGTTTCGAATTTGTCAAAAGCAATGGAAAAACTGGAACAGATACCTAAGCAGGACGCTCTTCTGATACTGAGGTGCTCTATAGGCGCACCGAGGCTAATACATATTTTACGGTGCACGCCCTGCTGCGATCACCCGGGCCTCATGAAATTCGATGAGGGGTTGCGCGCTGGCACTGAGAACATTCTAAATATAGCTCTATCGGACGATCAATGGTCACTCGCTACCCTGCCAATCAGGATGGGAGGTCTGGGAATTAGGAGAGCATCTTCGTTGGCACTTCCAGCTTTTTTAGCCTCAGCCGCAAGATCTCAACTCACCCAATCGCTCATCCTCGCCCTCACACAGGTTCCAGACGACTCTATGGTGGAAACTTTCAGAACCAGATGGCAACAGAGCTCCACAGAAACGATTGAATTCCCAGATTCTGACAGCAAGCAGTCCTCATGGGACATACCACTCTTGTCAGCTGAAGTATCGGGGATTACATCGCGCACTCTCGACTCGTATGATCAGGCAAGAATGAATGCAATTCAGGCTCCCCATGCTTCGGACTGGCTCTTTGCCCTTCCACTGGCAGCCCAAGGTTTACGATTTAGCGACGAGGAGATGAGGGTGGCAGTAGGCTTGAGACTTGGTGCGGTCATCTGCGCCCCACACGCTTGTACATGTGGTTCAATGGTTTCGGCCAGAGGTTCACATGGTCTATCTTGCTCACTTGGCTTCGGAAGACAAGCTAGACATTCCGCAGTGAACGAAATTGTGCTTCGTAGTCTCATCAGGGCAGGCATACCATCGATCAGAGAACCAGCTGGCCTCACTCGTCTCGATGGGAAAAGACCAGATGGTCAAACCCTCATTCCATGGAAAAGTGGGCGTTCGCTTATTTGGGATGTGACCATTGTCGATACCCTGGCACCTTCGTACTTGACTGAGACTGCTGCAATGGTGGGCGGAGCTGCCGAAATAGCCGCTGCTAGGAAAAAGCTAAAATACGCGGAGCTCCAGACAAGATACAGTTTTACTCCGGTTGCGATAGAAACGCTTGGACCTATGGACCAGGAGGGCCTGGCCTTCATCACAGAACTCGGTCGACGATTGTCACGCGTATCCGAAGACCCTCAAGAAACCTTCTTCCTATTCCAGAAGATATCAGCCACAGTTCAGCGATTCAACGCCATCGCATGCCTCGGCTCGACGAGGCAGTAGTAGGCTACACTGTTTTTTGAGAAATATAATGTTGATGTTGATAATAATACTACTACTACTACTACTACTAATAATAATAATAATAATAATAATAATAATAATAATAATAATAATAATAATAATAATAATAATAATAATAATAATAATAATAATAATAATAATAATAATAATAATAGTAAAAATAATAGTAGTTCGATCCGAGCAGTATTTATTTACCAATGATTCTGTTTCGATGAGTTGCTCTAATGGTGTTATTATTAGCTATTATTTTATGAGATAATTAATTATTGACGTATAACTTACAGATCGGATTAATAACTGTCCTCCTCTTCCGCCATGCTGTCCCATAAGCCCTTGCTTCTACCAGAACATATCGGAAGAGATTCCACAGCAATTCCAGCTAATCGTCCGGTTCCATTTCTACTTCTGGATCGGTAAATCAACATTATAAATTATAACAGCTCTATTATGATCTATTTCCAATCAAGAAACTTTATTGTTAAAAACGCCAATCAAGTTGATCATGATTTAAAACATCAACCATCCATGATGAAGGGCGGCAGTCATTAAAACATTGATCATCAATCTTTTAAATAATATAAGCTCTCGTGTTCTAAAAGCCTATTAGATCTACCCAGTTAGTGATCTTGTGAAACATGATAGGCCTAATGGATAATCTGACTATTGCTAAAACCTACGGCTATTGAACATTTAAAATAAACTATTAAACGACACAATCATGCATCACAAATAACGGTCGGTATATTAGTTTCCTAGAAATAATTGTGAGTTTTGCATTTGTCTGCATCTGCATGTATGTGTAAAGCAGTTTGTTCCTTGCTATTGTTGCTCTCAGTTGAAAGAACCTTGTCACACACATGCAATCACGTATACATACTTTACACGTGTAAAGTCTTAAATATACCACTTTTTGGCCTAAGGACAAGTATTCGAGTATAAGTACTTGAAGCTGTTCTTGCGTTGTACTCAGATACGAAGTACAATTATATACATAGAAGTCATTGGAATAGAACAGAATGCAATCAATCAATCAATCAATCAATCACATAAATTTATATAGCGCCCCTGTGCATGTGAATGCAGTGGTTGATTGAAATGATTGTTGAGTGACTAATTTTGTTTGTCTGTTTGTTTTCTGTCTATAGTCTATTGGATTCATCTGCTGATAAACGCTGGAGGTTGTCTGGCCTGGTTGCTTGTTGTTGAGGAGAAGGGCAAGATTATCAGCGGTTTTTCCTTTGTGATTTCAATTGTCTACTTCTTCGTACTGGCTCCCTGCTCATATGCATGGTGGTTTCACCCACTGTACAGGGCTTTCAGGTAACCAGTCTTAGCTGTGATCAATGTAGTGTTGATGTAAGTTTAGATGTAATGTTATGTAAGTGTAATGTAAATGTAATCGAATATAATCGTAACTCCAGTGTAGGCTAAATAATGTAGATGTAATGAAGTAAATGTAATAATCATTGTTTATAAACCATTTATCATATTATTTTATGCAATATTTTATATAGAATTTTCTTCCTTGTTATTTATTTCTGTTTCTTTTTTAAAATATTTACTTTATAAGTCTTTCTTTTACAGTAGGGGAGTAGGCTACGCGCATGATAAACGCCGATGCACAGCATACTCAAGCGTAAACCTGGGATTCACTATCAAAAGGGCGACTTCTAAAGGGCGACCATCAAAAAGGCGAGTTCAAATGGGCGACAATCAAAAGGGCGACTGTTCGAAAGAGCGCCGATCAAAATGGCGGGCAAAAAAATAAAAGGGCGACAATCAAAAGGGCGAACATTGAACGTTCGCAGGGGTTCAATTAAAACGGTAGGCCCAGGGCCTACTATCCCCCCCTGGAAGGTGGAAGCAATCCCCCCTAACAGAAACTTTTTGCCTATATTGCAAGCGCCGAAGGCGCGAAGCTGCAGCTGCGAGTGCCGAAGGCACGAAGCCCATAGCGACTAGGGGGTCTGGGGGAGCGTCGTAAGCTCCCCCAGCGGGGTCTGGGGCTCCGCCCCAGAAACCAACGCATTTTTAGCTGTTGGCATCGACTAAAGCGCATGTTTTAGGCTCTTGTTTGCTAACTGTTTATGAAGGATAAAGTCATGAAAATTTCACTTTTTTGGATTTGCACGCTGTAATTGTACCTTTTTAAGCTGTCATCTTCACAAAATTGCTCGTGAATTCAATGCTCAGAAACGTGGTGTAGGATATCGTAAAATGTCGCCTCCCCATTATTTATTATTTTTTTTAATTTGCACAATATAATGGTAACATATATTCTAAAATTTCTCATTATGGGTTAACAGTGCGTTACACTAGTAAGCCTAGTCCTGTGAAGTTTGGAAAAGTCCAGCATTCAGTGAAATATCAACTTCTTGTATATAGCAAATGCAGTGTCAGTAGATATAAAATATACTTTAATTTTTTTAAACAGTTAATGTAATTAATTATCAGTTGTGAGAGCGAGTGCCATATACGTGCAGGAGGGACAAATGTAAGTGACTGCAAAGCAAAGGTCATACTAAATGAATAATATATCCTTGAGATGGCGGGATGAACGTTCAAGGGGAATCTACCGTTGGTGCGGGGAGGGATGGTACAGAGGGAGATGCCGGGGGGATATGTCCAGAAGGAAATCTCTTATGCCCATCTATCAATGGGGGGGGGTTTCCCTCTGGCACAAGTTGGATCAGGGCATCAGACTACTTACTCCCCCCCCACTTGGCAAGCCCTGTTGGGTGCGAATTTGATGGAAGTGCAAGGACAAATTTATGCGAGTGTTAAGCAAAAGTCAAATTAAATGAAGATTTATCCTGTGTTATGACAGGGAGGGGTTTTGGGGGGGGATTTACCAGGAGGAAGTCCATGGCAGATGCTGGGGAATATCGGAGGAAATGTTCAGGAGTAAATATTCTATACTCAACTTTATCATTAGGGGGGGAAACCTTCCCCCCCTAGCCCAAATTGGAAGCAGTCTGCTTCCATCCCCCCATGGCGTAGTAGGCCCTGGGTAGGCCTACAATCTCTACATGAAAGGGAAATGCGCAATAGGTTTATGTAGGAATACGCTATAATTATGTCAATCCTTTCGTGTAGTTTCAGCAATTTAAGCTCTCGTCTCAACTAAAGAAAATTTTCGAAAGGGGGATAAATTTTTGGCCTTGGGTCGGAAAAATGTCTTTGATCTTTCGCCAAAAAAACTCATGACCCTTTTGCTTTGTTTTTAGTCATAAGGTTGAAATGTCTTGAAAATATACCGATTTTCGTCTGCCAAAATTGTTGATGACATTTTTTAGTTCTTTGGTCTGAAAATATACCATTTCCCAAGCCAACACTAATTGTTAACCTACTTGATGCTGCTTTTTCTCTCTCCCCTTTCCCGCGGCATTGATCGAGACCTTGTTGAAGCCTAATGGGGGAGGGAGGGGCACGTCGATTCCAGTCGACCTAGACATCCCAAGTCGAGTCGAGTCGTTTCTACTTAGGCCTACCTCAACTGATCCCATGTCGAGTCTTGTACGCCTACAGGCCTATAGAGAGAAGTGACTTGAAGTTGTTTTTTCCACATTTAGACCAATTTGAGACGACAAAAACCTAACTTTTTCAATTCAGACCAAGGATAGTGAGTCCAGGACACTGCAGCAGTTAAGCAATTTGCTAAATTATTTTTTATCATTGAAGCAGGATTGAAAAATTATGGCAACAGACTTATCAATTCTCCTTCGGGCTATAACACACGGGCATTCAGTTCAAACAGTCTGCGGTCTGCCACTTTATTTTCGATCGTGCACACTGCACACGTTACAAATTTATTCAATAAATAACATTGATGATGATGATGATGATGATGATGATGATGATGATGATGATGATGATGATGATGATGATGATGATGATGATGATGATGATGATGATGATGATGATGATGATGATGATGATGATGATGATGATGATGATGATGATGATGATGATGATGATGATGATGATGATGATGATGATGATGATGATGATGATAATAATAATAATAATAATAATAATAACAGTAAATAATAATAATAATTATTGTAATCTGAATAATCATTGACTATAGGCTAGTCGTCATGACTGTCGCCAGAGCTCCAAGAGCTGACGGCACCAGGTGACCAGGTGATAGGCTAGTTAAGTTAAGCAACTCATAATAATTTGCGGTCACATTGTCAACTGCATAGTTAGGCCTAGAGCTTATAGGACCACTAGAAGGACTACTAGAATAGGCTGCTAAGATAGTCCATCATTACAAAACTCTTAAAACTCAAGCTCAAACACAAACAGCATAAAATAGGCTTAAAAAGTTTTCAACAATAATTTCCTTCATGAAATCTTGAGGTCCCATTTCTCATCGATAGACCTATAAGAAATAAATGTTTGTCGTGCAAAATTGACTTGACTTCCTGCATTGAACAATTAGCCGCACGTAGGCCTACAGGCTACGCGGTTATTACCACGCCACAAGTCGACTTCAGGTAGGAGGTTGGTTGTTATTCTGCTAAATCGGGTCAAGTCGTTTTGGCTCCAAGTCGACCTCAAGTCACTTTAGGGTCAAGTGGGGTCATATTGGTTGACCAAAGTAGTCACTCCCAGGTCTAGTTCCGCTGAATAACATTATTGAATTTCATGTTCAAATTCTTTCGTTTCAGATCCGAAGGTTCTCTCGGCTTCTCCCGGTATTTTGTCTCTTTTCTTGGACAGATCTTCGTTCTTATCCTTGACTCCCTTGGATTTCACTACTATGGAACAGTGTAAGTGATCATCTCAAGCGAAAACTCATACATTAGCGATGTCCAATCTTTTTGATACCATGTGCCAACGAAGAAATTGTTCTAGAAGCTGAGGTCCACAGACACCAGTGCTCTTAAAAGCAACAATTCAAATATATTAAAGATTATTTATAAAAATTATGAAGTTTAATTATGGACTGGATTTTGTGTTCACATTGTCAAATTTGGAAAAAATTAAGCAGCTCGAGCATGCCACTTAAAATTTGACTGCGGGCTGGTGAACAGCCTCTGGCCTCATGTTTGCATTATGGCTGTACATAAAATAATACATTCTATTAACTGCTGAATTTTAGGCTATTCTGCTCATATAATTATGGTTATGATGATGATAATTGATCATGACGATGATTGACAATGACGATGATGATGATGAAGTTTCTAACCACTAGTTTGTGCACATTAGGCTATCTGTTTTGTGCATGTTTTGTTAATCCAGCCAGTGGCTGCAGTGTATGAGCCAAAAACTGTTTTTCTCTCAACATATTTTGTTGGCATTTTCTTGTTTTTTTATATTATTATGTTCATTTTAAATCATGTTCTTGCAATTGTCTTTTGTAAATGTGCTTACCGTACTATGTTTACACATTATTATACGTTCCTAATTGTTCACATTGCTCATTGTTTTATTTTCCTAGTTGTGCTCATTATTAGGTTATTTATATGCTTATTAAATTTATTTAACCGTAATAAAGTTATTTTGCTGTTAAATTTGTGCTTTATGGAAATTATTCGGCTTCTAAATTTGCTGCATTATTTGCATTAATTGTGAATTATTTGGCTGTTAATTTAGCATAATTTGAAATTTATGTGTCTATTTAAGTTGTGTTTTTAAAAGTTATTTGGCTGTTAACTTTGTGTTATCTGGCTGTTGATTTCCAATAATTATTCTGCTTCTTTCAGCGGCTGGGTCAACGGTTGGAGATGTTTTTCTGCCAGCATCTATGATGTTGGAACCTTCATGCTCGTCATTGCAATCATCTTCGATGTTCTTGCTCTCATCGGATTCATGCTGATCCTTAGGGTAAGCCGTAAGCCCACCAGCGTCTGAGTGTTTAACACATCAAATCACTGATCAGTGTGTGGCATTCATTTTTGAATTTATTTGTCCAGCCATTCATTGCAAGTCCACTGGCTCTTCCATCGTACTACAAACAGGCCTACCATCTATACGGAGTAATCCACATGCGAAGCTATTAGTTAATGTGCTTATGCAAAATACATGAGAGAGAGAGGAGGAGGAGGAAGAGGAGGAGGAGGAGATTTTCCATAGCTGGGCGTCTGTCACGTGCGATCTCATCGTCAAAGCCATAAGTCAAGTAAGTCAAGTCTAATGCATGAGGCATCAGTCGGTGACAACCCAGAACGAGTAATCATAATATATCCAGAAGACAGCCTGCTATAGGTGGTGGGGGGAGGAAAGAGAGACAGAGACAGACAGACAGATATAGAGAGAGGAAGGGAAGAGAGAGGAGGGATAGGACGAGGGGGAAGGAACCTGTGGTGTGGACAGGCAATTTGAAAAGGTAAATCTTCAGTTGAGCAAGATGCGCAGACAGGACAGGGCAAAGGAGGAATTTCAAAATCTAGCTCCACTAACGAAAAATTCTTGTTCGTCAACATTGTGTCCAGCTTTGAGATGAAGCAGTCGTTATTATTCTTAATGGACGATTTTCTAAGGGGATGATACACGTACAATCGTACATGCATCGATTCATCCATCCATCCATCCATCCATCCATCCATCCTTACATCAACAGTTATAAATCAGCCCATTCATCCATCCACGCATTCATTCATTCATCAACTTGTTCACTGATTCCTGTGCATCAAGCTATCGTTCAATCATCTACCTATATTCGTCCTCCGTCCTTCCATTTCTCCATTCATTCGTCAAGCCATAATCCAATCCAATCCAGAATATGGTCTTGCTTAAGACATGCTATCCATTGATCCATACATTCTTTCTATCCATCCTTTCCATACATCCTTTCAATATATCCACCCATCTCCTCACTGATCCACCCATCAATCCATAAAACTGCTTTAAAATCTCTGTAACCAGCCAACCACACATTCCTGCATTTAATTGATTTAAATCTTTCTTATTTGAGACTTTCTCATATCTACTGTGTCTGCAGGTGAACTATATCTACCGTAGCGCAACGTCAGGACAGAGGATCCCTAGCGACCAGATGGCTCACGAGACAGCGACTGTGGCAGCGAGGGTAGCCACCCGATCGACCGTCGGTGGGGCTTTTGGCAACAGACCCCTACTGATAATATAGGGCCTAACTCCAACTTGTTTTGTAAATGAACTGTATCCGGTTACATTACCTGACTTATATTATTGTAACTTGCCTTAACCCACCAAGTATTATTACCAGGCATATAGTTATTATATTCTATTCTAGTTGTAGGCTTATAAAGTGCCTCTCACAGTAAGACCTAAACAGAAGTGCTCCAGTACAAAGAACCCCTCGAAATAGAAAAACAATCATGCAAGGTCTTAAGAGTACAGGCAGAAGCAGAAATACCCTATAGGTAGATCTCAGCATCAGTAAAAACAGGAAGGACATTCCACGGCAAAGGGCCAACAGAGCCATAGCCTACGCATCGATGCTGTGCTGTGTATAAGTCAACTTTTCAGAGTAAGACACTCTCACTAACAGTCTTCAGTCATTGCCACCAATTATTTTTATTTTAATTATGAGCAGCTTTACTTGTATTCAGCATCAACAAACTGTCCTTATATAATTTAAATGTAAAGAAAATGTATTATTGGTAATCAGTAGTTATCCAAGTTTTTTTACAGAAATATATATATGCACCAGTATTACCCATCTACAGCCTTTCTGGACAGGTTCATGAGTCATGACATGTGCACCTCTGGGTTGAGAAGCACTGTTTTAGTGTCGACCATGAGTGCTTTTTTTTACCTTTGCATACCTTTAGTGACCTTTTTACTTTTACTTGTCATGCTTTTGATGCCATACCATGTGATATAATTATTACCATGTCATAAAGTTTGCAGTGATGACCTTTTCTTTTTTCGCCTTGATTACAATTGGAGTGAGTGGCAACATCTAAAAAAGCAAATCTTAGATTTACTGGCTTAGTTAGCTACACCGGTAAGCGAGAGCGGCATTCGTCTGTTGGTCGCAACGGATTGCGGTTCAAGCCCCGGGCTGGGAGTTGACATTCAGAGATTTAGATATCTTGGGCTAGCACGTGTGGGACGCAGGGGCGCAAGCTCCTGCGGGGCGACATTGGTCAAGTTGCTTACCCATCATTGTCTGCGGGGAAGGCAACGGGAAACCACCTCACTCATCTCATCCCCAGGGGCGTAAAGCCAATAAACCTGCCTTCGGGCAGAGCACCATCATCATCATCATCATCATCATCATCATCATCATCATCATCATCATCATCATCATCATCATCATCATCATCATCATCATCATCACCATCACCATCACCATCACCATCACCACCACCACCATCACATCATCATCATCATCATCATCATCATCATCATCACCATCACCATCACCATCATCATCATCATCATCATCATCATCATCATCATCATCATCATCATCATCAGATTGCTGTTCAGAGTATGTTAGAACAGTCTTCCATACCCTGCTATCATTTCATGGAACCGAAATGGACTCTATTCAGGATATGGGTCAGTGCTCTTTGTTACGAGTGTTAACCAATGACATTTTAGAGAGTCCTTGATTGTTAACACGATCTATTTTATTTGTTGTTATCAGCATAAAATTTTATATAATCTTCACTTTACGATGTTTTAACTGTTGCACGTCAAATTAAAGTAGTATTTCTTATAGATTTGTTTTTGTTTATCCCAGTGCTTTGTATCTTGGTTAACTTTTATGATTATATTTGCATCGTTCATGAGCCGTGTGTGTGTGTGTGTGTGTGTGTGTGTGTGTGTGTGTGTGTGTGTGTGAATGTACGATTTTTACAGGGTAAGGGCTTCAAGTACCAGTCGGGCGCCGTAGTTCTACACTATTTAAACAATGATTAATTCTGTTGTACTGTCATGATCTGATGCCTTCAGTTCTACTGACGGATGTTTATTCTGTTTTATGATATTGGATCATGTGATGGTACCGTACCGAAGAAAGTGTTTACCCCAAATGTGTGTGCATTGTATTTAATCAGATCTCCAATTAAGACTGATGAGTTATGATGAGGACAAATTATTATGTCAGTCACTTTAGAAAATTACCCCAAACAAATCAATTTAAGACACATCAGTACAACATGCATGGCGGCAAGATGAAAGTCACCTAAATAAAAAATAACGACCATACAGAAATGAGATAGCCTAAGCTGGAACTGGTATGAAATATTTCAACTGCTATGAAGTAACCTAACTGGTATGACATTACCTAGCTAGTGTAAGAGCCTAATTGGTATGAGATAACCCAGGGGAATTCCGCCACTGGTTGTTCTCTGCCAGTGCCAGTCCCAAGCCTGGATAAAAAGGGTGGGTGACTCTAATATCTTTGATATGGCAGTGTCGTTAAACACGTAGCAATGTATCCCAGGGTTTTTCAACCTTTTTGGGTCAAGGGCCACATTGACAATTTAGAAAAAATTCTTCAATCATTTTAGAACTTGCATGATGTATATAGATCTACTAAGGCAAAATAATTTTAACGCTTTACTTGATTTGTTCGTGTTAATAGGATACTTGACATTGCTTTTGCTTACAAAAGTACTCTGCCTCTGCCTCGACAGTTGATGAAGTGTTCTAACAATGCATTCCAGTTAAATGTCCATAAATTATGTTGGGCGGCACTGATCTTGAATTTTTTAATGTTGCCGTTGTGAAGAAAAACTATTCACAACACTATATGTAATGCCAAAGAGTGCAAAACACCTCAGTAACTGCAGGTACGCATTGTCTGCGAAATGTAAATTGTTGTGGGACGCGGTAGTGTAGGCCTAGTGGTGGATTTGGTGCCTTGGAGCCGGAGGGTTCGAGTGTCGAATCCACCTCAGGCCACCATGTAGATACCTTGAAGGCTTGAACAAGTCCTTCACTCGCAATTGCTCGTGCGTTTCGGCGTGAAACTCCGATGCAGTGTCCGTGCTGTAGTCGGAACGCCTTTGAGTACTCATCAGTAGGCTATAGTGAGCTTGAAGGGGCGAGAAATAAATAAATAAAATAAAGTAAAAGACCATGCATGCAGGCTCTTGAAAAGCTGTTCTCACACGATTGTTTTTCTGAAAGTCAAGTTCCACATCATCGCAATCGTAATCCGAGACTTCTACAGCGCCCACGAAAACCAAGTCGCGGGAACCAGCTTATTCACAGGTGCTGCCATTTTTCATGCCATGTTTCTGGAGCATAAGCGAAACGGAGTATCCCCCCTGAAAGCTATCCGGGGGGATGAATTAATCTATCCTCCCGGATGGAATTAACCGGTCTATAGCCTACTATCCGGGGGGATAAACCATTATATCCTCTTTTTTGAAAAATGCGCATAATAAAAACATTTTTACTGTAATCAAAATTTAAAGTGACTCTAATTGTTTTAAGTGTGCTAAGCAATGCTCAGATAAAGGCAACTCGAATTTATTTAGTGAATCTGAGTGTTCTTAAGTGTTTTTAATGTTTTAAGTGCTCTAAAAACAGGGCAAAACAAATTATCTAGTAGGAATAAACATACCTGTTAGTGTCATTGTTCAAAGCAAAGCAGATGAAAATTAATTTGCAAAAAAAATACACGCGGAAGCGGTTTTTTCGACTTTTTTAAATTTGGGGAGATACAATTAATACGGGGGATACTCTATTTCGTGACACCGGATCAGTTCCAAAATCGATCTCAGAACACAATGATATGTCATTGGCTAATTGTTTCTTGACATTAGTTTGTGTAAATCTGCCCAAAAGGTTTGCAAATAATTCAGAATAGACTACTTGGAATGCGCAGCTCTTCAGAACACAATGATAGAGAACCGATTTGATGGCAGTTGAAGCTCCACCGATGTTGCAGGCTCGCTGTGAAATAAAACCAGATAACGAGTCCACAAAATTATAGGCCTACTCAATTATTTTTTGTCACTGCAGGTGGCCAGTGCTACATTATAGCTTGCGCCTCGCATGGCGTAACTTTTGGATAGCCTACGTCTTCTGTGATTGCATGGCGTTCCTGTGAATTGTTTGAATTGCGTAACCTGTTCATATCTTTCGTAGCCTACTGCATAATGTATAGGTATAGGCCTACTGTAATCGGTTGCCATCTGTCCATGGGCGGAGTTTGGTTTCCGTTCTTGGAGGGGCTAAAACCTTCTTGGAGGGGCTAAAACCTTCTAGGGGGCTATTGGATAAGCCCGGGAAAAGATACCATTTACAGGGTGAAAAAATGAATTTGGGTCTTCTTGGGGGGCAGTGGTTAAAGTGGTTTTGGTGAGCAGTGGGAACGCTGAATGTGAGCAGTGAAGAGTTTTATTGGAATGCATGGGTTTCCAGCGTTCCAATCAGGTGAGCAGTGGGAACGCAAGCCCAGAATTTCGAGAGAAGTGGGAACACCGTTCCCACGCGTTTCCACCCACTTTAAACCCTGTTGGGAGCTTAGCCCCCCTAGCCCCTGATAAACTCCGCCCATGCGTCTGTCATTGAACGGGATTACTGAATAAACGAAAATTATTGTTAGCTAGGCCTACAGAGTGATTCGTGAAAATAATTCTTCCTTACAAACAGACGTTGGATTGGTGACAAATGATGATGTAATAAAAAGGACTATAATAGGCCTAATTATTAGGCCTATAATCAGAGTAGCCTATAATCTACGACGCTAAACGACGGGTTAATCCCAATGCAAGGTCGTAGCTGGGGGGGCGTGTTTTGTGTGTTTGAACACCCCCGAAATTAATTAAATACGCCTAATGTAAAAATGAAATAATATGCATTTACTAACACATGATGATGTTAGAACTACAGTGTGTGATGTATTGGCCGTTCGTGGCCTGCTTTGACTCTTCTCCAAACCACTTGTAGGCTAGTCGGTTGATTCTGTTGCTTGCTCACGGTCGAGTAAGCACCACCCCCAAATTAAATCCTGGCTGCGGCCGTGGCCCAATGAGATAGCTTCAATGGTTAGGTTTACCAATGTACATTTTGATCTATAGGCTATAGGCCTAGCCTATAAATAGGCATAGTTGGCTTAGAGAAAATAAAGCCTGCCTTTCACTTTTAGGCTACTGTATACGCCTATATGTTCAAAGGCCTTTCAAAAGGAAAGTGGGTTATTTTATACGCTTATGCGCATGAACCCACGATTTGGGGGAGAATTACTGGGAACTTGTTCAATCGCTTTCGCCTGAGATTTAGACTCGTTTACGAATCATTTGACGCATTTGAAGCGTAGGTCACGTAGGCCTACTATTCTTTGAGACACAGCAATGACACCATGCACGTGTGAAGGTCAATCCGACCTCAGCGGCCGGATCCGTAGTCACCCTTTTGGATTGATACTTTGACTTGTGCACCAATCACTTTAAAGTCATTGAGTTTGTACTGATCAAGTGATCATGCTCTTATTTTGTACTAGCTGGGCTGCTGGGGTACCCGGCGTTGCCCTGGAAATGTAGGATTCGCCCCGCTCCCAGCTCAATCCTTATACTTCCCCACCCTCACTTCGCTTCTTCCCATATCCTCGCTCCTACTCCCACCCCCACTTATTTTCACCATCCCACTGACCGACCGACCCCCTAACCCGCCGGCACATCTTGCCTACACCTTTCTGGGGGTACCCTGCATAACCCAATAAATTTCGTATTTGGCCCACTCGAACCCGCCCCAACCGCCGGCTCCCCAACCGCCCGCTTCCCACCCCGCCTCACTCCCTCCACCAAACACCCAACCTCATCACACTCCGAACTAACCGGTACGCGTCTCGTGATATTTCCGTTTACCAGTAAATTGTTTTTCTCCCCCCGCCCAACAATACCCTGCCTCCACCCGGTCCCTCCGGGCCAAGGTGTGTGTTGGGTGGGGCGAGGTAGCCCCTGTAGCAGTAGCACCATAGCCGAGTAGCTGCAACGTTTCAGGTGAAAAACTGTGGAAACTATAGCCTATGGCAAAGGAATGTAAATTTATAGCGAAAATTAGGGTTTTCGACCCCTCAACCTTGGCCCTAATGATGGCAGAGATTCGCCAACCCTCCACGGGGTGTCCCATGCCCAGACCTACAGAGTATCTATAGTGAAGGTTTGGAGTGAAAAGCTGAAAAACTGGAAATGCATCCCGGTCAGACAGACAGACAGACAGACAGACAGACAGACAGACAGACAGACAGACAGACAGACATACAGACAGACAGACAGACAGACATACAGACAGACAGACAGACAGACAGACGGACGGACGGACGAACGGACGGACGGACAGACAGACAGACAGACAGACATACAGACAGACAGACGGACGGACGGACGGACAGACAGACAGACAGACGTACGGACAGACAGACAGACGGACGGACGGACGGACAGACAGACAGACAGACGTACGGACAGACAGACAGACGGACATACGGACATACGGACGGACGGACGGACAGACAGACGGTGTATTGTCATGTTTAACGACACAGTCGACACTGCCATATTTCAAAGATGATTAGGCCCAGTGTCGCCATGCCATTTAGGTCCCCGTGGACGGACCGTGCTTGCCCGAGATTTTTTTAAAATCTCTAAAATAGCCACCTTCGGGGAGCGAACCGCGACCCACACGCTCTCTTTCACAGAGTCGCGTACTGACGCGCGACCAGCACTCTTACCGAACAGACAGACATTTTAATTTGTTACATGTTTAACGGCACTGCTATATCGAAGATGATTAGGCTAGTGTCGCCACGCCATTTAGGTCCCCGTGGACGGACCGTGCTAGCCCGAGATTTTGAATCTCTGAAATAGCCATCTTCGGGAATCGAACCGCGGCCCGCACGCTCTTTCACAGAGTGAATTGCGAACAACGCGCGGCCTTCGACCTTACCGGTGTAGCCAAGCGAGTCAGTTGAAGAGACAGACATCATCAATCATCATATAACATTTATTACGAGGTAGGCCTATTCATGTTGAGATGATAACATCCAAACAGACAGACAGAATCTTATCTTTGTTTATATAGATTTGGTCAATGCTATGTCGGGAAACATAAGCGTGTAGGCCTAACTACTGAAGCGTAAACGTTTACGCTTCAGTAAACACAGGCTTACGTTTCCCGCATAAATGTACATGTAAGATGTCTATGGTTCGCGACACCTGAGCATAGATATAGGCTATATGCATCTGCCAGCAGGAACTTGAGACTGGGTCAAGCCATGGGTCAATGTTCAGTAGGCCTATAGGCCTATCGTACGCTGATTGGTGCCCGGCTGTTAACATTAATCGGACTGTAACGACGACTCCGATTCGTCTTTGTAACGGGTTCCGTCATTGGCCGAGATCGCCAACGGGAGATGTTTGGCAGGGATGCCACTCATAGCTTTTCCCACCTAGATCTAGGTTATTTGGTTTTGTCGGTTTCTAGGTTTTTTGGCAGAGCCTAGTTTTTTCTCACGGCGGTTTTTCTGACTTTCTTTACATAAAAGTTGATTTTTTAGGTGAAAACGCACAAAAGACGTGAAAAAGTTGCAAATTTCTTTAATTTTGACCAAACATTGTAAATTTCGGAGCGAAAGACTAAAAAGGGTCATCATACACTTTATCGGGAGGGAAAAGAGAGCAAATTTTAATCATCGGATGTGAATAAAAAAAGGTCGCCAGAAATTTCAAGCCGGAAAAATGAAAAATCTATATTTTTCAGAGATTATCAATCTAGCATTTTCTAGCCGTTTTTGATCCGATCTGACCTTTCTCCAAAATCCAGAGTGGCATCCCTGGTGTTCGGCGCGTTAAGAATAGGTAAACATTGTGGTTGTCGGGCTTTACCTGATCGAGTCGTCGAGAACAGAAAGCTATGAATGTCCTTCCGGAATCTAATCCGTTCACGGTAAGAAATCTTATTTAAATTGGAAATGATTCATGAGCAAACATTAGTGCTTTGAAAGCGACTATGAAAACGAATGCTGCAGAACTCGTGTAGGCCTAACGTTGACAATAATAATTGCTCAACTCAATCAAATCTTCATCAATGTAATTGCTCATTTATATAGCGCCTTAACTCGTCATAGCGCTCCAGATCATGTTAGACACTTGGCAGTGTAGTTGTATTTTTTTAATGTGTCGTTTTAGCGTTCTAAATAAGTTACTCATTGTAGCAATATTATTTTTCGTCTATCCAACTTTCTCTTTGGCAAGACTCGTTTAGGCTAAGCAATTCATCTTCTATTTAGGCAAGAAATTGTTTCACTTATCAAGTTTGTATTTAAGCAATGATTATTTTTCATCAGTCTAACTTCTATTTAAATGGCAATTTATTTTTCATTCATCAGACTTCTATTTGGCAAGGATTCTTTTCAACATTTTGGTTTCTGTCTTCATGGCCCTTGTTAGAGTTGATTAACTCATTTGATGACTAGGATGCTATTTTGGGGTAATTGACCATGGGATAATTTTCTCGAGGTTAATGGCAACTTGGCAAGGGATTATTGCCTATGTGTTTATTGGTGTGATATCGCAGGTTATCAAAGTAATTTTTACAATTTGGTGGACAAAAAACCACAGATCTAGGCAGTGTTGATAATAATAGGATGATTTAAATGCCACTGTAGCACAACCAAGATCAAAGAAAAGGATTCTTATAATAAGGAGAGCAGACAAATTGACTCTCGTGTTCAACTGACAGTTTTGAGTTTCAACTGATTGACAAAACTGAGCAATTTAGAGATTTAATCAATCAAAAGTTTTGCACACCAAAATTGATTTATTGTTTTCTTTCAGGATCCGTCAGTGACGAAGCTCATTGATTACAACCAGTCGGCTGGCACTGTTACAAATTTCAATCCTTTTGTGGAAGACAGTGGGACCCAACAAGTGGTCATTGTCTTTATCATTATCGTCTTTTATTAATTATAATTGTCGTTATTATTATTATTAATTAGTAATAATTGGCAGTGATGTAGTACTCGAGTCCGGCCAAAAACTCGAATTCGACTTGACACCGATTTTCTGCGGACTTGGACTGTCAGGACTCAGACTTGAACCCTGGACTCGAAATTTGGCTCGGTGACTCGGTTTCCGAGTCATGAATTCTCCATGGAACAGGCTATGAAAGCTAGAAAGTTGACGAAATGTCTGAATTGGTTGTGGCAATACTGTGTATGGCACAACCAACCAATTCAGACATTTCATCAGCTTTCTTGATAACTCCTCTCAAAACTCAAACAAAGGAGCCCTTGTAGCCTATGGGGTTTATGACACTGGATCCTCCATTAATACAACCTGACATTGAAGTAGGCTAATGTGAAGGATGGCTGGGCACTGCTGATCACAGGGTAAGGAAAGTTAATTATAGGTCTGTTTGATGTATGGTCACTGGTCAGGGTGGGGTTACAGGATAGGGGAGTGTGAATATTTGATGTATAGATGTAGTATAGGCTACATATACAATTTATACATATTATATAAACACAACCAGTCATCCATGGCACTGTACAGTTGAAATGAGTTGATACTTGACACCTCAATGGACTTTGCATTAATTTGCTGATCAGATAGGCCCCACAGGACATAGACTTCAAATCTATCTAGATGTTTATGGATAAGACAAATGAGGATGGGTTTGGACGTGTCTATTGGCTATTTGTAGCTGGTGGCTATTAGAACTTCTCTGATCTAGGAACCCCAGCCCAGAGGTTTACTTGCAACTCCATTAATTGATAACTACACAATTGGCTGCTTGCAACATGCAGGCAGGGTCATAGTACTTAGTTGGTCTGTGCTGGCGTATTGGAGGGCAGATGATATTAACACAGTGGATAGACCTCATTTCCCTATATCACAGACTTGGAACATTTACCTTAAAAGTAGAGGCATTGCTGATGGTTGGCAGTTATGGCTGCAAATCTCAACATAAACTCGGATTCGAATTGGACTCGGCTTAGCTAGACTCGGACTCGATCGGCTCAGGTGGACTCAACTACATCACTGATAATTGGTAGTTTCTATAGCACCAGAGTTTATTCAACTAAGCTTCAGCAAAAACCAAACCATAATTAGGTAAATATCCAGAAGATTGTTTATTGGGGCAAGAAGACAGTGTATGGAAGAGATACAGTTTTAAGTTGCGGATGTAATGTATGTGATAATGATGTAAGATATGTATTTAGGCATATCATCATCATCATGAACTGTGTGCTCATCACCCGTAGGTGTCTGACGTCATTTTCACCATGTTCTCTTTCCAGTGCGATGTGGCTCAGCTCTTGCAGTGACGCTCCACACCCATCTGTTACATCATCCACCTATTCTCTATTAGGGCACCCTCTTTTGTTTCGTCCGTCCATCATAACAAACACCAATGTCTTTATTTTCTTGTCATTACTCATTCGACATATGTGACCGAACAAACCCAGTTTCCTACGGATTATCCTCTGCATCATGTTTTCCTTGAGGTGTATCCAATTGTGCAGTTCTACATTAGTTACTTTCTGTGTCCATATTACTCCCAGAATCCTTCTATAGCATTTTCTCTTAAAAGCCAGTATTCTTCTCTTGATATTCTAAAGTTGTTATTACCCAAGCCTCACAACCTAATAACATGCTGCTAAAAGTGCATGTTCTTAGTACACTCAGTTTAGTTTCTTGCTTTATGGCTTTGCTCTTCCAGATCTTGTCCAGAGTCTTCAGTGCTGCCGTTGCCTTTGCATTTCTCCCCATTACCTCCTTCCAGATCGCACATCATGTTGCATCCGAGAGATATATATATATATATATATATATATACATATGATAATAACAATGACAATTTATATTGCACCGTAATGCGGCCTTACCGCTACAAGGGCGCCTCACAAACAATATATATATATATTTATGTGTACATTTTTATTTAATGTATGACTTGTACATGCATATTTATGTTCCAATGTGGTGTTTATGTATACATGTATGTAGGCCTATACTATGTTATTATATACATTTATTTGTGTTTATAATTTATGTGTGTATAATTGGATATGCACAATTGTGTGCATGTCTGCAAATTGATATATGTGTATCAACATTCTTTTATAAGCAACTGATTATTCATTTCAAGAATTTTCAAAGAAGCCCTTCAAGAAGTCCGCTCAGTGGCGCTCCCAGATTATGTGTACGCCATTGTCTTTGTGATTAAGGCATAATTATTATATTATTATATTAAATATTATTATATATTATTATTATTACAATCAATTGTAATGCATGGAAAGTCGCATATTGCCATAATTTGATTAATATTTTCTTACGCCAGGCAGCTGTCGGTCCAACGAATCGCGATATTGTTGACTCGGCGACTCGCGACTTAAGTCGTCAACAGGAAAGTTTTGACAGAGCGGCAGACCGTCTTGAAAACTCGCAGCCAGACATACAGACACGAACTGTCATCCAATCTGGTTAGAGATGACTAAGATGGTCATGTAGATGATGATTTGATGACGGTGATGGTTGTAAAGAGGAGATGAAACATTGATGACAATGTTGATGGTGGTGATCATTATTCCAATGTTGATGGTGATGAAAATGTTGATGGTGGTGATCTGGTTGATGATGGTAGTTACGTTTTTGATGATGATGATGTTGATAGATCTGTAGGCCTAGAGATTAAGATGGTAGTGTAATAATTATAATAGCAATAATAATAATAGTAGTTAGATGTGAGTTGTGTTTATTTACCAACGATAAGATATGTAACGATTTTGTTTTTGTGAGTTGTTGAAATTTTGGTTTTTGTGAGTCTTTTAATGGTGTTATGTAATTGACTTGTAACTTACAGAACGGATTCATAACTATCCTCCTCTTCCGCCATGCTGTCCCATAAAGCCTTGCTTCTACCAGAACATATCGGAAGAGATACCACAGCAATTCCAGCGAATTGTCCGGTTCCATTTCTACTTCTGGATCGGTAAATCAGCTATCGTCAGTCTTAAAGCGTTGATTGTTAAAAACGCCAATCAAGAATAATCTAAAATATCAATCAAAAACGCCAATCAAGAATAATCTGAAATATCAATCATCGATGATGAAAAGCAACAGTCACTAAAAATACTGATCAGCAGATATTTGAAATATGGATTGAAAACTTGAATTATTAAAAACGTCAACAGATATTTTGAAGCACTGATATCGAATGATTGCTAAAGACTTTTATGAAGAGATAACTAAAGGCATTGATTGTCAATCATTGATGACCTAAACTACTGATTCTTAGAAGACAATCATTGATCATTGTGAACAATGCTGTTGCTTAAACCTAGAAAATTGATTATTTAGATAACATAATTCAAGTACTATTTTGATTTTCTATCGAGTGAGCAATCTATTAAGTGGATTGTTTCGATGAACAATTTTGATTTAGACCCAACCTTTTTTGACTGTCGGGCCACTTTTTTTAAGTTGAAGGACAGGAGGGCCACTTTTTCTTAGTTGAAGGACATTAGGGGGCCACAAGGCTAAAATTTAATTAATTTTAAAAGCAAATAAAATTGTTACAATTGAATCAAAATAGAATGCTATTTTATTTTGACGTTAATAAATCGCATCAAACATTCTATTTTGATGCGATTTATTAGCGTCCATATAAAATAATTTGTAATAGTAAAGAATTATGCATTCTATATCATGTCCAAATTGTCAATTTTCACATATTTTTTTATTAATTCATTGAGATGCCGCGGGCCATTTTTGTAGGCCAGGCGGGCCACGGGTTGGGAACCGCTGATTTAGACATTTGCTTGCATAAATTGTGTACGTATGTAAGCTGTATGTATGTGTGTGAGTTTGTGGGTATATGTAAGTTTGTATGTTTGTGTCTATGTATGTAATTGTGCATGTTTCTACGTATGTCTGAAAGATAAATACCGGTACATGCCTTGTGCATAGTTTCCTCGTGTGTTTATGTTGCATGTATGTCTGTATATGCTTCATACCTAATTATATATTTATGTATGTGTGTTGGTAATCATGTATGTATGACATTTGTATGTATTCATTTATGTGTATATGTGCTTATGCATGTATGTACATGATGTAGGTATGTATGTGCATGAGTTTGTGCATGTATATATGATTGTATATCTACATGTATGCATGCAGCTGTTTGCATAAATATAAGTATTATGTAAAACAGTTTGTTCCTCATTTTTGCTGAAAGCATAAATAGCATTGAGTAGCCTACTGTATATGTGGGTTAGTGGTTCTATGCATGAATTCTTAGTGACCTTAATCCATCAAAATTGATAGTCCATATGGTCACTGTCTTCTTTGTCTAGTGAAGACTATTGTAGAAAATACGCTCCTATTATCATTTTGTTTCCCGTTTTCAGCATGGGAAATTTACTGATCATTGTTTGAAATCCCTCAACCATAACAGCTTAAGTATGCATTTATGTGTTTTTTAAGCATTTAGATTATATATATATATATATATATATATATATATATATATATATATATATATATATATATATGTATGTTACGTATGTTTATATATGTATGCACTATGCATGCGATTTATGTATATGTAAGTGTACAGGTGTGTATATGTATATTTATAAATATTAATAGGTATATCTGTGTATGTATGCACATATGTTTGAATTTATAGTGTACTGTGTTCGGTAAGTAGGTAGGTATGTATGTATCATGTATACTGTGTATTAAATTTTTAAGCTTAAACAATACAAATGAGGTCATAATACAGATCAGACTAACATTGAAAGCTGCATTGGTTCTGTGCACTATGTATATATCAGTTATATCTCCATTCAAAATAACACAATGGATGAAGCAGATTCATACGCCATTGCCAACAAGCCTTCTTTATCACACACTGTACATGAGATGAGGGTCTGAGACTTGATTTATTGCTTGACTTGGCTGAGAAGAGGCCACTTCAGTTCTGAATAATGTGGACTTAGATAATACGTAATTTCTTCTTGGAAAGATCAGACACCAGTGCGTATTGTTCCCTTTCAACACTGAATGATAAATTCAAAGCAAAGAATTTTTTTCGCTGAATATGCATATGGATTGTTGGAAACTCCAAGTTGCCTGCATGTAGAATCGTTTGGCATTCGTTCCTGTTAGAGTCCTGGCAGTCATTGAAACCTGGCTTGATTCGACTACTGATCATAGAATCTTTATCCCAGGATACTCATTTGTTTATAAAAAATAGAGTCATTGGAAGGGGTGGTGGAGTATGGCTGTTTATTAAGAAAAATATTGACTTAGTACCTTTGTACACCCCCTGCATGCATTGAAAGTATTTCTAAAGTATTTTTTTAGTATTACGCAGGGAAAGGTCGCCGATATAATTTTTCGACCTCAGGGTCTGAATTTTGCTGACGTCAATGGGACATTCATATTACTGATGTTCTGTTGAAAGCAGATAAGAAAATCTTCATGAATATCTTCATTGTCAAGTAGCTCAAGTCTCAGGAACACTTACTTCTTAACCCATTGTTTCCCTAATTTCATGACTCTGCATCACTATCTTCCCAAAAAATTTACAATCCAATAGAATTACTTCTTCTACAGCCTCTTTGATGGACAATATTTTGACTGATGCCTGCTCCAAATTTATTGACTCATAATACTAGTCTGCGATATCTATGACCATCCACTTGCTCTAGCTTGAGTTGATTCATACTCCAATTCCTCTATTTTTACTCTAAAACTCTGTAGAATTGCCATAATGATGAATTAATTGAACATCTTGATTTTGCTCTCTGTTAGTTGGATTAGTCTGGAGTGTTGGCTGCCTGTGATGTGGGTTACCCTAGTCTAGCTTACGCTTTGTGATTTGTTTCAAAATGCTTATGACCAGGTAGTTTGAGTTATACAGATTTGCACAATATGTAAATTTGTATAATTTGAAAAACCTGGTCATACGTATTCCAATTACTTCCAGTGTTGTGCGGTTTTTTTCATGCTACTTTTATCTCAAGTAGGAGGAGTAGAAGTCCTTACGAGGGCAGAAATTTTTTTCTTACTATTTTGATCTCAAGTAGGAGGAGTAGAAGTCCTTAAGAGGGCACACACGTTTTTTTCATACTACCTTGATCCCAAGGAGGAGTCATCATTAGTCATTAGGAGGTTCAAGTACAGCATTGGATGTAATTGAAATAAAACAGAATGCAGTGGTCGATTGAAATGATTGTTGAGTGACTAATTTTTGTTTGTCTGTTTGTTTTCTGTCTATAGCCTATTGGATTCATCTGTTCATAAACGCTGTGGGTTGTCTGGCCTGGTTGCTGATTGTTGAGGAGAAGGGCAAACTCTCTGGTGGTATTTCCTTAGGAGTTTCAATTGCTTACTTCTTTATAGTGGCTCCCTGCGCATACGTCTGCTGGTTTCGACCTCTGTACAAGGCATTCAGGTGACCAGTCTTAGATGTACTAATGTTATGTTGATGGTAATATAATGTAATTGAATGTAATCATAACTGCAGTGTCAATGATGTATATGTAATAATTATTGTTTGCAGTATTGCTTATCATCCTGTTTTATACAATATCGTTTTTATACCTTTTCTAGCTGTTTTGTTTCTATTAAATTTATTGTCATTATTTACCCAAGAAATAGCCTATTTCTTCTCTTACCTATACATGTACACTAGTGGTTAGCATGATCAGCTGTAAACCTCATGTGTGGGTCAAAGTCCTCTCCAGAATAGGGTTATTCCAAGCTCTCTGTTCCAAAACATCGTCTAGTAGTGAACTATTTAAAAGGACGAGTACTTGCAATTATTGCAGGCTGTCTGTTCTGTGAGTATAGTCAAGGTTTGTGTATTCTGTGATCTGCGTTCTTGTAAATTGTTTGAAACTGCATCATATTATTGTGCACTGTAACCGGTTGCGTTCTGTCAACCGGATTATTGAATAAACAAAAATTATTATTAATACTATTACTTTGGACATGCACTGCTGGTGAGAAGAAGACTGATCAAGATGAGTAAATATGTAAAGTGCTTTATTGGTTTTGGCACTCGCCTTCTAAGGTAGAGACTAGAATCTGAAACCTCGTCCAATGCGTTTACTCTGCAGAGACTTTGACAGTTTTTCAAGCGGAGCTGCTTTGTTCAATAAGTGTTTTTGTAGTATAGTCGTCTGTGCATTTTTGAACCTTTGAAGGAGATCCTTATATAAAAAATACAGTTCTATTATTTTGCATTGAATTCAATTGCATATATATATATAACTAGCTGTACCCCGCCACGCGTTGCTGTGGCTGAAAAGACTCTCCCCCACCCTCACTCCCTACTTCCCTTCCTCTGTCTCCCTTCCTGCTTCTGTCCTCCCGTCCCCTCCCTCCCCTTCCCTGCCTCACACCCTCCTCCCGTTTCCTCCATCCCTCTCCCTCGCTCTCTCCCTCCCCTTTCTCCCTCCCTCTTCCTCCCGCTCCCTCCCTTTCACACTCACCCCTCTCTTCCTCTCCTTTGTCCCCCCCCGTCCGTACATCCGTTGTCCGTCCGTCCGTAAAACTCCGAGATCCTTGATTTTGTAAAAATCGAGATCGCTCAAATCGTTCGCATAGTTGTGTTTTTTGGTCGAAAAGATTGCGCTTTTTCCCAAAAGGCATTATAACAATTAACCCGCTTATGTTCGAATGGAACGGTTTGCGAAAATCTATATAAATAAAAATGTAAAACGTTAGTTTTTGTTACTGTAGAAATCAACAGCTAGATAAATATATGCGCTATAAAAAAGAACGCACGTAGCCTATAATTATGTGCTATAAATAGACGGCCGCAGTCGGAAGCAACGTCGGTTTGAAATTGAAATCGAGATCGGTCAAATCGTGCGCATAGTTGTGTTTTTTGGTCGAAAAGATTGCGCTTTTCCCCAAAAGGCATTATAACAACACGCTTATGTTCGAATGGAACGGTTTGCGAAAATTTTGAAAAGAATCGGTGAAGAAGTTATCGAGTTCTGAGGCCACAAAAAGTAACGTTTTACATTTTTATTTATATAGATATATATATACTGTTGTGTGTATGTACTATGTATATATGACTCAATGTTCATCCATGTGTAATATCACATTATACTACATTCAGTTGCATCGCTTTGAAATGTGTAGAATTCAGTTGCATGACTTTGAAATGCTTAGAATTCAGTTGCATCACTTTGAAATGCTTAGAATTCAGTTGCATCACTTTGAAATGCTTAGAATTCAATTGCATCGCATTAAAATGCATAGAATTCAGTTGCATCACATTAAAATGCATAGAATTCAGTTGCATCGCATTAAAAATGCAAATATTTCAGTTTGATTTACATTGATATACTTCAGAAAGTTTGGATTGCGTTGCACCACATTTATTAATTGCATTGAATAGAGTTGCATCAAACTAATTGCATTGTGTTCCGCTGCATAACATTATTGAATTGCATGTCGGAATTCTTTGGTTTCAGGTCCGATAGTTCTCTCGGCTTCTTCTTGTACTTTTTCATTTTTCTCGCACAGATCATCGTTCTTTTCGTTGACTCCGTTGGGATCTTCTACTATGGAACAGTGTAAGTAATCAAATGAAGAATGAAAACCGTACGTTTGTGCTGTCCAACCTTTTTGATACCGTGTGTCACTGAAGGAAATTGTTCTTGAAGCTGAGGGCCACAGTCACCAGTGCACTCAATTATTTATTGAGAATTATTAGAAATTATGGAGTTTAATGCATCATGTGAGCTGGATTTTGTGTAGACGTTGTCAAAATGATTAACCAACTTATGAGTGAATAGCTATGCAGGTGCATTAGTCCATTGACTTTGTGAGTTATCTTTATTTTAAGACAACGTGCAGAAATTAAAGAGCTCGGGCGTTCCACTTAAATGCAGCTCATGTGCTGAATGCGACCCGTAGGCCGCATGTTTGCTGCGTGGTTCTACATAGATGCATCTTCTTAAGCTGTTTTTTTTATGTTGATCAGCTGCTGATCTGGCTGTTAATCCACTGATATTCTGCCTGCTTGTTGATGAGGCATTAATCTGCATGCATGCTATTTATTTAATGGTTACCATAAACATAGTCAAAATTTCGGAGGCACCTTTATTAACTACCAATACTGATGATTTCACAGAGGAATGAATTGCCATAGTAACCTCTTGCAAAAGGTGCACTGTGATTTCATAGAGGCTATAAATTGCCATAGTGGCCTTTTCTTATGATATTCAGTGCATTGTGACTTCATAGAAGCTACATATCGCCATAGTAACCTCTTATGATAATTTAAGCTCTTATAATATGGATAATCAATCAAGCATAATTATGGATCTTTAAGTTCTGCATCTTCCTCTGGCGGCTGACTATCCGCGCCTCAGATTCACATTTTGGTGTGACCTTGCGCGTGTTACAAATTTGTTTAATAGTAATAATAATTATAATAATTTTTTGGGGATTTTACAGCTCTATGCCATAATTTGCCATAGTCACCTCTTCTGTTAATAGTTACATAGTCATTTCATATAGGCTATAAATTATATATAGTAGCCTTTATTGTAATTATGTGATTTCATAGTTAATGCTCTAAAAATTTAATACCCTAGTTATCTCTTCTAATTGTGATTGCAGAGAGGTTTTAACCCTCTTGCCCCACATAGCCGCTATCGCGGCTTGGTGGTCTTTGACAAATACCCGTAAAGCCGCTATAGAGGCTTCAACATATAAACCGTATCTCCGTAAGGCCATTATAGTGGCTTTTGTTTTACTATGGCTTATTGGTTTACTTACTATTTAATTTTCAACCGGAAGTGACGTTGAACATGTAGTAAGGAACTAATTAGGAAAAAGAAGGACATGAAGCATGGTGACTTTGACTTCCTGTGTCTGCACGGAATGTCGGCAGTTGTCTGGTGTGACCGTATACCCCTGTACTTTCTCACTTCATTTCACGATGCAACACTACTTACAACAGTCAATTGGAAGAACAAAGATGGAACGGTTGAGAAGGTGCAATGTCCACAAATGGTAGCAAGCTACACACAGAACATGGGCGGTTGTGACCGCAACGACCAAGTGACGAAACTGTTCCGGTCAAGGAAGCATTACCGATGGCCTCGGAGAATGTACCTGAAGTGCCTGACGTGGACGTCTTACAATGCCTACGTTATTCGGAACCACTACAAGCCAAATCAGCCAGGAAAGCGACTATACACTTTCTACGACTTCGTTGATGAACTGATTCTGGCACTCATTGGTGACTACCGCATGCCGGCTGGGCTTCGGAGCCGTTCTTCTGCCTCCGCAAACCTAACGCGTCTGCTCAACGTTGGCCAACACACACCCGAGCATCCTGCGGAAGTGACCAAAAACAACAGATGCATCGTTTGCAGAAAGAAGGTTCTACGCTTCTTGCGAGACAATCCTTCAGTCAACAAGAAGAACAACCCTCACAAGGAGCATAAGACTGTTTTCCATTGTCGGGAGTGTAACGCATATCTGTGTCTTCGTGTGGGCAGCACATGTTGGTCAGACTACCACCAGAAAGTTGAATACTGGCGCTAAACAGATTACTCACTGTGTTTATTGATTGCAAACAGCCAATAACTGCCACTATTCACATTTCATAATTATAAGTTGTTATTATGCAAAAAATAGCATAATAAATTTTTTTAGCAAAATTTACTTTTTGCTCAGGGCCATCGAGTGGGCGTTCCGCTTGCTGTGGGGCTATAGGGGTGAGAGGGTTAAATTGTGACAGTAACCTTTTGTAATAATAATAGCATTTTGATTTCATAAAGGCTATCAGTTGTCATAGCATCCTCTTAGAATAATTATTGCATTGATTTCAAGGAGATAGTAATTGCATTGTGATTTCATAAATTGTCATAGTAATCTCTTATAATAATAATTGCATTGTGATTTCATAGAGAATATACGTTAGTCATTGTAACCTTTTATTATTATAATTGCATTGTGATTTCATAGAGGTTGTAGATTGCCATAGTAACCTTTATAATAATAATATTAATAATAATCACATTATGATTTCATAGAGGATATGCATTGTCATAGTAACCTTTTATTATTATTATAATTGCATTGTGATTTCATAGAGGATATACATTGTCATAGTAACCTTTTATTATTATTATAATTGCATTGTGATTTCATAGAGGTTGTAGATTGCCATAGTAACCTTTATAATAATAATATTAATAATAATCACATTATGATTTCATAGAGGATATGCATTGTCATAGTAACCTTTTATTATTATTATAATTGCATTGTGATTTCATAGAGGATATACATTGTCATAGTAACCTTTTATTATTATTATAATTGCATTGTGATTTCATAGAGGTTGTAGATTGCCATAGTAACCTTTATAATAATAATATTAATAATAATAATCGCATTGTGATTTCATAGAGGCTATCAATAACCGTAGTAAGCTCTTATAATAGGTAAGTATGTTGCACTAGAAAGTGACAAGATACTTATTTGGCTGTTAATTTCCAATTATTCTATCTTTTCAGTGGCTGGATAAACAGTGTTCGTTGTTTTGAAGCCAACCGCTATGGTTTTGGAATCTTCATGCTTGTTATTGGAATCATATTCGATGTTCTTGCTATCATTGGAATCATAATGTTGGCCAGGGTAAGCTGTAAGCCAAACTGTCTGTCTCTGATTGAATTCATTTGTAGATTTACTTGCCAAGTCATTTATTTGCACATCCATTCAGGGAGAGGGAGGGACGGAGAAACAGAAAGGGAAAGAGGAAGAGAACCTGGCAATCTGAAAAGGCAAATCTTCAGTTGAGCGAGATGAGCTGATACAGGTCATGGGAGAGTTTTGATATCTAGGTCCAGCAATCGAAAAATCCCGTCCACTAAAACCGTTCTAGGTTTCGATGTGTCCAGGTCTGAAATGAAAGAGTCATGATTCATGATGGTTGATTCAGTGGAAGTATCGATACAATGATTCCTTCGTCAATTTATGCATCAACCCATTCAACCATTCACCCTTTGTTCATTGATTCATCAGTGATTCATCCAGATATCATTAATTCATCTGTCCTTCCATCTGTCCTTCCATCTCTCTTTGATCCATCCATCCATAACCTATCCAATCCTTCTGGATTTTAACTTGCGTAAGGTATGCTATTCATTGATGCCTCCATCCTTTCCATCCATTCTTTCCATCCATTCTTTCCATCCATCCTTTCCATCCATTCTTTCCATTCATTCTTTCCATACATCCTTTCCATACATCCACCCGTCTTTTCACTGATTCACCGATCAGTCCGTCATCTGATTTCAAACCACTATCATCAACCAACCACAAATGTTTTTACTCGAATGGATTTGAATCCATGTCAAGTTAAGTCTGTCCCTTATCTCTTAACTTCTGTTTCTGCAGGTGAACTATATCTACCGTCACACTGGCGCCAGCTTCGATCTGGCCAAGCAGGAGCTGGGACAGCGCATTACCAGCAACCAGATGGTGCAGGAGACAGCGACTGGGGCAGCAAGGGGAGCTACCCGGTCGGCCGTCGATGGGGTCTTTGCCAACAGCCCATATTAACAGAGCACCTCACTCCAACTTGTTTTGTAAATGCAACTGAGTCTAAGCTACTTAACGGTTATTCAGATTGATTTAAGTTGCCATAACTCTCTGTGACAAAAAGTTAAAAATGTGGTAAACCTGACCTGACCTTGTGCTGGAGGCGGTGGTGTTGCGGTATGTTTGTGCCTTGTAGCGTCAAAGGTTTGAATCTACCTCAAGCCACAGCATGTAGCGACCTTGGACAAGTTTCTCACCTACATTATTGTCTGCAAGGAAGGCAAAGTGACCCACCTCACTCATCTCATCCCTGGGTGGCAAGATGTCGGTGGACCTGCCTTCGGGCAGAGAACTCATTATCACCCTGTGTTGTTATTGGCCTGTTTGCCACGTGATGGTTGCCAACCTTTTACAGAGCAGGGCAACCTTACTAAAAGTTATTCAGTCGATGGCATTAATTTCTTCTATTTTTTCCTGTGATTGTCTTACTTTGATGATGAACAGCTTTCCTTTTGTTTATGTTCAGCCTGTAAGCAGTGTATATTCTTTATAATTTGAAGATTTTGAACAAATGCATTATTAAATATCAGTAGTAATCAAAGTTTTTTACAGAAATAAACGCATAACTGTTTTCGAGCTGTGACAGTGTGGCACCATTGGAGCAGGTTCACGATACCCGTGGGACGTGGGTTGGGAGACGCTGTCCTGCGAGTACCTTTTCTTTTATCTTTCCATACCTTTAGTGACAGTTTTTACCTCTACTTGTCACGCTTTACTTGCTAAGCCTTGTCATACACTACCAGTCTAAAGTTTGCTGTGAGGACCTTTTATTCTTTTACCTAGTAGCGGCGTTAGGGGCTAAACCCCCCATAAAAAAGACCATCCGGTTTTTTTACATGTAAAAATGAAATATTTCCATGATTAACCCCCTAAAACTGAAACATATGCATGAGATGATTTCAACATTTCGACCAAATGTCTAAAAAAAAGGTCGTCAGAAATTTTGGCGAATGAAAATGGAAAATTTTCTCATTCAGCCACCCCCAAAACTGAAATCCTGGCACCACCACTGCTTTTACCTTACCATGCCATTTCATGCATTGCCATGTCTTTATTACTAGACCTTATTTTGTCTTGTCAATCAATTCCTTATCAAGAGGAAGTTGCAGCCATCCGTGTTCACTATTAACGTATGCACTATTCACTATTCAACTCCTCCTAAGACAGCGGTTCTCAACCTTTTTAGTGCGGCGACCCCTTGGTAAGTTTTTGAAAGTTGTAACAACCTCACAATAAAATTGATCGAGTTACTAACTTCATCGCTGCATTTGTTTTACCATTGTCCATTGTTATGCATTTTTGCTTCACAATTCGTAGCTGCTTTTGGCACTTGCGTGAGGTCTCCTGGCTCTTAATGGTGATTCTACATGATAGCTACTGATTCGGCAGTTTGAAATTGAAGTTTCAAAAGTCTATTCAATTTGTGACACATAAGCAACTACCACGTTCTGCTACTATCCCAAGTTTGCCTTCTCAGCGTTATCAGCTGTTCGTAAAAATACTTGTCATGCTTTCCAGAATATTTACGATATTTAGTATCTGAATGGTGCTTCAGTTTATTTGTTGGGTTTCATCGATTCGACCGACACATTGTCATTACAAATAAAACGTTGTGGTCTCTCTATTCATGCTGAACCTATAAAACAATAGGTTACTCTGAAAATTAGGCATTAGTTCTTCTTTTCTTAACACTCTCCTTACCTAACTGATTCGCTTTGGGAGACTATAAAAGTTTCATAAACGTTACGGGTGCTTGTGTTCTTTATGAATGCGATGAGCAGGGAAAGGGTTTGAGGAGAGGATGTGCCCGTTGTCGAAAAGTTTTTGAATTTCTACACTGCAATGGTGACATTTTAGGCTGTCATTCTAGCGAAATGGCTACTAGTTTCTTTGCTGTTAGTCGTGGTCCTAACTTCCTTGACTTTCGCCCATACATAGGCCTGACTAGCAATTCTTTGAACAAACTGGATACTGTTTTTTTTACCGGAATGGTAAAGTGGAATTTGCATTTTAAAACTAAAAAGCAAAATTACAAATTAGCTGCCGCAATTTATAGGCCTATAATGGCTTAAGCAAAAGTAAAGGCCTAAGTAGAAATATAGTTTAAGTTGCTATACTGCCATAGTGTAGTAGATAACGCTGAAATTTGTATTGCACGTGCACATTTTTTTCAAATTTCTGAAGGGTTCAGGGGACTCCTGGCAAACCGTCAGGCGACCCCGTGGGGGGTTGCAACCTACAGGTTGAGAACAGCTGTCCTAAGACATCAATTTAGATCTGTTAAATGGATAGCCGTCTTACGTGACCTTTGTGAGGTTCTGAGAATGTTCTTTGTAAATGTTTAGACAGAGAGGGGGGAGGGAAAGAGGAAGATCTATTTAAGGTCCCTGTTAAACTTGGGTTACAATGCCATTATGTACGTATACGTCGTATAGCCTTTGTGTCAACTGCTGTATTCAATTCATGCAAATGTGCTTTGATATTAGAATGTGATTTGATATTTCATCTATTTTATATAAGCTAGGAATGGTGAATTAATGTATGGTTTAGCTGGCCTGTGTGTCTGCGTTGAAGGTCTTTCATATTGTGGTGGCCATTGCATTTGTGTATTGCATCTGCTGCAATTATTATAGCTCATGCAGGATGAGTACCACTCAGCCACCATAATCCTATTTGTTGGCTACACAATGATTACCATATTGTAATATTGTGATCCGATGCTTTCAGTTTTGCTGACAGATGCTTATTCTGTTTTCTAATCTGTTTATTTTGTATGTGATGGTATATTGGAATAAAACGAAATTCTGACGTTTAGCTTATGTGTGTCCATAAGGCATAAGCAATAATGAGAATACAGGTTCAAACCTCGTATCATAAAATTATAGGGTTTATATACAGCTGTATGCCTCTTCCACTGTAGGCCTACATCACCATATTGAAGTAAAACATCAGATAATTTCTGATAATCAGCTTGTGAACGAAAGGAGAAAAATTGTTTTATCAGATCTGCTATTAGAACTGCTTAGTAAGTTATGATCAAGCAGTTTTCCACTTATTTCAGCAATTAATAATTTTTATCACAAAAGCTGAATCAATTTAAGACACACCAGGTCAATATGGCTACAAGATCATCAGTGTCTACTCTAGGCATACCCGGGGAAGTCCACCCCGGAATGACATTCCCAGAAAATGTAAGGCTGCTCTTTTTACAGTTGCATTGCATTACATGAATGGCTTTACTATTATAGGATAAAAGTGTTAAGCAGAATAGAAAAATCATAAAAATATTTACCAGACAAAGGTTGTTGCTGATGGGACGGAGAGGGCATCAAGAATTTTTTTAATGTCCACACTGCAGTCTCAATGTTGTTCCCACCTACTTTAACCCTCATATTTATATAGCATGACTGTTCATGGTGATAAAGATGCTGAGGTTGAAGTTGGTTGTTAAGTAGATTGGTTGTAACGAAGCTTGGATATTGGTTGCTAAGACTATTGGTTGCTAATGATTCTGGACGCTAAGGAAGTTGACGGCAGGTAACTGCATGGTTGCTATAGAAGCCGAGGGTTAGCTTGAAGGTGGTTGCTATGGATCGATCCTATCCTAGTTGCCTAATATTTTTAGTTTGTCTCACCTTGAAGCCAATCACTGCAGTGATTGGTTGCTATATAATGAAATTCGGGTCTCTTTCTTAATTCATTCTCATAAAATGCTGAGATTTCTTGGTAAACGTGTATCTTACGAAATTATTAACGATTGCATTGGTTTTAGCATTTCGTCGAATACATGTCGGATTGACTAAAACAATTCTTTCCAAGTAGGCCTAGAAGTTGTCTTGATGGCAACAATTTTTACTTAAATAGAAATTAGATTTATGAAGGTATTCTCACAGAAATCAAAGCTGAACAATTATTTTTCATTAAATAGTTATGTCAGGGCAATGTGACTGGACGGTCATGGACGGCGTCCGTGCACTTATTTTCAAATCTGGACGCCGTTCTGCCACTTATTCGGCCAGCACAGCCTGAAAAGGTAATTAGGCCTAAAAGGTGCGTCCAGACAAGGGCGGATACAGAAATTTTCGAGGGGGGGGCCAAAATTTTGGGTCTTGGTCCGGGAAACCGGGAAAAAATTTCCGTCTCCATCCGCCGAAAAAGTTGATGATTTTTTTTTTAGTCAGCCTTAATTTTTCCCAAAACATACCTTTTCCATCCGCCGAAAAAGTTGATGACTTTTTTTTTAGTCATCAGCCTGAATTTTTCCCCAAAACATACCTTTTCCATCCGCCAAAAAAGTTGATGACCTGTTTTTTTAGTCATCGACCTAGAATTTTACAAAAACATACCTTTTCCCATCCGGCCTCCGCCCGAAACACTGATGACCTTCTTCGCCACTGCGCGGCACGAACATTCGGAGCTACTCGCGGGGGGGCCAAGTCAACTTTTCGGGACAGAATAGCTGGTAAAAAATTTAAAAAATTCTAAATGGGGGGGGCATGGCCGGATTGGCCCCCTGGATCCGCCCCTGCGTCCAGACACTTCTTTTGGAAATGTAAGGGACGTCCAGACACTTATTTTCCATACTTTAAGCACTTTTCCATACTTTAGCACTTAGTTATGTTGATGGAACTTAATCGCTGCCGAAATAGACGAGGTACCACCATACCACAGTATAAATAACAAGCCTAGGCTAGGCCTATTGTGGCGAGATTGATTAACCCTTTGAGTCCCAAATTAATTTTTTTTTGAGGAAATAATTATTGAACTTGTAAAATACGCTTACTTTATAGACTAGAACACATGCCTTTTGGAATTTTGTGAAAAAAATGTTGAAAAGTGCATTTTTGATCATGACTCCATTTGGAGTCATTGGGATTCAGAGGACCCCAAAAATAGGAATAAAACAGAAGCTTGATTTTTTTAATTTATCACAATAATGCAAGTAATTTGTGTTAGTAGTAATATTTAATGAGAAACTATGAAGAAAGAAAAGAAATTAAAGAGTAGCCTACATGAAAACATTGCAATTCCAACATGAACACCAGTCCATTGATGATGACGACCATGACAACAACTTCTCCCCGCGAAGGCAAGTCTATTTGCTGTTAGGACACTTGGAAGATAAGATGAGTGAGGTGGTTTACTGTTGCCTTCATCATAATAGACAACTGCAGATGAGCAACTTGTCCAGTATGTATGCATGTGCACTTGTTATAGCGCCCATTCAAGGTATCTATTTAGAAGCACTCCCGAATTTAGGACTTGCTCAGGGTCCATACGCGGCGGTTTGAGGTGGATTCGACATGCAAGGCAGCGAACATACCCATTAGGCTAAACCACCGCGCCCCACAGTATCACAATGCACTGACTTGAGGTAGATTCGGACCTGTGGCCCTTCAGTTACATGGCATAAGACATATTGCTAGCTCACCTCACTCCAATTCTGTCCAACATTGCTAGGTAATAGGCCTATTTCAGTACCGGATAAAAATTTCAAATGTGAACAGGGACTACATTGGATTAGTGTGAAATGCTAAACACAGTTCTTATCTTTGTGGACAGACATCATGCATTTCATGCGTACATAACTATAATGACATTTTACATCTCTGCTTGGGTTTAGAGTTGGCTATTCTGGAATACAATGTATGTCCAAGGTTGTCATAACACCCAGAGAGTTTGGCAGCTATCACCCTTTCGTTCTGCCTGATGGGTTTCCAGCTCTGTTAGTTCTGCAATCAGCAGATTCAGCAACAGATTCATTGGATTTGGATGTACATTTGTACATTGCACACTAATGAACATACCATATTGCAATGCTCCACATGTCTTCAATCAATGTTCTTAGAAAGAAATGCCGAAAGCATTCCAATGGAGATTAGTTGTCTGGAGGTTCACTAAGCCTTTGTCTCCAAAGCACACCACATGGCCTCGGAGGAAACAATTTTCCTTATTGAAATGTGTGAGTGAGTCTCTTCTCAGGACTTGAGGAGGGATGTTTCTGCAGATACCTGTCATTTACTTGGTTCTTTGGAAGGAGTTATGCTACTAGAATGTCATCTTTATCTCTGTGCACTATTGTGGTGCCATCTAAGTCAGCATGTGGCAAATCATCTTCACTAGAGGTTGTTACACTGTCTTCAATGCCTGATGATGGTTTGTCGTTTTCTAGATCTAACATATCAGTATCTGGCCATACAATCAGATTTCTTGCCACTCGATATTCCTTATTTTGCACCTTTCTTCATCACAATTTGTGTTCTTTATTACCCTAATATATTAAAATTAAAATAAATTCACATCAAAAGCTATTTCTGAGTGTAGGAGAAACGGTTTTAGTATTTGCTAGTGAGTCAAAAATAGCCTAAGAGAAACAGCGAGAAATGTAATGCACACATTTTTGGGGACCTCCGAGTCCCAATGACTCCAAATGGAATCATGCTCAAACTTCACTTTTTCTCTGCAAATTTTTGATTTGAAAACTCAACAACTCATCTGATGGCTAAAACATATACATAAAAGCAACAAAACAGTTTTCTTACATTTGGATGTCTCTTATTTTATGAAAAATTTACTGCCAAAGCTCATATAAATTTTTTCGCACAATGTCAGTTTTGACACTATTATTGTGGCGCCACCTAGGACGATAATGTTTTGCTATTTCGTTTAGAAAGATTCAACATTATGTGAATGTTGATAATAAATTAATCCTAGTCACCAAGATTTGAAATTTTCATGGGAAAAAATAATTTTCACTAATGACTCCATTTGGCGTCATTGGGACTGAAAGGGTTAAACGAATTTGGCCGGAACGATGAGAGGGACTCTGCATCATGACTCTGGCTAAACTAGAAGTTGGATTGATCACAAATAAATAATGTGCTGCAAAGAGCGAATAATCTACGACTCTAGAATACACGCTTACCAATTTCTGCAAGAGTTTATTTCGTGGCCCTGCAAGTTCACCTAAATTATAATAATTATTTTTTTCTCCACGACTACGAATTCAATCCAGGAAAATCTATGGAACGACAAACCATCATTGTGTCTCGAGAAAGCCAAGAAACTGCTAAAATATCTTGTTTGCCGAACTGTCATGAGGTTAGGAATGAAGGGAGGCAGAATATGTCGGTAGTTTTTGGACTAAATGCTATAGGCCTAAGTGGTATTTGCGAAGGATTCGGAAACAAAATAATGCGCTATAAGATAAGATCGGTTGTTGTGAACGTCCACAACTCTTAGTTTCGGTTGCAATATTATACAAGCGATGAAAGCGATGATCGCAGATTTCTGGAAAAATTATCACGATAAAGATTCAAATATTCCAATTTTGCTACGATATGTGAGTTTGCTGTAGTTGGAAAAAGATCCTTATTTTATAAATGATAAAATCAATGTTTGGATCGCTTGTGCGGCATCTGTGTGAGTGAAACAGTCGATAAGTTTGAACAGGGTGAAGTTGGATGATCATGTGGCGAATGGACTTTGTTGTGTTGCCCGGTTTCATTATTGAATTTTCTTATTGCGTTTAAGAGATCGGAGAATTTGTCAGTCTCGTAGACGATGGCCACGTATTTTTTTTAAAACTTGACTTCTTTTAGTCACACTTTTTGACAAATACATAAGGAAAAACAGTAAATGGTTGACCCGCTTGCTGAAAACAATGCGTATGCCACAGACTGAGATGCTAGCCAGGCACTCAAAATTGACAAGCTAGTAATGATAAAGAACACGAATGAAGACTTTTCTATTAGTCTAAGAATTATTCCACCAAACCTGTCGAAATAAAACGCGTTTAAAATAAATTGCCTGTTTTGCCAAATCCTATTTTCTTATGGTGTGCATCGACACATTATGTATGGTTTGCGTTAGTCCCGCACTGAGGTTCAGATCTACAAAGCCCTGTTAATGAACAAAAACAGAATGAATTAAAGCGCTGTTTCCTTGATTAGAATTAGCCCACTGATCATGGACATGATACGGGTTCCCATATAGTTAACACTCTATTCTCTCGCTGTCTGGGGTCATTATTGACTGCATGTAGGCCAGAATTGAAATTTTACTGACTGCCATAATCCATTGGAGAAACCAGGCTGAATTCTCATCGAAACCAAAAGCTAGACTCTGGTGGGGGTTATATTCTATAATGACTCGGTAGCAAGTAACTTTTTTTTATAAATTTGATGAAAAATATTTCCTGACGAAATTGAAGCGGGATTTTTATGTGAGAGGCGGTTAGGGCTCAGGTTAGGCATCGTGAGGGTCGGTTAGGGTTAGTTTTAGGGTTAGTGCAGTCATTCTGAAGCTGGATTGATGAACAATAATTTTCAATGAAAAATGGCTGAAAAATATTTCCTGACGAAATAGAAGCGGGATTTATCGAACAAATTCTTGCCTAAAGAGAAGCTGGATCGATTAAAAGGATTCTCGGCAAACTAGAAGTTGGATTTATTAAAGTTAACAACGCTGCAACGTTAGTTCTTGGTGTCTACCGAGTCATTCTAGAACGTCTACCGAGTCATTATAGAATATGACCCTGGTGGGTAAGCAGTTTTGTAAAATGGGTCTTTGCTTTAGACCTGAAAGAAATCAAAGTTCTAACAGAACGAACAAAGCTCGGAGCGATCTTTTAAGTTTTGGACTGACTAAGGGAATGCTCAAGATTGCCAACAGTGTCCTGGCACATTCTACTTTAATGTATATGAACTATTTCATCAAAGACAGACAGCTCAAGAAACATTTTAAGGAATCATAAGATGCTCTTCTTTAAATCTGTTGAATTGGTTTGTGAAATGCTCTTGTGAGTTTCTTCAAAGGCGTTTCTCAAGTAGGTTATTGGTTCAAAGGTAGGCTACTGGTTCAAAATATATGTTTTATAAGTAAGCTACTTTTTCAAAAGTGCTTAAGTTGCAAGTAGGCTACTGGTTCTGGTTCAAAGGTGTTTTACAAGTGGACTTCTTGTTCAAAGGTGCTTTTATGTCTAAATTGAAATTCATATATCAGTTAGCAAAGTCTATTATGCATTTTACAATTCAGGAAGAAACTTAAAATTTTCCAGAGTTCTAAAGAAAGTAGCTTTAAAACTATATAGTTCATCAAAGTAAATTTGTCAGTTCACTGAAAAAAATAAAAATTTGCTAATGGACAAGATATTCAGGTATTTTATATATTATTCTTACAATTGTTGACGTAGCAGTAAAATGAATGAAATTTTTTGCATAATTGAACAATTACGGTACATCATTTTGTTACAATTCAAGGCAAAATTGCAATTTCTGTTGCAGTTCATTTTCAGTTTGTGCGTTTTGTTGGCACTATCGCTAGTCATGTCACTCGTAGCAGATGTAAAATCTGAGTCAACAACCGAAAGACAGATGTCGAGCGAGGAAGCTGCCAGTTCACTCTCCAACTCAGAGTTGGAGGCTGTCATACCACAGAGTCTTGGAGACGAACATCCGATTGACGTGGAAGAGCCAAAATGCCCAAATGTTGCTCGGAATGACGAGCAGCAGATCGATGAGACAAGATCAAAAGACGCTGTTCTGCAAAATGAAGTTGGGAACTGCAAGTCACCAAATCTGCAGACAACAGAGACCATTACAAGTATTTATTCTGCTGTTTGTTTTCTTTTAGTATTTGCGTCATTCCATCTAAATTCAAAAAATTTTTCCAAACGTTCCAGCTCAACCATCTCGGATTTCAATGACAATTTTCCAGAATGTTAATTATGGTATCAGAGGAAACTATGCCAAATTTCAGATCAATATCTTAAGTAGTTTTAAAGAAATTAAATTTTAAAGATGTCTGTGTTTTTGACGTTTTGAAGCTCACGTATAAATATATAGCGACGTTCAGAAGCTTATAACTTCATTTGGCGGCAAGGTGTGATCATCTGACATTCGCAAGTTTTTTTACACCATTTTCAGTTGGGTCATAATATCAGGGTTTTCAACACTGACACTCTTCAGTATGTCATGTAAACAACAAAGACTAAATATCCTGAAAATTTCATAAAATTATCTGTAATATTAATGACGTGATGAGCTTCTGAATATCGCTATAAATTTAGATGCGAGTTCCAAAACATCAAAAACGAGATCACTCAGACGTCTTTAAAATTTAATTTCTTTAAAACTACTTAGGATATTGATAAGAATTTTTTCATAGTTTCATCTAATACTATAATAAACATTCTGTAAAATTTTAATTGAATTCTGAGATGGTTGAGCTGGCGCCATTTGTTGAATTGAGATGGAATGACCCATTTATTATTATTTGTTACTTGCTGTGGTATCTCTTGTTTCCCTTTCTGTGTTTTATTGTTTATGACTTTGCTTATTTAGCATTTTTGTATAAATTGTTTATGTAACTCAACTATTTGTAGGGATCGTTTCATGTTTAGTGGTCACTGAGGCAGCGTTTTTACGGCGCCATAGAAATTGTTATTGCTATTATTATCATTATTACTACTGCTCAACAATGTGTTTGTTGTTTAGTTCTTGCCTGAAAAGTTTTTCTTCACTGTGTGTTTATTGTTTATCATAGTGCTGACTATCGATACTTGTCCTGTAGTTCATGTATTGTGTACTTATCTCAAAGTTGTTTAGTGCTAATCAAGGGGATTATATGAACAAATTTTACGATTTAGGAAGCTATGTAAATGTTTGCTATAATATAACGAACTCTATGAATTTTTAAAATTGTTTGTGGGTCTATTATTATAAATGAATATTGATTATGTTCAATGGGCTTTTAAAAGGCAACCCTGTTTATAAATGTTTGCTATCATTTAAGAAGCTATTTAAATTTTCCTGATTTTTAACAGAGCTACATGAATGTTTGCAATATAGAGTCTTCTGGCGATGCAGGTGACACAGGGAAAACTCTGGCTGCAGTTTATGCCGTGGAGGCTGAACATATCGGCAAAAAAGCCTGCATGCAAAAAGACGCTCATTGTTCAGGTGTTGTTTGCACTTCTGAGGAAAAGGCGGGTTGCTCTGCCGAGATCAAGGTCTGCGATGGAAAGGGTGATGCTCAAGAGGCTGTGGATGGATTTGGAAAGTTGAACGTTGACTTGTCGGAGAATCAGAACGGTTTGAAAACGAACACTGTTTATAATGTGCTAACGTAGCTTCTTATGTGCCGGTTCCCAACCCGTGGCCCATGGACCACTTTTTGCGTGCCAAAAGGGGCCCGCCAGGCCTCAAAAACTGGCCCTCAACTCTCAAAGAATTAACAAAAATAATGTAAAATTGACACTTTGGACAGGATAGAACACATAATTTTTTTATATTACAGCTTGTTTTATTTTGACGTTTATAAATGACATCAACATTTTTATTTTTATTCAATTATAGCAATTTTATATGCTTCTAGTTAATTAAATTTAACCTTGTGGCCCATAATGTTCTTCAACCAAGAAAAAGTGGCCCTTGTGTCCTCCAACTTAGAAAAAGTGGCCCTAAAGTCAAAAAGGTTGGGAACCACTGCTTTACATTATACGATCTTACAAGACTTGCATACTTTAATTACATGATCTTACGTACATTTGGCTTAGGTTGTTTATCTTATGCAATGCTGAATTTCAGTGCTTTAAAGTACATTAAATTACGCCAATTTGTATTACCGTGACTCACATTACACGATCTTATTACCATACATTGTTAGAAGGTACATTACCTTGCTTTTACATTTCATTAAAACCTTTCATGACCGTATTTTAAACTGCTTCAATGCTTTACTTTGTATCACCTTATGCTACATTTACTTACTTACATTGCCTGAGTTTACATTACTGTATGGCTTTACCTTCCTTTTCTTTGAACCGCAAACTCTTTATTGATTTACAATGCACGCAGATTAACTCGTTTCTATTCGATGCAAACTTTCATAGACAAAACATCTTCAGTTGAAGCAGAAAAGGCGAGAGAAACATCTGAGGATAATCGAGATGAGGGCGAACCGAAAAAATCGGATGAAAACGACGTAGAAGTTATCGAAATTATCGCCCAGCCATATGTGGAAGTCGGTGGAGCAAAGCCATTCGAGGACGTGCATGATGAATCAGATGAAGCTGCTGATGAAGATGGTAGTCTGATGGGATTCCACTTCAATGACGGTATGGATCTTGTACGCACATGACGGTAATATTTAGAGATAAATAGTCTGTGGCCAGACTAAAGAAGTTGGAGATACGCCTGTTGCCTATTGAATTGCTCAGTGGTTTTTACAGGCTCGTTTTTATATCAGCGTGGTTGGACTGGGAGCGCCTCTGAGTAGCCTTCTAAAAGGGGCGCTATATAAATTCTTGGAATGAATTATGAATGGATAATGGTCTGGCTTCCTCGCATGTCCCAAATCTCTACTTTCATGTTTGACTACCTTATAAACTCCCTTCTACACTGGTGGACCAAGTGTCTGTTTTCTTTTTTCAAGACATTTCTTTTCTCTGAGAGTGCCTCTGACATTGTCCACTGCAAGTTGACCACTGCAAGAGTCGCTATATAAGTTTATAGATAAAATACAATACAGTTACTTTAGCGAAAACATCGTGGATTAATATTCAAACATGGTGGACGATTGTTTGGAGTGTTTGCATTGTTGCAAATTGAGTTTCGGTTCGAGATGTCATTGTCTTCAACGTGAGACGATTGCTGTGTTGTTGACCTTGAGCATGTCCTTCACTGATAACTGCTCATCATTAATCATCGATTAATCATTGTCATTAGATAATGACGCTTAATTAATTCATTGCAACAATGACAACAATAGTTATTGTGATGTTGGAAGGTGGGACACCAGCGTATATATATATATATATATATCAACCAATGCTGTGTGAGGTCAGAAGGTCGTCCAACGATGCAAGATTAAGAACAATGTATGGTTGACAGGGGAGGGAAAATGTGGCATGCAAGCGACTCAAATAGCCTCTGCGTCTCAAATGTCCACCCACGCCACCTTCACGGGGTCACTCCTGTTTCAACGGAGTGCGCGGTGGACGACCGAGTGCTCGCCGGTATAAGCGAGTGCCCCATGGGTGAAGAAGCTAAGGACGGACGATGGCCGGCATCGACGCTGAGAGATGCTTGTGTCTCTCCGTAAAAACACCGGGTGGAGGGCAACGGGAAACCACCTCCCTGCTTATCCCGAGTTATATTGAAAATGGATTATTGACAGAAGATCAGAGTGAAGTGCTGTTGCTTTAGGCTGTGCTTAGGTTAAGAATTGGAAGGTTCTGGGAAAGTGTATGGTTAAGGCAAAAAATTTTGAAAAGTTGTCACTTCAGTTTTGAATGGATTGCCTGGAGGGTGATGAACAGAGGAACTTCTAGCAGATGATGGTAGGTGAGTATTCATCTGTCCATGTGATAGATGATCCATCTATTCATCTATCCTCTGATAGATGAACAGAGAATTTGTTGAATTCAGGATGAAGGAAGATTGTTAGGGTGTTGACTTGATTACAGCTTTTTGGTGTTACAGCGTTACACCCTATCATGCCGTATGCATTTGACTCTGAGGCAGTAGTAGATGATGTTGTCTGTTAATACAGCTATAACTGACGTTGTGAGCGATTCTGTTTGTCTGCAGATGAAGTACTTGTTGACAAGGACGGCAAGCAATTTGAATTTCGTGTGTACGATGAACATGCGCGCAATCAGAAGAGATACGAGAAGTTGGGACAGGTAATGGACCTAGATGTTATCAGGATTTTATCACCTTCGTGAGATTCTTGTAAGGCAATACAGAAATGTACATGCATACATACGTGCATGCACAAATTGCACATATGCCTACATAGTGCAGTACTGCAGTGTTGCACATTTATTAAGGTCCATACACAGTCCTGAGCTACCTTGGGATGAGACTCCGGCCTGTACTCTCCACATTTCTAGGCATTACTGTAAGCAGCTGATTGTTGTTCTATATAAATATTTTGCTGTGGTACAAGTGACTACTGCATTATTTAATTGCTATGCAATCACTGTGAACTAACGTAATGCTGTTACCGCAATAAATTATGTTATGTAACATTTTGGTCATTAATTGCAGGTAGAGGACATGTAAATATTTTGTCGTAAAAAATCAACAGCCGTAACTTCTTTCTGTGTAAACCTTTGAATATGATGATCACATTTTGTTGTTATTGCGTTTTTTCTGGTCGTAGAAAATCGACAATTACATTTACGATCTTCTAGAGACGAGGTGTAAACTAAAGAAAATTTATATTCCGGTGAGTATTTTCACCTCATATTTATATAGATTTTATTTTTTAATGTTGTTTCATTGTTATCCTTGTAATATATTCTTTTCATTCCGTAAGATTAGAAGATCCTGTCGGTAATGTGAAGAAATTATGTTTGAGGGACTTCTTTGTGGAATGGCAAGTCTTCAAATTGTTGTTGTTATCAATTTTATTTATCAACTTTTTACCCGTGGTACCTCAGGTCCCTCGGGATTTGAAAAAATAATATGCTTATAGCTGTTTTTGAAGCTTTAGAAATCAACTTGTTTTTATAATGATAATTATTATAATATTTGTTGATATTTTTTCATGATTGTTATGATGTTTATTGCTATTGTTTAAGGATCATATGCTTATGTTTTACTTTTACTGAGGTACTTAAATTTAATTTTCATTTACTAGGTACTGTTTGACTTAATATAGTTATTCTTAGTGAAGTTTCCTATTGCTTAAGTGGTGTTTGACTTGGTATTTTGAGTTAAGAGATGGCAAGGTATAATTGAAGGTAAACATGATAAATGAAGTAACGGTTCTAAAAAGATATGTGGCACATAGTTTGTTAGCTAGTCATGTTATATGCTTCTTTATCTGTTGCAGCTGGATGCAAAAGAGGGAGAGCCAAGAAGCTTCATCTTTGCGAGTGACGGTGCCTTCAAAACAGACGACAAGCTCATCATCTTCATCCATGGGAGTGGAGTTGTCCGAGCCGGTCAGTGGGCGCGAAGGTAACCCCCCCTACCCCCCTGCGATCCAACCTTGTCTAACTTGGTCTGACTTAGTCTGATCTAGACGAAACAATGAAAACAAATAAGAAATTATTCTCATCTGATTTTGGCTAGTCTAAACTGGTGAGATTAATCTAATTTAGTCCAGTTTACCTAATCTAATCTAACCTGGGGCAGTTTGGGGCACGGTGGTGTAGCAGTGGGTTCGATGCCTTGGAGCCGGATGGTTCCAGGTTCGAATCCACCTCAAGCTGCCTTGTAGAGACCTTAGCAAGTTCTTTACTCGCAATTGCTCTTGCATTTCGGCGTGAAACAGCAGGAATCCTGTGTTCGCGCTGTAGTCGGGAGTGCCTCTGTTCATTGAGCTTGAAGGTCGCTAGAGCAAATTTGAGAAATAAATAAATAACCTAATTTAGCAATGGAAAAATCTCTTGTCTAAATTAGTCTAAATTAGCCTACTGTAGTCTAACAAGAAGCAGCAGAAATAAACCAGGGCTGTTTTTAAGGAATTTTTAGAACTGCACAAACCCTTTCTTTGCCTTCCCATCCTCCTTGGTAAATTACTTCCACTCGCAGAGCAATGACCTTTTTCACTAGTTTTTACTGCACAGAATTGCTTCTACAACTGCACAGATCCATTTAGAGCTGCACATTTTGTGTACAACTGCATGCTAAAAAAACCTGAAATAAACGAAGAGACATTCTAATCTGGCATGACCTGCATAAGTTGACGTAATCTTTTAGTTCATAGACAATGGAATTCAATGAAGGCTTTGTTTGCTGCTTTCATTCCAGCCTCATCATAAACCAGAGCCTTAGACATGGAACGCAGATTCCGTTCATTGAACGAGCGTTGACGGACGGATATGAGGTCATCGTCCTCAACACAAATCTTAACTCACTGTCAAAAGATCGATGGCCATCGGCCGATCAAATGATTAGGGTGAGCAGCTTATATATATATATATAGTCTTTTCTGGGGCGTTTCTCTTTAAGTGGCACTATAAAAATTCATGATTACGATTACATCTATTGTGGGACGTTTGGTGTAGTGGTGAGTTCGGTTCCTTGAAGCCAGAGGTTCCAGGTTCGAATCCACCTCAAGTTGCTGCGTAAGGACCTTGAGAGAGTCCTTGAGCCGCAATTGCTCGTGCGCTTCGGCATGAAACTCCGATGCAGTGTCGAAGCTGTAATCGGGAGAGCCACTGAGTAGGGAGATTGAACGGACACTATGGCATATGCGAGAAATAAAGAAATAAGTATCTACTGCATATAATGGACAATCATCATGTTATTTCTGCTTATCAGTTGCTTCAGTAAAAGAATTGATTGATTGATTGATTGTTTGATTGATTGAGTGGTTATTGTACTGGAATGTCAATCAAGAAGTGGGGTTTTTAAATCCTCATAAGAGCAGATATTTGATGAGAGATATCTGCTCCAGCCAGAGGCAAGTGAGTGCCACGACTATACAATGACTGTATAAACTGTACATTGTTGTTGGAAAGTGAGATGGTGAGGGAGAAGACTTGACATTGTTTTCATATGCAATGGCTAAGAAGAATGAAGTTGTACCCATAGTTACCACATGTGGCTAGCTAAAGTAATTCTCTTCATCTGTATGGTCCTCAGAGCTTATCGTAATTGGTGCTATATAAATGTTCTCTGATGTTTAGGTCTAGGCTCATATTGAATTGTTTTAGGTTACTTATGATCTATAAGGTTATGGCAGCGCAAGGTCTGATAGGTAGGGTTACTATTATTATTATTATCATTGTTATTATTATTGGTATTATTTTTATTACTATTATTGAGACATTGAAGAATATGGCAGGATTAAAGTCTTGTGTTGTACAATAATTGTCCTATGGAGCTTACAGATTTTCTTCTTTGGTTATTAACTTTGGTTATTAACTTTGGTTATTAACTTTGGTTATTAACTTTGGTTATTAACTTTGGTTATTAACTTTGGTTATTAACTTTGGTTATTAACTTTAATAACACTGTATCATAACAAAGATGATTGCTGATTGCCTCTTCCTTTCTTGCTTCCTACGCTCTAACTGTGGCATTTTTCTTATTTAACTCAAAAGCTAATTTTTTGGCCGTGCTTAAGTCAGGAGTGCTTCTGAGTAGTCCCCCTGGAAGAGGTGCTATATAAATTCTTGTTTGAATGAATGTGCACTGGTATATTTGAAAGTAAGTAGTACTCTGATGCAGGATATGAGGACCAAAAAACTGTGCTGTGTACAGTGTACACGTAAGATGTAATTCAAGAGTTTATCAAAGAATTCCATTTTGCTGTTTTGCAATTCATAGTCAGTTGAAGTATTGAGTCTTATATATAATATGTGCTTGACTTAGGGAAGCGAAGATCCTGAATGCCATGCTCTCTACGTCTGGGAAAATCTGATCGAGAAGGAGGCGAAGGCAAAGCACATTGCAATTGTTGCTCACAGCTTTGGAGGAGTTGTGACACATGATCTGGTACAATGTTCAAACTGTTCTTTTGCTAGAAACTTTCCTCTTAATGCAGGTTCTGAATATCAGAATATTCTTTGTTAGTAAAGGAAGTTCTATTATTAGAATTGGGTCAATTGCTAGAGTTGTAAAATACTTTGTTGAATGTGCTTTATTGGGAAGGCAGGAAATATAATGCTAAATTGTGCTCTGTTAGACTATATTCTAAATATTTAGTTTGATTATGGATTTTAGATTTATACGTTCTATTATATATTATTAGGATGTATTCTGCTCTCAGAATTTATTTTGTGATTTATGTTAAGAGTGTTCCTTCATTCCATGTATTTTATGTTGAAAGCTTTCTTTGTTGCTGAAACATGTCTTATGAGAGTGCTCTGCTATTGTTATTAAGAAATATGCAAACTATATTCTAATTCGAATTTGTTCCACAGTTAGAATATGCTCTGCTGTTAGAATTTGGTCCAGCATCCAAGCATGATAAGTGATTAATTCGTTTTAGGTGAGTAAAAAACACGATAAGTTTTCCGAAAGAGTGTTTGCGCTCGCCTTTACTGATTCCGTCCACGGTCTCAACATCATCTTCGATTCAGCCGAAGTCATTCAATTCTTTCGAGATGTTAGTAATCTTAGTAATCTATACGCGATCTATCAAGATACTTTTCTAATTTTAAGGGTTCTGTAGGATTGTTTGAAAATTACTCTTTCATTTATATATATCCATAAATCAGATTCATAAATCGGTAATGTTTTGAGCTGTTTATACACGTGTATTTAGCTGATCAGCACTTGAAATAAACACATTTAATGTTGTTCAACACTTAGTTTATAGATCTTCTAGATTTTATTTACAGCTATAGGTTAATAAAATTTTGTTTGCAATCGGCTAGTTAAGAAATCATTTTATAGAACTCTGTAATATTAAAAAATACTCGATACTAGTAACATTTATTAATAGCTATAGGTTAATAAAAATAGCAACTGCAATCCGAAAGTTAGGAAAATAATTTTATAGTTGTAATTTTAAGCAATGCGAAATTGTTCATTGTTTGGGCTTTCTCTTTGTGATGTGTTAACTCAGCACGGCAGAAACTGGGTGACGAGTTCTTTGCCGTTGGATGAACCGATAAAAGGTGACAGTTTAAGATATGTGAACGACGCGCCTAGAGTATCTGCAGGTGAGATGTTCAACGATCAAGTCCAACATCTTTTAACTTGTTTGTCTGAACGATGCAAATAATTAATTTTTTGCTGACATTGCACTATTACCTTGTTACCTTGTGCTGTCAACTCGTAGAGTTCTAGCGATCGTCTTGACACACATTCTCCATTGTTCTCTGTTCGCAGCCAAGTCCCTCAGTTCTTCCAAATTCATGCCAGTTATGTCGTGTATCTCGTCCATCCATTTCATCCTTGGTCTGCCGAGTCTTCTCCTTCCCTCACCACAAGCCAGCATCATTTCCTTCTCCATTATAGTGAACTATAATGAACTATTGCATTATCACTCCTAATTTTTTGTCTTTAATTAGAGAATGCTGCTGTGGTGTTGCTTTATAAAACTTTGATATGACGATGGTTTTAGGTGGTTTAAAAGATGCATTGTGTGCAATAGAACCACTGCTGTATATAAATCTTCTATATTAGCTTCAAGACAATGTGCAGAAGCATAAAAGGCTTACTCAACCTTAGAGTTGGTTAGAGGGACAGTGGGGTAGAGTACTGAGGCAGTACAGATCACTTGTTAGGCCACAGTTTGAATACTTCATCCATGCACGGAGTAAGATATTGAAACGAGACATCGAAACTGGGTAAAGTGCAATAAAGAGATACCGAAATGATTTGAGTCTACAAGGATTTGAGTAGCGAAGAAGGGTTTAAAAGGTGTGGACGTACAACAGTTGAAAGAAGGAGGAGCAGAGGATATCTAATAAAATTTTACAAGATTTTCATAGAAGCACTAAAGTGGGATAGGTTTTTGAATTAGCATATACAAGGTAACTTGAGGACACAGGCAGAAGCTATTTACAAAGTCTAAAAGAGCATGAGCATTATTGCAGAAATGCTTAAGTTCAAGAGTTATAGACTCGAGGACGTGCTTGGATGATAGTCTTAGTGGACACTGCCATGGCTTTAAGAGAAAGCCAGGGAAAATGGGTGAATTCGAAATGATTCCGACACAGACTGTATGTCTTCTGAACTACTTAAAAACCTGTCCTGCTTGGGGTGCTACCAAGTCACTGTGGCCGGGAATTGATGAGACCAATGTACACAACTTCCTGAGATAAGATGAAGCACAACATCCAGACATTTTCTGTTTAAGTTGCGTCTGTGTCAGATTAATTAATTCAAATAAACGAATTGATTGATTGATAATTTCATGTAAGTATTAAGATCTTTGATTGGACGCGTTTCTTGTAGGTCACGAGAAACACGAATGGACATCATGGTCAAGCCTTGAATCCATTTTCAAATTTCTTGACGAAAAATACCACAGCTTTATCAGCCGAAACGCTGAAAATTCGACGACGCAAGAACCGACGGCGAACCTATAGTCTACAACTCGTCGCAACAACAAAACTGGATGTTAAATTTTCCTGCTTTTATGTTCTACATGGATGCAATGACAATATTTATGGTTTTTATATGTTTTAAATATGTTTTTACACTTGTGTAGTGTTGTTCTGCGCTAAAACTCCAAAGTTAATGACGAAATGCAGTCTGTGTAAATGTGTAATATTATCTTGAGCATTTTAATGACTCTTCAAATTGAATGGTTGTATGTGTTTGCTGAAAGTTCTATCACCTGTTTGAGCTTGCTTATATATTGTTTTACTGGCCTAGTTAGCTACACCGGTAAGTGCGAGCTGCATTCGTCTGTTGGTTGCAACGGACTGCGGTTCAAGCCCCGGGCTGGGAGTTGACATTCAGAGATTTAGGTATCTCGGGCTAGCACGTGTGGGACGCAGGGGCGCAAGCTCCTGCGGAGCGACCTTGGGCAAGTTGCTTACCCATCATTGTCTGTGGGGAAGGCAACGGGAAACCACCTCACTCATCTCATCCCCAGAGGCGTAAAGCCAATGAACCTGCCTTCGGGCAGAGCACCATCATCATCATCATCATATATTGTTTGTATGTGCACTTGTTATAGCGCCCCTTCAAACTCTCTCTCTACTCAGAGGCACTCCCGAATGCAGAGCGGACACTGCATCGGAGTTTCAAGCCAAAGCGCTGAGCAATTGTGAGTGAAGGACTTGCCCAAGGTCCTTACGCGGCGAGGTGGATTCGAACCTCGAGCCTTCCGGCTTCAAGGCAACGACGCCACCACTACACCACCGCGCCCCACATATATGTGCCGCCGTGGCCTAATTTATAATTTTGCTAACGAATCAATCGGATTTTGACCTGACCTTTTGCTCAATCACTTGTATCTTTTCATTCTCTGCTTCAGATTCTTGTTATTATTACTTATCCATTATATATAATTAATTAATTAATTATATATATAGAGATATATTCACCGTTTGGCAGACTGATCTTTATGTCGACTGGATTATGGTTTAGGGTTGGTGTGCCATGGACGATATCTTGTGCCTTAGACACTAATGCTATGGAAGTGACTACTACAACCAATAATTATAATAAATATAAATAATAATCGTATTCATTGATTTGTTTTCATTTAGTAGCATTTGTTAATAAAGCGGGTTGTATAAGATTGACGTAATGCATCAATAATTCCAGGTAGACGACTCTCTTAAACACGAATTTTGATTTGACAAACTTAGAGGAATTATTAGATCTCAGCAATGCATTCCTAATGATGATCCCATTATCGTATCACATCACAAGACTTGTGCAGGTATAGATGAACAAGTTTTCATACACACTTCTCAAGCCTATTTCAAAGAGGTGCCTTAATTAAACCCATTCTTTTAAAGGTTCACTGTGCTCTAGATAAGACATGATGATGATGATGGTGCTCTGCCCGAAGGCAGGTTCATTGGCTTTACGCCCCTGGGGATGATAAGACATGGGGAACTTTTTTAGACCTGGTTTGGATCAATGTTTGCTTTACAAACACGTTTTTTGAAGACGTCACATTGGGACGTCATCATTTTATCTTCTTTACTTGCGTTCTTGTGTCAGCAGGAAGTTTGATTTGTCGGATAGAATGCCAAAAATTGTTATTACAATTTTTGAACTGTTTGCCTAATGCTAAATACTGCAAACCAGTTATGTTTGTGTCGCAAAACGGCCTATGCGACTCTGCTCTACGTGGCCCCGCCTGGCGAATGCGTCAGAAACTCTCTTCGCCCACGCGGTCCTACTCTTGGACACCACTTTTACGGATTGCCGTCGCCAGCCATATAGACGAGAAAAGAGTGGATGAGGGTCGAGTAGTGTCTACGCGTCCACGACGCTACAGACGACTACGAGTTGTGTCTTCACGTCTGCGACGCTGCAGGCGACTTCGAGTGATCGGCTCCTCTACCTCTACGACTTCCGGTGGTGACCGTTCGACTTCCGGTGGCTACGTCTACGAGTGCCGGTGGCTACCTCTACGACATCCGGTGGTTGCGTCTTCGATTTCCGGTGGTTACGTCTACGACCCCGGTGGCTACGTCTACGAGTGCCGGTGGCTATCTTCGACTTCCGGTGGTTACGTCTACGACTTCCGGTGGCTATCTTCGACTTCCGGTGGTTACGTCTACGACTTCCGGTGGCTATCTTCGACTTCCGGTGGTGACCGTTCGACTTCCGGTGGTTACGTCTACGACTTCCGGTGGCTGTCTACGACTTCCGGTGGTGACCGTTCGACTTCCGGTGGCTACGTCTACGAGTGCCGGTGGCTACGTCTTCGACTTCCGGTGGTTACGTCTATGAGACTTTCAAAAGACTTCGGCCACACTGGCGAAGCCGGACCCACAATAAAAACAATTATATTGAACAAAGGACAAATTTGTGTCAATTGCAAAATTGTTATTTGGTCTGAAGTGAGATATCGCACAAGCTGATGAGCATTTGACAAGAGCACATATTTCCATAATTGTACTGTTATAAACAGAGTTGTAAAATTTTCATTTTTGTTTTGTAGGCCTACAGTAAAATTATGGAAATGACATGTGCTTGGTGCAGAATACGGATACTGACTTAGGCTGTAAGATTATAGGTCTGACTGCAGAGACATATTGAAGTGGACCATGTGACCTTTTGGCTGCGTTGTTTGAAAGGACAAGTGATAGAAAATTTTAATGCATTTTTTATTGGGCAAACCAGCATCATACAGGTCTTAATTACATCGTGATTTACAAGTTGTATCAGTTTACGCAGGAGACCCAAAAGGGGTCGAAGGTCCTGCTAGCCAGGGCCACCTGAGAGCATTATGTTGGAGGATGTATCACGGCCAACTGTATGATATAAGAAAACGATTGAACAGTAACATTCCTAGCTATAATAATTAGTTATTAGAATCTGAAAGAAATAGAGTAAACAAGGTACACACTTTAAGATATGCATACAAACATGTACATTGTACACACTCGGATTTGGGTGAATTAGCAATGATTCCTAAAAATATATTTTACTTATATTTACATTAAAGTGTTAGACACTCCTTGTATAGACATATGTGGAGATCAGCATATGTGCAGATCTGTCCTTTAAATAGTTGAACTTTGAAGTGAGGACAAAAGGCGAATTTCATCTGGAATAATATTCCAGATTCGTGGTCCTGCACATTTTATAGATGAAAACCTAGTATGGGTACGAGCAAATGGCAATAGGCCTATAGAAGGGGCTTATATTTCTCTAGCAGCGATCCAGTCTGGTAGCATTGGGCTGAAAGTAATTTAATGGATTGAAGGTAATTGGTTATGTGTATAATCTGTACATGAATATCCCAATTTGCATGTGTCTTATCTGATCTGGTTTAAGTATTATCCGGCTCAGGAATTCAGTTTCTGTATGGGCTCCATACGGCAGTCTTGCCATAAATCTAATCGCCCGTTTTTGGAGTATTATGAGCTTAGAACGATGTGACTTGTAAGCTGAGGCCCAAACTATATAATTATGTTGCAGTAAGCTATGTAAGGGTGGATTAATGTGTAATAAAGGGTGGTACGGGTCTACTGTAGGAGATTTCTAGATATTCTGGAAAGAATTCATAGATTTTTGTGCAATTTTAGTTGAGATATTGCATAAATGGTCTTTCCAGGATAAATGCTGGTCTACATAGCCTATTATACACCCGGCCAGTCCCAGAATCTTTGATTAATTATTGGACATGAGTAGGCCTAATAGGGGATATAATTTCTTCTACTTCTTCATTGTCCATGGGCTGACAGCCCGTAGGTGTCCACTGCACACTTGACTACTCTCTTCCATGATTCTCTGTCCCGTGCTCGGTGTGTCAGCTCCTGTGCATTCATCCCACACCACTCTTCTATGTCCTGCAACCATTCTCTGCATGGTTTTCCCCTTCTCCCCGTTCCCTCCATGATTCCCGTCATTATGCTCTTTATCTTTCTATCATCACTCATTCTTTGGATGTGTCCGAATAGTTTCAGTTTCCTTTTCATTATGGTTTCTATCATATCTGATTTGCTGTTGAGTCTTCTTCGCACTTCTATGTTAGTTATTTTCTGTGTCCAGTTGATCTGCAGTATTCTCCTATAACAGTACATTTCGAAAGCCAATATCCTTTGCTTGTCCTCCTTTTTTATTGTCCAGGTTTCGCATGCATACAACGCCGTGCTAAATACGCATGTTTCTAGTATTCTTTTCTTTATGCCATGTGACATTGTTTTACTCCTCCATATGTTGTTGAATCCCGCCATTATCCCTTTTGCTTTGTTTATTCTTCTTCTAATCTCCTTCGTGCAGCTGTTATCGGACGTTAGTAGGCTCCCTAAGTATACGAATTCTGTGATATTTTCGATGATTTCTCCTCTAACCTTGATGTTCTTTTCTATTTCTTCTTTCCCAAATGCCATTGTCTTTGTCTTTCCGATGTTGATTTTCAAGTTTGCCTTTTCGCCCGCTCTATCCAGCAGTTCCACATTCTCTTGAAGTATGTCAAAATTCTCCTCTAGGAGATCTACGTCATCCGCAAATCTTAAATTGTTAATTGTTTGTCCTTGCACCGATATTCCAGTCCCGTTGTCTTGTATCTCATCCATTACTCTTTCCAAGTATCCAATGAATTCAATGGGTGAGACTGGGTCTCCCTGCTTTGTTCCTATACTGATTTTAAACCATTCACCTAGTTCCTTGTCTATTCTTACTGCTGCCTTTGACTGTTCGCCGGTATTTTGCAGAATTTGCACCAGTTGTTTTCCCACACCATAGGATCGGAGTGTTGCCCATATTACATTCTGTTTGACCGAGTCGAATGCTTTTTGGAAATCTATAAAGCAATTGTATATAACTCTGCCTTTCCTTTTTGCTTTTTCTGCTATTAGTCTTAACATCAGTATTTGCTGTAAGGTACTTCTATCCCTTCTGAATCCTGCTTGTTCATCCACAATCTGATTCTCCAGTTGATCCCTTAGTCTGTATGTTAGTATCTTCATCATCACTTTACCCATAATTTAACAACTTAATAATAGATCACTTTCAAAAGCAATTTTTTTATTTTTACAATACAATTAAGCATTTATATCACGGTTTAGCAAAACAAAGTCTTGCACAAGAGCGCGCTTCACTACAGATCTAGTCATAATGTAATGAGAATAAATGAGTTTCTGAACGTTTTTGTGCTCTAGGCTAAGTGTGTAGGCCTACGCCTAGATGCGCCGCTGCCATTGGCCTATGCCTATATTTTACCCCAAGGATTGTTTATAGTCGAACACTGCGATAAAAAATATATATACCTCTGAGTCCACTCTCCTTGGACCTACGTTCATGTAATTGTTCAACTGATGATATTTTTAGAAGCAATTACGTCATCAATTGTCATCAATCTGTTATTTTCAGCTGAATTCTACGACCGAACCTTAAATTGATATTGATGGGTATTTCCAGTTGAATGCGTGACGTCATATCGTCTATTCGCTATTTTTAAAGCTGTGGCGTTACATGTAGCGAGCAAACGACAGCGTGAGAATGACGAGTATGACGCAATAGATGACGAAGAGCAGACGATCGAAAACGACCGCCAGTTGGCGCCACTCGGACATCGCTGCGTTGCGTAGATAGCTGGTCATGATGCGTTTCCTGTCGCTCTCAGGATCAGCTCCCGAAGTGGATTCGGTCCCATCCGTGTTTAAATCGACGGAATAACCGCCTGAGGTCTCGTCCACTGGATAAAAATCATCCTTCCTCACGCACAGAACGGTTGCCAATGGACCGAGGACGAGCTTGAGAAGAAGAAGAACAAAAGAACAAGGAAGGCGTTTGATCGTCTCGAGTTTTGCAGCGTCACTGTATTTCAAGGTTAGAAGATATATTGCGTGTAGCCTACCTTTCTTTCGACTTCTGATAGTAGCCTATACTAATCTCAGTAATTTACTAATTTCGTGAACAAATTAATCTGCAGTAGGCTAATATATGGATAATGACTGATCGTTTGGTTAACTGATTGACTAGTTGAACGGCGTCTGACACTAGGCCGCTAAACTGGCTAACTTGACAGGGCTCCAGAAGCACAACCAGAACATTTTCCTGGGGAGGTGCTCAAATTGTAAGAGCCGGAGGCGCAAAGCTGCGAGTGCCGAAGGCGCAGTGGTGTAGTGGGTAAGTACGTCGCCTTGCAGCTGAAGGGTTGCAGGTTCGAATCCACCTCAAGTCGCAGCGTAGGGACCTTGTGCAAGTCCTTCACTCACAGTTGCTCAGAGCTTCGGCGTGAAACTCCGATGCAGTGTCCGCTGACTCCGCTCTGTAGTCGGGAGCGCTTCTGAGTATTGAGCTTTAAGGGGCGCTATAGCAAGTAGCCTACATATACAAACAAACGAAGCCCATACCGTTTAAGGAGTCTGGGGAAGCGTCGTAAGCTCCCCCAGCGGGGTCTGGGCCGTCTGGCGGAAACCAAACGCAATTTTAATTGTTGACATCAGCTAGAGCACGTTTCAGGCTCTTGTTTGTCAGCTCTTTCTAGCTGCGCAAAAGTACTTTTACAACTGCATAAATCCTTTAGGACGGCACATTTTGTCAATAACTGCATGATAAAAAAGCCCCATAGGATGTGTCCCCTCCAAAACATGAAATGTTTTCAAATGTCCACACTGCAATGGTAGCATTTTTAGGCTGTCAGTTTAACGAAATTTCTCCAATTTTCTTTTCTGAAAGACGTGCTTTGAGACATGAATAAATGTCCCCTCCCCATTTATTTTTTTAAAACATTCCATAATGTGGTGGTAGGCTTTTAATTTCATTGTTGAAAAACATGGTTTAAGACCCCAATAAAACTTCCATTTTAATGATTTTTATTGATCAACTGACACTGATCACCTGCCTTATTGACTGAGCTGAGCGATATCTCGGTTCAAGTCGATCGCTTGCTTGCTTGATTGATTGATTGCCTGACTGAGGCTGACTCACTGACTGACTGGTTGACTGACTGACTGATTGATTGATTGACTGACTGACTGATTGACTGACTGATTGACTGACTGACTGCATGACTGACTGACTGACTGACTGACTGACTGACTGACTGATGAACTCACCAGTCGAAAGAAAGCGGGTGGTCCAGACACACGTGATGAACCTTTATCCCAGAAGCCGATGATGATGGCTGAGATGGCCAGCGACAGGGAAGCCAGGATGATGTTAGCGAGAAAGTATTTGGCTAGAAATGAAACGCCTTTGTATGAAGAGCATAATAAAACAATTCCAAGAATTTGTTATTCTTAGCTAGGAATTATTTAAGATATTTAGTGTAAATGCATGAAGAATAGGGCAAGCAATAATAACTCGTGGTCTCGTGGATTATTCTGGTGCTTTCGTAAATCATAATAAATTAATAATTACTATAAACCTATAATTATATATCATACTTTCAGTCTCAGTCGTCCTGTATAATATCCTTCGCATCCTTCGCTTACGATCTTTCTTGTCTCTGACTTCTTTCTCCCTCTGGTGAGTCAGCTGTGAGTTGTCTGCTCTCTTCGGAAGCGGACTTTTACCTCGTCTTCGTGTTTCCAGAGAGCACGCTGACATGATGCAGCGCTCGTGAATAAACCGGTGCCCCATGAGTAGCACTTTAGAAATTTAGAAATTGCGAGCACTAATGAATGACGTAGGCCTATACCAGTGGTTCCCAACCTTTTTTGTCTTGAGGGCCACTTTTTCTAATTGGAGGACAGGAATGCCATTTTTTAAAGCTGAAGTTCCTTAGGGGGCCCACAAGGTTAAACTTGAATTAACTAAAAAGTATATAAAAATGTTAGGCCTATATTGAATTGAATCAGAATAAAATGCTTGATGCTATTTACAGACGTCAAAAAATTATCTGTAACAGAAAATAATTATGTGTTCTATCCTTTTCAAATCCAGGTCAAATTTTCATATATTTCTGTTAATTCTTTGAGATCCGAGGGCCATTTTTAGGTCTGGCGGGATACTTTCGCCCGCAGGCCACGGGTTGGGACTTGGGAACCACTGACGTATAGGCCTACCTACCGCAAGATAATCACCGGTTGCTTAATTAGGCCTATACTTCCGAAACCCACATACTTAAGCTTATACGTAGGCCTACTTGTAGATTGCGGAATTATCGGTGACGTAACCTTTCCTCTCCTGTCATAAAAAATCCAGTTAGCTTACCTATGAATGGTAAGTTAGGATGAGAAGCGGGTATGTAGTTGATGAGTTCTCCAAGCAGGAGAGTGTCGGCAATCAAGACACCAATTCCTGTTGGAAGAACCGAAGTTAATGGTAATAAGCAGCAGCACACAGCAGCCACCGCCACTAACACCACAACTAACACCATCACAAACACTAACACCATCACTAACACCAACACTAACACCATCACTAACACTAGCACCATCACCAACACTAACACCATCACCATCACTAACACTAACACCATCACCAACAGTAACACCATCACTAACACTAACACCATCACTAACACCATCACTAACACCATCACCAACACTAAAACCATCACCACTGCTGCTCGGTAATCTATTGGATACCTGGTACAGTTGGTTAGATATATATATATATATATATATATATATATATATAATTTATATATATATATATAATATATATATAGCTTACCTGCAAATCCATCAACTTTTCTCATGAATAATGCGTCGATCAAGGACTCGATCCTCTTTACAAATCTAAATTTAGGCTATAGTTACCACAAAAGCGATGTCGCGGGAACTAGCTTATTCAAAGGCGCTCAATTAAAACAAAGTCCATATAATTATAGCAGAAGTCAAGATCCGTGAGTCAGGCAGCCAGGTAGTCAGACCGCTTGGGTAGATGATGTCTAGAGTGGAAACGGTGAGGGGCTGAGGAGAAGGTGGAGAAATTAGGTTAGGATCTGTGAAAAAACAATTTCCGTTACGAGTGAAAGGCGTGTGGAGAGATAGCGAGAGGTGAAATTTTGGATGGCCTGTAGGTTGAGTCATCATATTTACCAAAGTACTGGCTGCATGGAGTTTGTTCCAATGAGTTCCCAATTGTGGTGTCCCGCAAGGTTCTAACTTCTAGGTGGCATAATTAGGACGCGGTCTCTGATAATATCAGACCCCTCGAAATATTATTTCAACGGGCAAGCGCGGGAAGACAGACAGACTGAATCCAGAGGATAGCAGTGCCAACCGAACCATGTGGATTGTCTTTGGAGTAGAGTCAGTAGACCTAACGTGTTGTGGTCAATGGTGTCGAAGGCTGCAGAAATATTAAGGATGCAGAAACAGGAGACTTGCTGATGAGATGTTTCAGAAACGGGTTTATTGTAAATTGTGAAATGAGTAGGATTAAATTTTCGGTTGCGTGCCCCTTGGCAGAGCCAAGCTGGTGTGGGTTAAGGATCGAGTGGAGATGGTATTCAGGTAGTCATTGACTCGAGAAACTAACACCAGGGCTCAATGTGTAACTGGACGGTCATGAACGGTGTCCAGGCACTTATTTTCAAATCTGAACGCCGTCCTGCCGCTTCTTATAGACCAGCACCACGTGGAAAGGTAAGGGACGTCCAGCAATTCGTTTCCACACTTTAATCACTTTAGAGATGATTGACAGGTAGGAGACAGGTCGGTAGGTAGAAAAGATGTCTTACTGAGCGATGGTTTATTGAGGATTGTGGTGACTAAAGAATGCTTGAAGCGGAAGGACGAATTGCCAGTAGATGAGATAAGTGATTATTCTGATGATTAGGCCTATATTATGGACTGGTAGGCCTATGGAAACAGGAAGGAAGTCGAATTCGCTTTCTTCTTTGGAAGGTATTGTAGCATATAAGACAGCTCAGTCTCTGATTTTGGTTGAAAGGAAACTAATGATGACTTCCTTGACTCACACTTCCGTGGGACCGCATCTGGTTTTTTCACTTAACAGGTCAACGTATACAATCTTCCATTAGGCTACAGTTATAGGCTTAAGCTACTCTAATTCACTGATATTCACTTTTAAATTAACATTTGTTTTTATGCGCTATTATATCTGGCATGATAATGAAATCACTCCATACATCATTAGTTTAGCTTAGGGGGAAAATACTTAATCATTCACTGACCAAACGTTATCTTTTCTCTTCCTCCAGGTGGCAGCAGAAAGATTGCCGGCGTCACCAGACAGAGAATAACCGATGGTCCGACGAACAGATGGGTGGCGAAGGTGCTGCGTCGGGCGATGGTGAATGAATAAGTGATGTCTGGAAAGGCGTCTGATTCACAGCATTCGTAATATTTCACGTTGCGCATGATCTTCACCGTCTCTAATTTCCACTCGAGGTTCTCTCGGACCAAACTATTCGCGATGCTCTCTTGTTCCGCGTACGGATATGACGTCGTTAGATTGACCTGCAACACCAATTGATACACAGCCAGATTGTACAAACTTGGAAGTTCAACAGCGCCCACAAAAGCGAAGTCTCGGGAACCATCTTATCACAGGCGCTAAACAAAACGAAATTGATAGGCAGATGGTCAAGATCCGGAGTCAGGCAAGGAGTTATACACACGGCTATAATAATTACGGTGGATGATGATGATGTTTAGAGGTGAGATGACGTCATGAAATGGTGAGTTTATTTTTGATCACATTTACAAGTTGGTCGTGGGTCGATAACCGTTTGATGAGCACCGCCTATAGCAGGGGTCTCAAACACGCGGCCCGCGGGCCGCATGCGGCCCGCGAACCCGATCAATGCGGCCCGCGAACAGCCACCTGGTTTTTTTATTTTTCAAATAATGAAATCGGTTTAACAGAATTTTGCAGTTCTTTTACGGTCTGAACCAAGATTTAAACTGCTTTCTACTCATTTTACTGTGCACAAAGAATTCATAACAGCAGATATAGGCAAATGCATAGGCCTATGGGGTTGGGATTTAGTTGACCTTCAGTGTGATGCAACGCCGAAGCAGTACTAAAGTAGGCTAGGGCCTACAGCGAAGTTTTGTTCCGGTGTCGCAAAATAGAGTATCCCCGTTATAATCGTATCTCCCCAGATGATGAGAAGTTGAAAAATTTCACTTCCGCGTAGCCTATTTTTTGTTTTGAAAATTAACTTCCATTTGCTTTGTTTTCAACAATGACACTAACAGTTATATTTATTCCTACTAGATCACTGAGGTTTTGGTTTAGAGCAATTAGAAAATTTAGAATAGGCCTACTTAAGAACACTCAGAGAGATCTCTAACTAAAATCGAGTTGCCTTGCTCTGAACATTGCTTAGGATACTTACAACAAGTGGAGTCAATTAATTTTAGATTTTGATTACAGCGTAGATTTTTCAATTATAGCGCCTACGCATTTTTCAATAATTGGGATAGCATGGTTTTCAAGTTTGTTTGTAGTAGCCTACTGGTATAATATGGTCACCGGTACACTTAAAATATAATATTATGTGAATTTTACAGGGTTATATCATCATTAGGCCTACAGTATTGTAAGATGCAATGACAAATAACTAATTCTATAGCTTCACATGCACGATTACGGTATATTTTTATGTTGCGGCCCGCGAGTCATTACAAATGTCCAAATGCGGCCCACATGCTCAATTGAGTTTGAGACCCCTGGCCTATAGCTTAGATGACAAGATTGCAATCTCTCACTAAACATTAGATTAATTTTTTACTTTTATGAACCTTTTATCTTAAATTAAGCTTTATTACCGTCATCGAGGCCTACTTGACAATATTTAGAAGAGGTGTCTTTATGCCAGCCTACTTTACAATAATTTCAGAATTAGTTCTTCTGCGGGAGAGGGAGCCAGTGCACACCGCATAGCCTACAATCAGTTTAAGATTTATTCCTTGCAATATAAAAGAGCTTCAGAGTTATTTCAGTTTGATTCAGCGCATGATATAATACCCCTAAGTCGTTGTGGCTCCATGATGCGAAAACGACTTTGCAGACGTGCTTATCAAATGGAAATTCAGATAAGTCCAATTCACAGTGGGTCTCAAAGTTGACCGGAGGAATCCACATGACTGCTCCGTTGTTGGTGACGAGTGCCTTGTGATGGGTGGGAGGAACGTAGTGGGCGTCCTTGCTGCAAACAATGAAAGATATATAGCAAGTCTTAAAAATACTTCGATCTGTTATTGTTTTGCCTTCTTTTGCGTAACCATTGAGCCGGGAGTCGGGGAGGGCGCCCGGGTATGTCCTCGAGATCTTCGCTCCGCTAAGTTAAGCGAGTCATCGTATTAACAAATAGTAGAAGGCACGTTTCATTAATGCGCTTACTTTTAAAGCAAGTAGGCATACGCCGTGTGACAGCGTGTAAACTCTTCACTAGCAATTTAAGCGCGTGTATTTATTTATTGAATGCGCTTTCGAACCTGCCAGCTATTCAAGCATCCCATTAGCAAACTGGAATAGCTGATCCAGCACCGTTACTAAGGGTAACGATGACATCTCGGCGGGTAGGGTCAGAATCGGGAAAGACGGTTCTCAGGTCCAAGTATATTATGAGCGACCCATTTGAGTAGCCTGATATTATGCGGTCTGCGGAGGGGAGAAATTTGAAGTAAGGCGATCGGTCTGTATGGACGAGGCTTAAACTAACTAGCAACGCTTTCTGCGTGATTGTGAACAGTTAACAAGATAAGAGGATTTAATTTCTCATCGGTGTTAATTAATCTAATCAAATCCAACTGTAATCTGATCCACAGACTTGTTTTGAATCTCTCTACCATATAGATCAGCATGAATGATCTATACGAGAATGGTAGAAAAGTAACTGGGACTCAGACTATAATATTATGGTCCACGTGGAGTTTAATAATGAGTACGAGTGGAAAGAAGACCTTGCTACGGGGTTCTTATAAAGGACTAGGGGGTTGAACCCCTTCAAAACCTCGGCAATTCTCACCCTGAGCGATATGCCAATCATATTGAAATTACAATCATTAGTCTGCTGAACATAATTATTTTCTTCATTATTTTGGTTTCAATTAAACGCCCTGCAGCATTGGCAGCATTGGCTGCATTGTCCCAAGCTCCATTGTTTCCAATTTTAAGCCCAGCACTGCAACCAGAGCACTGGCTATTGATATCGGGATAGGACCTACCGGCGTAAGTACGTCAGAATCCGGCTGTAATAGACCCGATCATGTTACCTTTTACCGTAATGAGCATAGGAGTGCACGTACTGTGCATCGTAATCATAAACTCGAAATTTCCAAAGCACCACTCGAAAGCCAAGCGCGGGGCACCAGCTTATTCACGAGCGCTGCGTTGAGTACAGTGTAGTACAGTGTAGTATTCTATTACGCCGCACAAACTAGCTATTAGTCTATTACCTGGTACCATGTGATACGGTGATATCACAACTTCCATGACCGTTTGCTAATTATGCAGAACTCCAAGACTAGGCCTAGTAGTAATTTTCAAAGGACTGTTAGGACTTTGTTAGGTCTACCTGTAACCTCTATAATATTCTATATTGTACAACATTGCGATCATTTTTCGCATCTCTAAACAATGGCTCAAGATTAAGTGACGATACCTGTTCATTACGTATACATCCGGATACCAGAGATCGCTGATTGGAATTTTTATCGATTCCAAGTCATTAAACTCTTCCTTGTTCCAGACCAAACCGGCATCCGTCCATCTCTAAAATATTTACTCGGTAATTACTTTATTCGTTTAAGACTTTAAGGCAATCACTGACTTATGCGTTGACTTAATTTTATTTTGGTGATCGAACTTTTCTGTTAAAAGCAATTCCCTGTTCAAACAGTTTAGGGGCCGTCCATAAAGTACGTCACGCTATTTTTGACCATTTTTGACCCCCCCTCCCCCTGTCACAAACTGTCACAAATCTCGGACCCCCCCCTAAAGTACGTCACACTTTCGAACAATTTTTTTAAAACATAACCATTTACCTAACCCTCTAAACCCTAGGATACTATCCTTAATCCCTCTGATAGTGACGTGTGTCCCTAAACGCTTTGATAGTGACGGGAAATCAACTTTTTATCCCGCCAGGCTGGGTTTTAGACACGCCTGGCCGGGTCGGGTCGGATTTTAGGTACTAAGAACAACAAAAAATATAAAAGAATTTAAAAAATAAATGTGTGACGTCACACATGGCCTGACCACCCTCCCCCTGTCACAAACTGTCACACTTTCTTACACCCCCTCCCCCCCTGGAGCGTGACGTACTTTATGGACGGCCCCTTAGGTTCTTTTCGGAATTTGTTGGTGCGGTGCCAGTAAATTTATTGGCCTATTGAATATCGATAGCCTATCATTTATGTCCGCAGTAAATGCCGCCGAGTTCATTGGTAGAAGGGAACTAGCTGCGTTGTTAAAAAATCAAACAGTCGAGATATAATAATTATTAAGCTAAGTTGCACGCTTATGCAATCATTCTATCAGAGTTATAAAGGTGAAAATTAGGCTACCATAGTAGCCTACAGATACTGTAGGTATTGTGCACTATTGATTCTTGATAAGTTGTTGCTAGGCGACGGTGCAAGGTAGCATTAAAATTCATAATAGAAAAGTTACATGCCTGGTACATATATCCACTTATATGGAAAGCTTGATTCTGTTCGTCCTGAAAAATAAGAGCAAGCAGTTAGGCTACTATAGTAAATTACAGTTGCTTGATTTAACCTGTTCGAATCAGTAGACCTATAGTTTCATGCAGGATAACAACAGACTTAGCCTATGTATACTTTAAGGTTGATGCATACAAATGACAAGAACTACCTAAAGTGACGTGGAAGCCAATGCAGATAGTCGCTAGTTCTGGTCTAGACACTCAAGCTAATTAGTGGAAACAGTTAACAATCACAATCATAGCCCAGCAATGTCCAGCATAACATAATTAATAATTATTGCAAGATATCTAGCGACATGCTCAAATTAGCTTAGAAGAGAACGATTCATTGATCTAATTGGAATGAACAATTATAGGTTTCACTCATTCTTAATTAAAAGCTAAAATGCCTTTAGCGGAAGAAGGCCCACAAGAGATGAAGCTTGTTCTATTCGTGTATTCAACGATCGATATAGATAGAGGTAGACTCCACGGCGTCCACGCGTTGTTGGATGGAGCCGACATTTGCTGCAGCCCTCCACTTCCCATAAACGAAGATGCTCATACTACTGAGTGCAGGCAATGCATTGCTAATTAAAGTTGAACTGGGGCTATATATGTTTAGAAGCTAACAAACACGACGGTGTTAGATTTTCAGACTAAAAGGTCACAACTATACATGTAATAGCCTTCCAGAAAAAAACGCTACTTGCTAGACCCATAGGTCTTATACCTCCGGGTCAGTCCCTCAGGTACCATTAGGATAGCTGCCGCACTGGCATCGATAATGGTTCAGTCCCTCTCAGCCCTGCATCCATTGTACTCTATGTTTCTGCATTAAAATAGTTCTTGCAGTTATTTTAAGTTGCTGCTCATTATCTTTCCGAGTTGTCACACCGCGTTGTGCGTCAGTGCCCTGAGACAATTTCGGAACCATGCCATTGCTTCCTAGACAATAGTAGACCTACTATTCTTTCCTGTGTTAAGTGCCAATCCGTCTCTGCTCTTGTTTTCTACCTTTCGCATATTCATAGCCGGGCTTCCCTGGCCAGCAGTGTTAACACTCTCACCTGTTGCTGTCTTTTTGCTTCCACTGCTCATAATCTTCGCAAGAACTCGAATGGCGATTGCTGTACACTTAGTTACAACAGCATACATGCAGATCATGTTCTTTACGGTGTTGCCAGTGATAATTATTGCCTACAATGACTAGCCTAATTATTATGTGTCCTTATCTTTTCATGCGTCGCAAAATGGGTTTATTCGTGAAGGTCTGTTCCTATAATAGCCTAATTATAGTCCATTTTCGATGTGTCCTGTGTGCATCTGTCAGCCAGACTTTCTTGCTTATAACCTACGCATGAAGCATCCTTCCCAGATACTTGGTGATAATTTTATGTTTCTCTGCCCCTTCTGAGACCGCTTCAATCAGCGAATATGCCATTTCAACACAGAGCTACACTTATATGCTATGAACCACAGTGGCGGCGCTAGGGGGGACTGGGGGGGCTAAGCCCCCCCTACAAGAGGCTCAGCCCCCCCTAAAAAAGGGCCATCCGAATTTTTTTAAATTGAAATATCCAAGATTTTTGGTCGATGACTAAAAAAAAAGGTCGTCAGAAATTTTGGCGGTGAAAATGGAAAATTTTCATGAGATTTCAGTCGATGACTTAAAAAAAAAAAAGGTCGTCAGAAATTTTGGCCCCGAAACTGAAATCCTGGCGCCGGCACTGATGAACCATCCTGTTTCCGTTGTTAATTCCATCGATAGGCCTAGTCTACCTTTAAGCCTGACCTTAAAATTCAATATCCTGCAGTCAATTTCCCCAACCATATAAATATTATGGCAGATAATACCTGTTTCATAATATAAATCAATTCACGCAGACCTCAAAGTATGATTTATTGAACTGTGGTATTTATTGACCTGTGGTGCAACACAGCCGACTCAGTTATCTTATCAAAATTAATATCAACTTACCAAATCTTCAATCGTGAAAGCAGACAAAGTCAAATCGACTGCGATGGTCTGTTTTGGATGATTGGCAGGACGAATCGCGGTATTGTAGCCATCCATCAGATGATTGTACAGACGTTTCACCTGCCAGAGATAGCTGCCATTCGCAGTGTTCGAAGCTTCAAATGCACGATTAACAAGTGGATGTGAGCTCAACGTCGTTAAATAACATAAAACTATAATAATAAAAAGAATTCTAGAAAGGGTGAGATAGAGTTCACAATGAGGTCATTAAGGATTTAAGATTGAGGTAAAATGCAAATGAATACTTTTTTTACACAGCCACCGTTTGACTTTGAGCTTCTCAATTTTCAATGAATTAGTCGAGTTTGATCCTTCACTAACGCTCGTTATTTTGAACGGTTTCCTATTACGGCTAACAACTGTATTAGCGTAGAGTGGAGAAACACGCCCCTTTAACGTTTTATGTGCTAACTTACAATGTGAGTAGGCCTATAGCATATCCAGCATGAAATTATTCCCGTATGAATTATGCCAGTGCCAGCAGATTAAGATTTAAATCTGTCTTCATCTCGGAAACAAGCCAGCTGCAGTGGAAGGCGAACCGCGAATCGCACGTAGGCCTACGCTCCCCATTGCCGACACTCTAACCAATGTAGCTAACTGGACGAGTTAAGTGGCATATGAGACAGAGGAAATGAGAGAGTCTGAGTGTGGTAAGCTTTGGAAAATGTAGTTTCAATATCCTGCTTTTTTGCTCACATTTAGGCTATTTTAGGGGAGCAAAACGATTTTTGATAATTTACAACGTGAGTAATAGCATATCATATGCTATTTCATATTTCATAATAGCAAAAAGAATTTTTTTATAGTCGAAAAATCGTAACCTTGATTGTAAGATCCAGTGCTGAATGTCACAAATAAAGTTCCGTAGTGTCGATAAATTTCCAAAATGGATGACATTGCAAAATATGCCCTTATTAAAAACAAGACGCCAAATGGGACGCTTTGCCCCACCCTTGGGCTCTACTTGACTCTGAGGGTATCTAGGACAGCTTCTCCATTTTTTCAACTGAAGAAAACTATGCTAAAAAAGAATTGATCTACAATAGCCTACATGTAACGTTTTGTCCCGCTTTGCTATCCTGTGAGATTGCTTAGGCTCTATTATAAAAATTGATATGCCAGAGTCGCATTTATGGTACACAGCTAGGCTATTCGATATATTGTATACTTTCAATCTACTTTTGGCTATGCCTGGCGTTTTGGCATCATTAATGCTACACAAGTGGCAGCAGACTCTTTCAAGGAAACACGTGAAATGAATTCTATTGAAAACAAAAATAACCAAACGATCAGACCCCAAATGGCTGCCGATTATCTCAATAGGGTACAACTAAAGGAGACAAGTTGAGTAGCCTAAACTGTTCACTAAATAATTATATAGCACTAGGGTAGGGGCTTTTGCCCCTTTACTTTAACTCCAAAGGCTGTCGAATGCCTTGCAAACCGGATCAAGCAAGCGAACGGGCAGGCAGACAGAAGGGCAGACAGACAGAAGGGTAGGCATACAGAAGAGCAGACAGACAGAAGGGCAGACAGACAGAAGGGCAGACAGACAGAAGGGTAGGCATAGCCTACAGAAGAGCAGACAGACAGAAGGGCAGACATGGTTGCAGACAGATCCTGATTTAAAAACTCATCTTTGCTTAATTTCGCAGATGCGTTTCTGCGTTAGCTTACTGAGATAATTATGGCGAATCAGACCATGCCCGATGTCAACAAATTATTGCTGAAAGAGTGAACATAGGCAAATACCTGCACCGATGTCAACATGAAGAACGGCCAGACAGAGAAGAAACCATCCGAAGAACGCCATGATGATGTCGTCAGATTTACGGCAGATTAACAATCTGAGAAAATGCAAAGCATCAGCGATATAAGCTTATTGATGGATTATAACGTTGGGTCGTTGGCCTATAATAAATCTCTATTCAAAACCTGCGTGAGCATGATGTACGCTGGCATCACAAGATCAAGTCTGGCGCAATATCAAACTCTATTGCACTTTATCAACAATAATTTGCGCACATTTAAATTTTATATTGACAGATTTTAACACATCATTCCCTCTTTGATCACGCGGAGGTCTGCTCTTGTGGTTTGGGCAAATCAAGTCGTAATCCGATAATCATGCCATAATTTTTAACGGTAGCCTAATGATTTCTACAGCTCGCCTACCTCAATCCAAAGTAGTCGATCTAAGTGCTAATTTTAGTTAAAAATCGTAATTCGTTTCACCAATTAGGCTAAAATCCGACAAGTCAGTGTAACAAGGCAGTCCCACCGGTATGCATAACTATATAATAAATTAATTGCGATGGTAATTGAGCAAATTCTATGGCGCCAATTCAGTTGAGCAAACTTAGTCTATTGAGAAATTTAACGGATAATTTTCCAAACACCTTATCAGAGTCGGCCGAACGGCAGCGTTAGGCCTATTATAGGCTACTTCGCCTGAACACAAGACGTTTAAAGCAACTTCGTAGAGATGTTCTCGAACATATGATACGCATAATACGGCTCGGAGCCGTATTATTCAGCCTACATAGCCTACTACAGTCTCTGCAAGACACCTAGGCCTACATGCATCTTCAACTGCACTCGCAAGTTTAGAACCTATGCACTGTTGACCGCCTTTTAAAAGTTCAACGATCATCTGCTACACTAACAATTGTATTCAGAGGATCTAGGTCTACCGACCGTCTGAGAGAGAAGTTCAAAGACTGAGTTATTATTCAAGACCTGATGGTATTTCATCATCAGCAACGAACGTCTGACTGAGGTGCATTCAATAGCTGCGAACAGCGACCAAGGCCGTAGCCAGGATTTCATTTCGAGGGTGCGGGTGTTAAGTCGGCCTTGAGAAAGTCGACATGCAGCCGAATCAACGTTTTTTATATTGGTTTGAAGGATGATTTAGGCTAATCTATTGTAAAAAGTAGCATAGGAATGAGGGCTTCAAAATGAAATTTTCCTAGCTTTTACATAATGATTATGTTAGTAAACGCATTGTTTCATGGTAGCATTATTTCATGTGTGTGTGTGGGGGGGGTTACACACCCAAAACACCCCGTATCTACGACCTTGACAGCGCCGTATATTAATAGAGGTCGCGAAACTAGACACCAGACTCTGAAATCAATTTAAATGGGGTCAGGCCTGCACTCAATTACAGCCATCATTAGCCTTAGTGTGCGAAGTAGGCTAATTAGTGCATAAGTAAGTGGCGCAGCATATTAATTTCAGAGTATAACGTACTATTACGCATTGGAAACTACTGGCGGACGGACATGAAGACGGATGAGGACTATAGAGTTTACGGTGAGACAGATCATGATCAATTGTTCAAGAAGTGGTCAGTGACCGGATGATGCCAATGAACTGCTCGCAGAGCAAGCAACGAAGGCGATCAGCGTATTATTATTACTGATGACTTGTCGAGCGCCGAAAGATATGCTACTAGAAAGAAAGCATATCAAGTTGACAACTTTATCCAGTATAGGCCTTCTTACACTTCACGTTAGTCGACGCCTCTTGGGATGAATTATCCGTTATGATCATTTTCGATAAATGTACTAAGAGCCTAAGAGGAGTGGCGAGTACACGTGAAACATTGTTATTTCTACCGAGACTTGAATTTCCGCCATGGATGGCAAATGAAAGTGAGATGAAGCACGGAAATGAACCAAGCACGAAAATCTCTCAAATAAATCCCACAACTTAGGAACAACGACGTGATGATATTAAAGGCAGAGGATAAGTTATAGGTATTACGATTATACTAGACGGGGGGGGAGAGCATCACTTCAATCTATCCTATACATAAGGCATGCAGGAAGTTCAGCATAAAGTCCGATTATGACTGGCATCTGGAGACACTTTTGTCGTCCGCTTAGTTAGGCCACTGATGCTTAGTTCTCAGGGTGAGAATTGCGGGGGTTGTAGGCTATGTTTGTATCTGCACTTGTAATAGCGCCCCTTCAAGCTCAATTCTCAGAGGTTTTCCCAACTACAGAGCGGACACTGCATCGGAGTCTCACGCCGAAGCGCTGAGCAATTGTGAGTGAAGGACTTGCCCCTGGTCCCTATACGCGACGACTTGAGGTGGATTCGAACCTGCAACCCTTCAGCTGCAAGGCGACGAACAAACCCACTACACCACCGCGCCCCACAATACACATTGAGTGGTTTAACCTCCCAGTCTTATTTAAGGCCTCACAGTTAGGTATGATTTTCAAAGTCCGCCACTGGTTGTTCTCTGCCAGTGTGTTACCTTCAGTGCCAGTCCCAAGCCTGGATAAAGGAGGAGGACGACACTAATCAATGTTCATCTTTGATATGGCAGTGTCGTTAAACATGAAACCAGCTGGTCTGATTTTCGCACCCCAATTCCACGTGGAATCGTGGATCATAGTCCGACCACATGCATTTATTTTTCCACAATTCTCATACTGCTCTAGTTATCATATTAGTCGTCACAGATAATTAATCTGTAGTATAGACCCTAACCGTCAACGCCGAAGCAATCGTCAGAGTAACTGAGGCCTATCCGACGTGTACTTCAGGGTCCTATTAATTACTTGATCGGAAGATTAGACGTGCAGCCTACAAAAGACGCTCGTATTCGGAATGGCAGCAAGCGACAGTTCAAGGGTTCAGACTAAGGTCCAGCAAAAGACAGACAAAACGGTTCAACAAGTACGAACGAAATGTAGATTTTGAAACGGTTAGCGTCAACAACAGAGGCGGGGGTCTTTGAACACCGTCGACAGTTTTGCGCTGTAGGCTATAGGTAAGGACGAAACGCCGCCCTTTCCAAAAATGCTGATCAGTGGCATCCATATTCTACTAGATCTACACCATGTCTAAAAAAAAACTGTGCAAAATTGTTTTTGTCAGAACTTCGTCAAATTTCTACCAATCTTAATAACTTTTGGTAGGTAGACGGCAAAATGGCCGAAATTTTATGATATATAAAAATTTTCCTCCTCACCTGATTCATATCACCGCACTACCTTGTTAAACACAGTGCCAATTTTCCATATAACGCTTAAATTTTATTACCTGAAAAACTATCTGGCGACTGAGTTAGCACGCAGTTAAGTAAAATTGGCTTACTTAGCAGAGTGTTTAATTGATATGACAGATCTGCTTAAAAGTGTTAGAATTGGTGCTCGAAATGTGCCCCGAATACACGGACACAAGCTCTTAGACGGCGACGCAACTGGCCGATAGCAGCATCAACGATCGACTGGTCAAAGCGCGCCCACTCGCCAAGCAGGAGCGTTTTGAGTTGTCGACGTTGGCTATTCTGGACCGGTAAACCTTCTCCTGCAGCACACTCCATATGCTGTAGACGACTGGGTGAAGATTTGGCGAATTCGGTGGCCACAGTGTTGGAGGGATGAAGTCGGGCGCCTCTCGCTCCAGGAAAGAGACGGTGTCGCGCACTTGATGCGCCAGGGCGCCATCGTGTTGAAACGCAATAAACTCGCCCTGGGATATCTGGCGTATGTCTGACGGTATCTTCTGGACAAGAAGGTTGTCGCGATAGAATGCCTGTGCTCCATTCACGTTGACATCCGGCTCGATGCAATGGATTTCAGTGCAGCCAAGCTTCGAGATGCCGTTATATGAAAAATTGGTATATCTGTGTTTAACAAGGTAGTGCGGTGATATGAATTAGGTGAGGTGGAAAATTTTTATATTTCATAAGATTTCAGCCATTTTGCCGTCCACCTACCAAAAGTTATTAAAATTGGTGGAAATTTGACGAAGTTCTGACCAAAAAAACTTTGCACAGTTTTTTTTGAGACACGGTGTATATATATTTTTTTTATTTTATACGGAATATTCCAGATCTAAGACCATGGGCGGGGACTTGGGCGGAGACTTGCGGGGGACGAAAAGGCGGTCGAAGATTTTGGGCGGACGAACGGCTGAGACGCTGACGAAAATTTTCCATCCATCGTTTTGCCGTCACAAATTTCTGACGACTTTTTTTATTCATTATCTCGTCTCGTCGCATGTTCGCTTGTTGTTCACTGTGTGTTTCGTGAAGTGTGTACGTGTCTCGTGAAGTGTGTACATGCTGACCTAACACTTACCGATTACAGATGGGGGGGGAACAAATGCATGGGCCGTCCCCTCCACCGCATCCATTGAGGGGGACCGTCCCTCTGTGACTCTGCCCCCCCCTAAATCTCCGCCCATGTCTAAGAACTAGGCCTATAATAAAAACGGTCTGAGCACCGACAGGTCTGAATTTGCCATTTGAATTTGCCATGAATTATCCGTTATGATCCTTTCCGATAAATGTAGGCCTACTAAGAGCCTAAGAGGAGTGGCGAGTACACGGGAAACTTACTATTTCTAACAAGACCTAAATTTCCGCCATGGATGGCAAATGAAAGTGAGAGGAAACACGGAGATGAACCAAACCAGAACCTCTCTCAAATAAATCCCACAACTTAGGAACAACGTACGTGATGATATTAAAGGCAGAGGATAAGTTATAGACCTACGATTATACGAGACGGGGAGAGTATCACTTCAATCGAAAAACACAAAAACTGTGTGAAACAGGATAACATGATTGACTCTTCTTAGATCTTACTGAATTTGACAATCACCTCAAAGATAAAAGGCGACAGCCGCCGAGATGAATTAGCCTTCAAAGGAAAACTGCCAAGTAAGCTGCCAAATAATATTTCAGCTTTTTCAATTATTGTGCTCTAACAGTGCTTAAAGTGTGGAAGAATATGTGCCTGGACGCTCCATACTTTTCCAAAAGAAGTGACTGGACACCCCTTACCATTGCAGGCTGTGCTAGCCAATAAGTGGCAGGACGATGGTCAGATCCATATAAATAAAGAGAAGATTCTGCGTGTCTGTCTGTTTGACGGGGATGCATTTCGACAGTTTAGCACCTTTTCACTCCAAACCTTCACTACTGTGTCCGCCTCGGCATGGAACACGCAGTGGAGTGGTTTGCGGATCTCTGCCACCGTGGGGGGCCAAACCCCTCATTTTCCCTGTTGGACCTTGCCCTTTCGGGCTTATCACTGCACTTTTCTTTCGGTCCAATACGCAATTACGCAATTACGCATAAAAGCAGCGGCTGACACCGTTTTATCCCTCCCTCCCTCTGTCCCTCCTTCCCTCCATCCATCCCTCCATCCATCCCACCATCCCTCCTACCCTCGTTCCATCCATCCAACTCTCCCACCCTCCCTCCCCACCATCCCTTACATACCACCCTCCCTCCTTCCCACCCTCCCTCTCTCCCACCCTCCCAGAGAGAGAGATGATAGCCTATGAAGTTGGAAGATTCGTATCTTTTTATCCGTTCAACTTTATCTCATGAAATTTTGGAATCATATTCTTGGTCCAATTCTCTAAATATTTGAATTTTTTTAGCGTGATATGTCATCAGGCATTGGAGATATTTGAAAAACATTTTGGCTTACTTTTTTGAATCATGGTGTAGATATGCAGCAAGACGACAATTATAGTCAACAGCTGATTACACGACTTTAAAAGCTATTATTTCGAAATGGACCAATGCTAGAATATATATATATATATATATATATAATTATAAGGACTGTACCGAATATGTGATTATCAATTTTCGGTCGAATACGAGTACGAATATATTGTACGAAATAGATCGACCGAAAGCATTCAGAATTTTAAATGTAGATACGCAATACTTTTCAGTTCAGTAAATTGAATACATAAACTGATGGCAAACAGATAACAACATCTTATTTCTGCATCCTCCAAGCCACTCGCCATAGCAGAAACAAATGTCACGTGACCCCTATTCGTATTCGATCCGACCCCTACTATTCGACCGAATACCGAATAGCTATTTGACCCGAAGCGAATACGAAGTGAATATTCGGTGTAGCTCTAATAATTACGAACTTAACACTCACGCACACGTCGCACAGTCGCGTTATACATAGGACTTAAATAACACAAAACACACACACACATCCACACACACACACACACACACACACACACACACACACACACACACACACACACACACACACACACACACACAATGCAGACCTACAGTTTCATCCGCAATAGCAGACTCTGTTAAACGCATGATAGAAGTGAAAGCACAGAGTCCAAGGTAAGAGCGAGTCCGTCGTCTGTGCGTAAGAACACATACACCGTATGCTATGCATGATATTGTGACACCCGACAACGCTTGGAACATAGCTAAGTCTGGTAGACGCCAACGTAAAGAACTACATACTCTGAGATCGAAGTCGACACAGCCTTAAACAGCCAAGCTAATTACAAACACATTAGGATGAAAAATGCACATCCACTGTAATTACAGGCCTGCCATCCTACATGTAGGCCTACACGTATAGTCCTATACTGCTTGTTTATGAGTTATGGCTATAGGCGTACACATAATATTGCAAAAGGCATAGACGGAAAACACCTTACGTAAGCGGTGTATATTATCGGGTGCAGGACCTTGCCGCCCGGACATTACCCCCTACCTACACCCCTGCTTATTACTCCCGACAACTACGCCCCGTATAATATGACCCTTTGCAATGACCCCCCCCGACTAGAGAAAAAGTAACCAGAAGACCTGGCTGAAAACTGGTTAGGCTAGGGGAATGAAGCTGAAAACTGGTCAGGTTAGGGGAATGAAATAATTGATTTCAAGTTTTTTAGTGGTATGGATTTCAATGCTGTATAAATCATGTGTCACAAACTGAAGCATAAAATGTGTTTGCTGACTAACACGTCAATGCATATGTTAAAGCAGAGAGCTTCTCTGCTTTAACATACATGTATGCTAATAGCATATTAGCCTACGTACTCAAATCTATACTTTGGCTTTCTGTTCAGCAACAATTCTATGTCAGCATGTGGCTGATAGTTTATGAAACACTACCCTGGTCAAATCAACCAAAGTAGGTCTACACAAGGCTAGACCAAACTTCCAGACGAATAATTGACGTTACTAAAAAAATAATGACACACAGCAAGGCAACATATAATTAATTACTGTCCTGTTTAAGAAAGATCACTCAATCGAGACTGTACTGACTGACGTTAGCGCTCCAATACTTTTTGCGTCCCCATCATTTCTGTAAATAGGATGTTAGAAATTGGCTATAGGCCGCTAAACGAATTTATTTCTCCGGACTATTGAATTTGGAGTACCTCAAGGCTCTATCCTTGGTCCCCTCCTGTTTTTATTATACACTAATGACCTTCCCAATTCAACATCCATTTGACACTAGGCCTATAATTATTCTATTTGCAGATGATTCTAATGTATTCTTATCGTATGCCTCATATGACCAGCTCTTCCAGCTGGTCAATCATGAATTAACATCAGCTAGTGACTGTTTAGGGCAAACAAACTTTCGTTAAATCTATCTAAAACTAATTATATCATATTTCGTTCAAATAAAAAACCAATAGCCATGACAGATAATGAACTACCGTAACTATTGATAACCAGATTATTCATCAAGTCTACACGACAAAATTCCTAAGCGTTCATATTGACCAGCACCTAAAATGGAAAGTACACATAGGCCTAGATGAAATAGGCCTAAGTAAAAAATCTCAAAAAGTATAGGCATTATTAAGAGAGTCTCTTACTTGCTCCCCTCTCATGTGCTAACTAACCTTTATTTCACCCTAATCAATCCTTACCTTACTTACTGTAATTTAATTTGGACTTCTACCTACGATTCCCATCTCCTTGTCTTAAGGATACGGTACTGCAAAAGAAAGCCATACGAGTAGGCTAATCACTAAATCGACTGTTAACTGTCATAGTGGTCCCCTATTTGCTGAACATAAACTCTTAAATATTAAGCAGATTAGATTTGAACAGACATGTCAGTTATGTACCGATACACCAATGCCCTTCTCCCCTCTTCCTTCGCTCCATACTTCTCTCCAACATTGCATCCTAGACAGGGCTGTACTGGTAAATTTTGAGGTGAGTAGGCTACACGCTGACCGGGAGAAAATCTTTCGACGACCTAATCTCGGGAAAATTTCGTCCATTTTCCCGTCCGAAAAATCTGACGACCTTTTTTTTAGTCATCCGGCCAAAATAAAATCTGACGACCTTTTTTTAGTCATCCGACCCCAAAACAGCGCCGCGTGCGCCTGATTTACTAGCGTGTACGGTGTACCCAGCTTTTTACCCGCGTATACCCTACTTTTCGGGAGGTGAGTACTGAGTATACGATGCCGTTTTCCTCTGAGGTGAGTATCAGAGCCGTTTTAAGGCATAGGCACGCGAGGCACGTGCCTAGGGCCCCGCGCAGCAGGGGGGCCCCGCGGCGACCCAAAATCCTACATTGCATAACAAATTAGCAACATGTTATACGAACTTTAACGTGTGCTAAGCTTAAATTTATTTTACACTTGTAATACAAAGATTGCTGTGCTCTAGCTATGCCAGCAGTATAAGCCTAGGTCCTTCTATCAATATTAATAGACCTAAACGTAACAAAACGACACACATGCACATAGAAGGCATGAATAGAGTACCGGTACTCTATATCTGAGACTGAGAGTTTGAGGCGGAAATTGGGTTGCGTTCAGTGTTTAATATAAGCATCTCCCAATGTGGAAGGAACTTCACCCAGAAATAACTACCCAAAACATTTAACCAAATTATGAGTTTGAACTGCTGCTTACATTATTGTATAATACACGAACTCTAGTAGGCCTAATATACCGAGATATTATTTACTGTTATATGAATAAAATGATATTATGACGATAAAATCTATTAATAGGCTATAATAATATGATACAATAATATTACAATGAGTATAATTTACTCTTAACATTTGTACGAGTACTATTTTTGTACGACTAATTTTCGCCTTTTTAGTGCTACCTTTCAAATTTAAAACTGTCGAAATTTCAAAATGCTTTGGTACTTGAACACTTAGTAAAACAGCATCATTGCTACATGGCTTCCAGATTTTGGCGGTTCTTCCTTGATTTGTGTAGGCTAACATTTGTGGCAATTCCGAAAACTGTAGGCCTATCCTGGTCAACAATGCAAACCCTTTTTGAGCAACGCGCGGGAATAAGCCAATTCTAATGCAAGAAAGTAGGTCTTATATAATTATACATCTGTCTGCAGTTATTCATTAGGTTATACTGTAATGGTCCAGAAGCAGCAAAACTGAGTTGCTGAACTTGATACGTCAAGAAATTATTACTGTAATAATAATTATATTTACTGAAACTTTCAACCACTCTTGTAATCAGCACTGAAATAATGATCTGTAGGCTAATTTGCTTAAATCCCAGCTTACAATGCTGCATGTATCGTTACAATGTGGAAGCTGAATAAGGAATTCTTATAATTGCAAGAACAATCATATGGGCATTCGTATAGGCCTATAGCGGCTCTCAAAGCACAAGTTAAGTAAACAAAAAGCATCTCAAAATGTGACACCTCGTATTACTGCTTTCCTTCAGGAATCAGGTTTATAAGTGCTTCTGCTGTCACCGCGGACGACGAAGAGACTATAGAAGCTGTAGCTCTGCTGAAGGTTACGTTTGCTTTTTATGAAAATCTTGATTCATGTAGGCCCATATAATAGTGATGGAGAAATACTCAACACTGCAATAAAGCTTGTAGCAGTTATGCTGACGACCTCGATGAAAGCCTTGGCAGCGAGCAACGAGCAACGAGCAGTTCTCCTATTTTGCAAAATGCTTCAAGCCGAGAGAGAAGAACAGGCCTCAGCATAAGTCAGTAGCAGTTGATGTTCCAAGTAGGTTGCTCGTCAAAGGTGTTGAAAATTCATTTTCAAAAGTGGAAATTATGCTAAGAATGAACTTTATGCTTATTGCCCCAAACTGTAATGCTGAATGCTCGTTTTTCCAAGATGAAGATAATTGAGAACAGGCTTCCAACAAGTATGACACATGTGAGACCTTGCAATGTTGAGCATAGAGAGCGATATTCCAAGCCACGTCTATTTTAATCAGTTAATTGACGACTTTGCCAATAGAAAATGCGTAAATTCCCTAATGACCCTACTCAAATTTAGACCTAACTGTAGGCCTAACCGAGCTATTTAACTGTAGGTCTATATAGCTAGGCCTATCTGTCTTTATTTTGGAGGTCTCACTTGTCACTATTTTTACTTTCTTTCTTTGTCTGCCTATGTCAGTGCCTTATTAAAAACTGGACAAGAGGCTATAGGCTACGTTTATACTTTAGCTTTGCATTTGAGAAATGATTTGGACACTTTATCTAGCAGCAAATGATCTTTTCAATGTGTCTTCATTTATGTAGCCTATTTAAAAATTATTGACCATAAGTCAACAATTGAAGCATTGCTTTTAGCACCGTTTGTCTGTAACATGTTATGACCGTAGGCCTATAAGTCTACGTATGGGGTTTGTGACGTTTGTCCCTGTCCGATACCGTGCATCAAAATACAACATATCCGTTGCAGCAAAGGGCCCCACCATAACGGGAACCCATGGGCCCACCATCCTAAATCCGGCCCTGGATGCCTGATGCAATAGATCTGAAGCAACGCTTGCTGGAAGTGTGGGATGAACTGGATCAGAGGATTACCGATGGTGATGTTGCCCATTGACGCCAGCGCATCCAGGATTGAGTGCAAGTTTAAAGATTCATATCTTCATATCCGTTCAAATTTATGACATCATAATTATATTGGACTCATACTGTTGGTTCAATTCTCTAAATATCGGGATAATTTTAGTATGATTAACCCATTAGTGTCCAAAGTTGTAAAACTCAACGTATGAAGTTGTAGTTTCAGTAATCTCATCAATTTGGTGCAGTAACATGGCTGGGAACTTATTTATTGATTCCTACTACATTACGAGTACTTTCCAGACTGTCCGTTATAACGGACGTCGGGCACTAGCCCAGTGCTAAGATTTGCCTTGGCTACCATTGCCGAATCAAGCCCTCCTGGCTATTTCATACAGTGTTTGGTGAAGGTTTTTGAAGATTAGCAACACCTATTTACTATAATTACCAGCTAATTCAATACATATATCTAACGACAAATGCAGGGCACCAGCTTATTTACGAGCATTTCATGTATTGTGATGGTACTTGTGGCTCCCTGAATAAAAGTTTGCATCACATTAATTTTCTCAAGCCTTGCAATGACGTTTTGTGTCTCCTCAACCTCGTACATTCTAACGATTGTTACCATCATATCGTTGGCTACATCAGGCGTACAGTACTGCAGCAGCACGTGACCTTAGAGGAATTGTATGCCACATCATTTGAGTGCTGGATGGCAAGCCACGACACTTGAGCACACTCACAACCATCTATTGCCTGAAGTCAAACAGACTATATCGCCACCTTGGTAAACTTTGCAGTAGATATACCGAGTAATGTCAAACAGGTAAATTGATTGGCCATCACCATTTCCATTGTCATATAACAAGCATCACGCCGACCTTACTTATCAACACCGCAAAAACCTAGATTTAGAGGAGGATCATAGGAGTTTGAAAAACATGCATGACTTTCTTCTGGCTCTATGTGACTATCCTGCACACGTTCTTTTTCCACCATCCCAAAGGTTCATGCTCTGGAAACCACGTACATAGAGGGGTTTATATCCCTATACACTTTGTATACAGGGTGGGCGCTACTTGAACCTAGTGCAAAACAGGGGAATCAGAAATGAGTCAAAGCTTTCGTCGAGAATGAAGGTCGACCTCGAAGGGGGAAGTACAGGGATTAAGTCAGGTTTTAGGAGTAGAAGCCTCTGACAACACAGCGGTCATGACAGCATTTCATCAGTACAGTGAGGCACGATACTAGTTCTTTACGCCTGTGTGACGAGGTGAACATATAAATTGATTCAACACTCGTCTTTTCAGCGTTGTCTTATTCTTCTTTACCCAACACCGACCGCTAGGGTCTACAAGCACATTATTTACAAAACCAGTATTCACTATTAACTATAACCTATCGTCCATAGGTCTATACTTTACATCGCAAATTATCACCTATCGTTCATATGTCTATCCATATAAATGACCAACTAATTCCACAGTATTCCTGTGACAGGAATCCTGTCTAACATTACCTTCCAGTGGCGGCGCCAGGATTTCAGTTTTTTGGGGGGCTGAAGCCTCGACCCGAAATCTCATGAAAATTTTCCATTTCATTTTCGCCGCCAAAATTTCTGACGACCTTTTTTATTATTTTATTATTTTATTTCACTGTACAAAATTTCGGGTGGCCCTTTTTTACGGGTGGCTGAGCCTCTTGTAGGGGGGCTTAGCCCCCCCCTAGCGCCGCCACTGTTGCCTTCGTCAATTCACATTAGTTTAAATTCACATTGTTCCAATATATCAGTAGGTCTACACTCTTGACTCCTTCCAGAACTACAACTATAGGTCTAATATTAGCCTATTTCATTTCTATACTTCATTAAATGCAAATAACATATTCACTTACTTACTTCTCCTAAACATATATTTCTATACTTCATTAAATGCAAATAACATATTCATAACATATTCATTTACTTACTTCTCCCTAGCCTAAATGTCCGCTCAACTTCACACCAGCAGATCCTTCTTGTCAACTGAACTTTCCTCTCAACAGCGCCTCCCTTGTAGGCCTAACTTCGCTCATCCCTTTTCCTGCTGGTCACGTACGCCTGATCTTCGGGCGACACTGACTAACCCAAATGCGCTTGTTGCAGCGCTATATTTATATCCGCTACAGCCTATGGGTTTCAAGGTAAATTGACCTGTATACAGGTTCCTCAAGTGCCTGCACTGACGTACCAAAAACTCATGTCAGAAGTGCAAAGTCTACAATATTCATGTCAAACTAGTGAGTTGCCAATCTGAATAAATTTCAGGCTGATGCTTACAGATTACAAGTAATGCAGTGACAGAGATAATTGATGGAACAATGACGCTTAGAGACTTGCTGTACATAGGAAAAGTCATCTGTGGGCTATAATAGCCTAGTGCCCGACGTCCGTTATAACGGACACTCATGTTGCAATCGAAATTTCCTTAGGAAAAATTGCGGTAATTGGGATAAATATTTTGTCAGCATACTGACCCATATGGCTATTATAAACAACAATAACAGTTTCTCTAAATTTCTCCTGGTTCAATACCAAATGAAAATATAATTACCAATGGTAGCCAGTATTTTCGATACGCCGAAATAGAAACATTTGCACAAGCAATAAAATATTCCCAATTCACATAATCCGGCAATCACAATAGTGGAATCTATACTCAAATGACCCAACAATTTAATAAAATTATTATGACTACTAATTATTATAATTACTATGCAGTTGCCTCTTATGTTGGCACCGTGTTCTAAGCGTCGGTCATAACGGACGCTGGGCACTAATGGGTTAATAGGTTAAGCAGCCATTGGAGATAACAGCCTATGGAAAAACTGTTTGGCTTGCTTTCTATTGAACCACCGTGTGTAGGCTATATATAGCGTCCCTTCAAGATCTCTAATCAGCGACGCTTCAGTATTAAGACTTTTCTTATAAGTTATGCCTATCAGAAGTGTGAAGAAGACGAAAAGACTGAACACGAAAAGACTGAAGATGCGAATTGTGTGAGAAGTGACTCGCGCCAACATAGGCCTATAATTGTAATAGGCCAACATAGGTTATGTCCTCCTACGAGCATGCAAGAGGTAGGTAGGCCTATATCACTGCCTTACCAGTGGGCTATATATAAAACTATAGGAGCAGGATCTATGGTGACTTTATCTAATCTAATCTAATCTAATCTAATCTAATAAAGCATTTGTAAAGCGCTTCTCACAGCAGAGCTATTCAGAAGCGCTCTCAGCGTGACAGGTCCATGAAAAAAGAAAAGTCTTCAAGCAGCGAAAAGATGTAGGTGAATTTCCTGCAAAAATCCTGCCACGAATTTCACAAGGAAGGTGATTCCAAATTAAAGGACCAACAATAGCAAAAGTCCGATGTTGGGTTGATGAGGAATCAGCAGCATTGCTTTCCTACCAAGACGTCAGCTTCTATCAAATTGCAATTTCAACCGAGTTGGTCAATGTCGATGTCTTATGTGTTTGAGTCTTAAAAATAAAGTTGATTCATTCCACTTAATTCTTCGTTGAGATATTAGGGTAGAGAGAAACCGTCTTAAATGTTTCTGGTGTTCACGATTACTTTCGTTATCAGTTCTTCTGGCTTTTCCTGATCAGTCGCCGAATATGCACGTCTACGCACTTCCTTATTCAGCGTGACTCAATAAAAAGTCGGACCGGGAAATTTACTGTTTCTCCCCGACCACTTGAGATTTTTCCACGCAAACTTAAAGATTTTATAGAGGATAAATCTTCCAAAATCTTTGAAGTTTTCAAATAAAACCTTTCATTTTGACGAGCTACAGCTGTTCGAGTATTTAATTCGGTTTTTTTTTTAAAATCTGTGGATTTCCAAGTAAAAAATCGCTTTCTACCACGGTGTAGGCCTACGAACAAAGAATGCCTGCCTGCCTGCGATACCGACCGACCGGCCGGTGTCACGAAATAAAGTCTCCCCCCGATACAAAGTCTCCCCCCGAAACAGAGTCTCCCCCTGGCTGAAACTCGGTATTGAAAGAAATTTTCTGAAGCAAAAGTATTATATGTTTTCTTGTTATATAATCTGGCAACGTAAACTAACCGTTTAGCCTGCTCATCTCTACATTTCATGCAACTGTAGCCAATTTTACGTTGAATGGGGGAGACTTTGTTTCGTGGACGGCGGAAATATTCTCTCCCCCACGGAGACTTTATTTCAGAATAAACTCTCCGGGGGCGAATTTATTCTGGAATAGATCCTCCGAGGGGAGAATCTGTTTCGAAATAAAGTCTCCGGGGGGAGACTTTTAGGGGGAGACTCTGTCACACGACACCGGCCTCGTCTGACCTGCCCATCTATCTAACCGCCTGGCTGCCTGTCCACTAACCTGCCTGTCTGTTTGTCAGATTTTTGTTGATGGTCTCCCTAAGTTCGACCAAAATTACAAACGCGCCACGTGCATGAATGACTTCAGAAGTGATATGAGCACTGCGCTACCTCGCAGACCGTAAGTCACAATCGGACTTCTATTAATAGAAAGTGGCTACGATTAAGCAGATTGTAATGATTTGTATAATTGTTTGAATCTTTGGATGAAATGTAATTTAGTTTTAACTCATGATATAAATAGTGAATCCTGCTGAATAAAAATATCCTCCTCCTACAATCAATTGTTTCCTTCTTCCGTCGTAAAAAGATCTCAGTGGCATTCGGATCCTCATCTTTTCTTCTTCTTGTTCTTCTTCTGCAGTTGGACAAAGAATTCGATTCCACTTAAGATCAGAATCCAAGAGAATCACTCGATCATTTTGTGTGTCAGACACAAACACTCGATCGTCTGAATCAATTGACAGATATCGAGGATTTTTCAGTTTTTGTGTTTCATTTGAAGGAATGAAACGACGGATGACCATCTGTCCATCTCTGGTCAGTTCACTTACCACCCACATCCATTCCTCCATTCTTCCACTTGGCCCACTCACCTGCGTCTCCTCGTTTTTCATCCATTGGTGAACGATTAAGAAATTCCCAATGGATGTTTCCACTGCATGAATTGAGTTTTCAATATCTCTTGGTAACTGAATCGATCGAAGAAGTTCTGCGTCTGATCTGTAGATATTCAAAATGGACGACCAAGAAGTGACCAACAATAAGTGACCATTGCTGGACACTGAAAGAGTTTGTGGCGCGTAATCAATGGTCAGCCATCTTATGATTTTGTGTTGGTAATCTGTTACTTTAGTTATCTTCCAGACGAATTTTTCTATTTGGTCAGAGACGTAGAGACAATTTTCTTTCTCACAGGATCCAATGTCCATAGGATCTTCAATCTCGTTTATGTAGATTTCCTCCTGAAGACGAAATGGATTTCGACCTTCAAAGCGACGAATTACACGAGAAAATGATTGACAGAGGAGGTATATTTTATTTCGCAGCATAGTCACACCACGCACAGCTTCATTTCTTCCAAAGTTGACTCCCTTTGCAAAATTGATGGAAATTTGGCACACGACGACTGTAAAAGCAATATCTTCACTGATAAGCTGAATCCAATATTATTTACTGTAGGCCTGTTTTTTCACTTTTTTTGTGCTTTCATTTTTAGTTTACGTGACAGCTAGTTTTAATTAGGCGAAATTTCATTGCTTGTTATTTATTATTGTCTGCATCTTAAAACTTAATGATGGAATGAAAGTTTAGGCCTATATAGCAACTGGTTATAGCCTAATCGATGGCCTCCTTCATGACTCCCATATTTTACTCGCTGTTCTCTGTGGATGACTTTCAGTGGCTGCGAATACCATTTGTCTGTTATAAGTAACAGAGCCGTATATTTCCTACGGCTCTGATAAGTAACAACTGTTTATGAAACTCATTCATTTGTGTCTTTCAATCTGTTATCAATGGCCGTTGATCTTATTGGCTGTTTATTCTAGTTTCATCAGAGACTCCTAACGGCAATTGACTTGTAAAAAAGACGTGCGTGTTGGAAGATCAATAGCGTGCTTCGGTGAACGAACCCTTTCGGTGGAGGGATCAGGGTGTTCGAATAAACTCTAATCATGAATTCGTGCCGCAACTTCAATCAAAGCTCAAGCCTATAGTCTCACGAGTTAGGCCTACAACTCCTCGAAAGCGTATTTTCTAGTTTGCTTCGGATTTGTTACAGCGTAACCCAGCGGTTCTTAACCGCTGTGTTGGTTACGCTGATCCCCACGGGGGTCGCCTGACGATTTGCCAGGGGTAGCCTGGACCATTTTAAATTTAAACAGATGAACACACGAGATAGCAATTTTGACGCTATCTACTACGCCACAGTAACTAAAAACAAATTTTTACTTACGCTTTTTCTAGCCTATGAGATTAATTCCTTTGCTTGTGGCAGCTAATTTACTTATTGCCAGTTTAGTTTTCAAATGTAAATTCCACTTTTACCATTCTCCAAAAACAATATCCGGTTTGCTCAAAGAATTTTTTTCTGTCATCTGGTGAGACCTGTTCATCGGTGGAGTATTTGGGGAACAGGGTTGACGGTCCCCCCCAAATCGTGGTGGGGTACTGATGATGATGGTGCTCTGCCCGAAGGCAGGTTCATTGGCTTTACACCAATGGGGATGGGATGAGTGAGGTGGATTCCCGTTGCCTCCCCACAGACAATGATGGGCAAGCAACTTGTCCAAGGTCGCTCCGCAGGAGCTTGCGCCCCTGCGTCCCACACGTGCTAGCCAGAGATATCTAAATCTCTGAATGCCAACTCCCAGCCCTGGGCTTGAAGCGCAGTCCGTTGCAACCAACAGACGAATGCCGCTCTCGCTTACCGGTGTAGCTAACTAGGCCAGTGGTGGGGTACTAAGCTACCTATATTTCCCGAATATTTAAAAAATATTTAAGAAATATCAATTTAAATTTCTGCAGTGTTATCTGCAGTGTTATGACATGACATGACATATCCGCTGTTTATCGATAGTGAGCAATTTTGTTAAGATGCCAGTTTAAAATGACATAATTAGTCCTACTGTGTCTAAATTTAAACTACGGTGAGGGAATGATTATTGAAGCCTTAAACCACGTCTCTGAGAACTGAAATCATGAAAAATTTCGCTATAATGGCGGCTTAAGATGCTACCATTAGTATGCAAATTTGAAAATTTAGACAATACAATGTAGGTGGGGAATTTATTAAAGTGTTAAACCAATGACCATAGCTATCTTTCAGCACTAATGTTATGAAATTTTTTGTTGAGATGACAGATCAAAATACGACCATTGCAGTGTGAAAATATAAATAATTTAAAGAATGCGAGAAACTTTGGAAGTCTTAAACGGCTGTCAGCATTGAAATGATGAGCAGTTTTCCTTAAAATCACAACCTAAAAGTCTTAAAGACTATATCATAGCAGTGTGGAAGGTTAAAAAATTCGACAATCGGGAGGTGTACACACATTCCCTCCCCCCCCAATCCATTCGCCCTGCTCGGTGCATCCACAAAGAACCAAAGTAAAGTTTATGGAATTGATAACCGCTCAAAACGAATCGATTATAGGAGAAATTATGTGTTCACAAAAGAACTATTGGCCAATTTTCGGAGTAGCATATTATTTATTAGTTTCATTACGTTCACTTGATAGCTCTTGACGTCTCTAAAGCTTTTGATATGGTCAGACATGCGTATCTTGCGGAGCAATTGGCCGAACTGCCCATTCCGGACTGTGTACACAACTGGATTGTGACCTTCCTCACAAACCGCAGACATGTAACAAAATACAATGGATTGGTCTCGGATATGCAGCTGACATCAACGCTAGCATTGTTCAAGGATCTGGTCTGGGTCCTTTGAACTTTCTAACGGCCATTTCGAAACTCAAAACTATATATAAATTTTCCACCTCACCTGATTCATATCACCGCACTACCTTGTTAAACACAGATGTACCAATTTTTCATATAACGGCGTCTCGAAGCTTGGCTGCACTGAAATCCATTACATCGAGTCGGATGTCAAAGTGAATGTGGCATAGGCCTACTATCACGACAACCTTCTTGTCCAGAAGATACCGTCAGACATACGCCGGATATCCCAGCGCGAGTTTATTGTCTTTCAACAGGATGGCGCGTCAAGCGCGCGACACTTGCCTCTTTCCTGGAGCGATAGATGCCCGACTTCCTCCCTCCAACACTGTGGCCACCGAATTCACTGGATCTTAACCCAGTCGACTATTGCATATGGAGTGTGCTGCAGGAGGTCTACCGGTCCAGAGTAGCCAACGTCGACGAACTCAAAACGCTTCTGCTTGACGAGTGGGCGCGCTTTGACCAGTCGATCGTTGATGCTGCTATCGGCCAGTTGCGTTGCCGTCTAAGAGCTTGTGTCCGTATATTCGGGGTACATTTCGAGCACCAATTCTAACACTTTTAAGCAGATCTGTCATAGCTATTAAAACACTTTGCTAAGTAAACCATATTTTACTTTACTGCGTGCTAATTCAGTCGTCAGATAATTTGTTGCAGGCAATAAAATTTATGCGTTATATGAAAAATTGGTACATTTGTGTTTAACAAGATAATGCGGTGAAATGAGTCAGGTGAGGTGGAAAATTTATATATATATAAGATGAAATTTCAGCCACTTTGCCGTCTACCTGCCAAAAGTTATTAAGATTGGTGGAAATTTGACGAAGTTCTGACAAAAACAATTCTGTACAGTTTTTTTTAGACACGGTGTAGATCATGTAACGGAGTGGGCCAAACGCTGCAACTTGACTCTCAATCAAAGAAAGACTCGGGAGATGGTTGTTCACCGTCCGAGACGAGGAATTCTACAGTTCGGTCCAGCAGAGATTCCGGGTCTTATTCGGGTCCAAAGTATGACGATTTTAGGGGTTGTCGTGACTGAAAACCTAGGGTTTGAAGCCCATATCAGGCGAATATGCATCCAGGCAAGACAGTCGCTTTATGCCTTGCGAATCATGACTGCACACGGCCTCAAGGGACCAAGCCTGCATGACGTTTGTAGGATAACACGCATGTTATATGCGGCCCCGGCATGGTGGGGCTTTGCAGGGCAACAGGAACGCGGCAGACTGCAGGCCATATTGGACCGTTTGATCCGACTGCACTATCTTCCTGAGGACAATCCTACATTCGAGGCTCTGTGTAGCACGGCGGACGGGAGGCTCTTCGCTGCCCTCCTACTTAATCCAGGACATGTATTGAACCCACTCCTCCCACCATTGAGGCCCCAGCCTTATTCCTTGAGGCCAAGACTACATGACCGAATCATTCCTAGGGCGGACAACCTAACGAGGAAATCATTTATAACAAGGATGCTTTATCATATTTAAATGTAATACCATATAAACCAAAGTGCAGCATAAATTGTTGGTCATTAAAAGAACTTCTTTTTTAAATTTTAAATTTATATTGGATTTGGACTTAGGATTTTATGCTATTCTAAAACACTTTGACATTGATTGGATGTAGAAATTATGTACGTTTGTTTATTATACTTTGTATGTACACCAAAATGCGGATAGCAATTGGTATATTAAAGAATATTCTTATCTTATCTTATCATGAGTCTGCAACATTTTATTTGTAATGATATTTTGTCAGTCGAATCGATGAAACTCAGCAAATAAACTGAATCGCCATTCAGCTAGGTCTAGTACACATATATAGCCTACGTCATAACTTTGAAGGGGAGAGTGATCAGTATTTTTCAGAACAAAGACGATGACGTCGAAAAGGCACACGTGAAACTCTGGGGAGTTCCAGCAGTAATACGTACGCTGCAGCTGTTGTAGTTTCACAAGCCGGACAGACTTATGAAACTTCAACTTCAAACTTCCGAACGGGTCGCTTTCAGAACCGCAAGAGCCAGGAAAGCTTCACACAAAAATTATCACTAAAAGCGGTTTTCGATATTATGAAGTGAAAATGCATAACAGTAGACAATGGTAACAAACGGCAATGACTCGATCAATTTTGTTGTGGGTCGTCACAAGTTTCGAAATGTTACCAAGGGGGTCGCCACACTAAAAAGATTGAGAACCGCTGGCGAAGCCTAACTGTATATGCTGGGTCACGGTGCTACAGAAATTGTTGAGTTTATCATCATATTTATTTTACACTATTCATAAATAGTAGCCTAATGTTGGCTTTTAACCAGCACTGTCTTAGTAATTTGTTTAGGGCCTATTGCATCTATTCTACTTATAATTTTATATGGTTTTTAAGCTTAATTAATTAATTAATTATACGTGCTTGTGTAAGAACTTGCCAGCTGCTTTCTTGAACTGATTCCTATTAATGTTAATCATTTTCGAAATTGATTATTTCACAAGCTGACGGTCGAATATCTGCAAAGCAGAAGAATATCTGGATCAGTTGATTCGATTCGTACAACTTCTGAATATATTCGACTGCTGTTTTTGAACGACACCAGATCCAAACGACCAGTTTTCGTTTGTAATAATTCAGTTGAGAGTTGAGGATTTCGATGCCTTTCTCCTTCAATTGACCGATGATGTTATCAGTTTCATGTGACCTTGGTTTTGCTATGTTTCGAAGGTCGTTGATTCTTCTGTGGAGCAGCTCTGGATCCACGTAACTTGTGCTCTTTGCACCACGACTTTTTACTTTGACTTTTATTACGACTAATTAGGAGGAAAGCATACATTATAGATCTGATTTCTTACGTGTAAATTGAGGTAAAACAAATGATAAAATCAGTTCGAGCACAAACTGAGTGGGTAGCCTATTCCTGAGTTCTTGCATTGTGTATCTTTCTGAGTATAATCTATCGTTTTAGCGTTCTAAATTATTCGCCATTGCATGCTTGCAGCGTTGGTCGCTGTGACTCGCACACAAGTTGGATTGATGAAAAGAATTCTTGCCAAATAGAAGTCGAATTGGTGAAAATAATGTTTTACTTAAACAGAAGCGGAATCCATGTAAATATGTTTGCTGAAATAAGTGCTTAATTGATGAAAAATAATTGTAATTTAAATGAGAAGTTCATAAAAAAATAAGCCTGATTGTGATTTTTTGATAAAAATCTTTATTTCCAGAGTAGAAGTCGGATTGACGAGAAATAATTAGGCCTATGCAGCGCCGGGCGAGTAATTTAGAACACAAAAGCGTTTTTCCACAGATTGACAAAACGTACCTTCCCAGATGGCCTACAGGTAGCCTCATCAAGAGAGTGAATTTTGATAATGAACAGCACTTTAGCTGATAATAAACACGCCAGGTATAATTGGTAATATACGCCCCGCAGTCGATCGTAGACCCAACTCGGCCAAGTCGATTCGATTGCTTAAATAATCATAGATTGACTTTCAAGATCGTTAGTTCTGACAAGTTGAATCGAGCGCTGTTTCACCGACTCGACTCTGAAAGATGTTATTTACTGTTTACTTTCTGCAGCTACGTCATAATATGATCTATGCAATTATTACGTCATTATAATCATCATGCAGAAACTAGCCTATAGGCCTACATGATAATAATTATAATGACGTTATTCCGTGTTAGCGCACAACTGAAAATAATGAACTTCCTGGCCGCTGGCGCTTTCGTATTGGTGAAACAATGTAAGCTATGGATTATAATAGAGGTAAGCTTACTTTTTCACAGATTTACATTGAAATGGAGCAATTAGGATGCAATAAGAATGCTTTATTTTGAGGAAATTACAACACAAATAAGTTTGAAGCAGGGTTGAAGTTAAGGCTTATGGGGTCACTGGTGTGGCCGGTGGCACTGTACGGCTGTGAAACTTGGACGCTAAGGAAGGAAGACAAAAGAAGAATATCAGCGTTTGAGATGACAACATATAGAAAGATGCTGAGAGTCAGCTGGAAGGAGTTCAGAACAAACGAATCTATACTGGAAGAGCTGCAGCCGGAGCGGCGCCTGCTGGAGGTGGTGAAAGGAAGGAAGCTGAACTACTTCGGACACATGATCAGAGCAGACAAGCTGCCGGCATTCATATGTCAGGGCTATCTGGACGGAAAAAGGGCCCGGGGAAGGCCGAGGAGAAGATGGATGGATGACGTAGAGGAATGGACGGGGATGATGATGGCTGACTATGTGAGAACCGCGAGGAACAGAGAGCAATGGAGGAAGATGGCGTCGTCGACTCTGATCCCCGATCCGGAGCAATGAGGATGGTCACGACGACGACGACGACGAGTCAGTACCGACGATCTCACAACGTTCGAACGTCTGTACCTTAGAGCGGAACTGAATGTGTCGACTTCTTGCTTTGTTTTTTGACCACTTTGCAGTGTGCATGCTATGCTATAATTGCCATGGAAACCACCGCTGCCGAGCGCGATTCATATGTATTTGCCCTAGTAAGTAGGCCTAGTCCTATCTTTTTCAAAACCAGTAATGCCTACATTGTTGCCTTTCAGATAGAAAAGGCTACAGGGCTTTTTTTAACGTGCAGTTCTACACAAAATGTGCAGTTCTAAATGGATTCGTGCAGCTGTAGAAGCACTTTAGTCACGTTCCGTGCAGTTAAAACTAGAAAAATAGGTCATTTTCCTCAGATTGGGAGTAATTTACAATGGAGGATGAGAAAGGAGAGAAGAGGATGTGCAGTTCTAAAAATTTCTTAAAAACAGCCCTGAAAGGCTATAAAATAAAATATAAGTCAATAATGGTGTCATATGAAGGTCTATTCGTGGAATAACAGCGCCTCTACTTATAAGTTTAGCAGACGCAATGTAGCATTAAATATCATTGGATGTCTATGAATATGAAATTTATGAGTAGTTTAGGTATTGCGATGCTGGAATGAGGCTGTTGCCAAAAATATTTTTGCCAAGTCGCAAGGTCGATCGTCGCCGAACCAAGTCGGTCAAGTCTTCGAGAGGTCAGCGAGTCGCACACGGCTCGATCGATCTCGGGTAGCCTATTATAGGCCCCTATAGTTATGGTCAGAGCCGTATATTTCCAAGAGTCTGGCCAACTAGTGTCCCGGAAGTTGGCCAAGTCACGTGGTTGCTGGACGCCATTTTGATTCCAGGCGGCGATCTGCAAATACGTTGACAAGGAGACGCACAAACACAGGGAGACGCGTCTCCCTGTGTTTGTGCGTCTCCCTGTGTCTGTGCGTCTCTCTGTCTCTGTGCGTCTCCCTGTCTCTGTGCGTCTCTCTGTGTCTGTGCGTCTCCCTGTGTCTGTGTGTCTCCCTGTGTGTGCGTCTCCCTGTGTCTGTGTATCTCCATGTGTCTGGACGTCTCCCTATGTCTGTGCGTCTCCCTGTTTCTGTGTGTCTCCCTGTGTCTGTGCGTCTCCCTGTGTCTGTGTGTCTCCCTGTGTGTGCGTCTCCCTGTGTCTGTGTATCTCCCTGTCTCTGTGCGTCTCTGTGTCTGTGCGTCTCCCTGTGTCTGTGTGTCTCCCTGTGTGTGCGTCTCCCTGTGTCTGTGTATCTCCATGTGTCTGGACGTCTCCCTATGTCTGTGCGTCTCCCTGTGTCTGTGCGTCTCCTTGTGTCTGTGCGTCTCTCTGTGTCTGTGCGTCTCCCTGTGTGTGCGTCTCCCTGTGTCTGTGTGTCTACCTGTGTGTGCGTCTCCCTGTGTCTCCCTGTGTCTGTGTATATCCATGTGTCTGGACGTCTCCCTATGTCTGTGTGTCTCCCTGTGTGTGCGTCTCCCTGTGTCTGTGCGTCTACCTGTGTGTGCGTCTCCCTGTGTCTGTGTATATCCATGTGTCTGGACGTCTCCCTATGTCTGTGCGTCTCCCTGTGTCTGTGCGTCTCCCTGTGTGTGCGTCTCCTGTGTCTGTGTGTCTACCTGTGTGTGCGTCTCCCTGTGTCTGTGTATATCCATGTGTCTGGACGTCTCCCTATGTCTGTGTGTCTCCCTGTGTGTGCGTCTCCCTGTGTCTGTGCGTCTACCTGTGTGTGCGTCTCCCTGTGTCTGTGTATATCCATGTGTCTGGACGTCTCCCTATGTCTGTGCGTCTCCCTGTGTCTGTGCGTCTCCCTGTGTCTGTGCTTCTCTCTGTGTCTGTGCGTCTCCCTGTGTGTGCGTCTCCCTGTGTCTGTGTGTCTACCTGTGTGTGCGTCTCCCTGTGTCTGTGTGTCTACCTGTGTGTGCGTCTCCCTGTGTCTCCCTGTGTCTGTGTATATCCATGTGTCTGGACGTCTCCCTGTGTCTGTGCGTCTCCCTGTGTCTGTGCGTCTCTGTCTCTGTGCGTCTCCCTGTCTCTGTGCGTCTCTCTGTGTCTGTGCGTTTCCCTGTGTATGTGCCCACCGTGCACTCAATAGAACATCTCCTAACCTCTGCTCTCTGTGATGTTCCTTCTTCTCAGCTCCCTAAGTCTCTGTTCCATTATGTTCCCTATGATGCTCAATGATGCTCCGTGTTCCTTGTTCCCATGTTCTCTGTCCTGTGTTCAATAAAAAATTATGTTCTATAATATTTCCAGTTATGCTCCGTGTTCCTGTTTTTGTATGTTCCATGTGCTCTGTTCTGTGTACAATAAAAAAATATTGTGTTCCACGTTCCATGATATTCCCAATGATGTTCCCTGTTCCTGTTTTATAAATAACTTAGCAACGTAAACTAACGGTTTAATGTGCTCACCGACCCTGCTAATATAGTGATGCTAGACTCCATTTCTGTGCGACTGTGCAGTGTGCACGTTAAAACCGCTTGTAATTTAAATAAATAAATAATACTGTCATTGGTGCAAGGAATCCAACAGACCGACTGGGAAGACTATATTATATCTTAGGCTTCTACTCCTTTTTACACAACACTATCAAATGGAACGAAATCTTAAATTTTATTCAATCGTGACAAGCAATGCAATCAAACATGACAAACAGGATCATAGCAGTAAGTCTAATATATAAGAAATCAGTATTCGGTCCAATCATGTTGAACATTAGCAGTATCAACTTCAAATAGTGGAATGACATGTGATTAAAGTCGATATTGCAAGTTTGATAGTAACAGGATATTAAAACGTTTACATAATAGAAAAAAGGATAAACCCGAAAGAGACCTAAGCTTATATCTGCATATTGGCATCATGGTGTGCCAGTAATATTGACAAGTTTATTTCCTAATCTATGCAAGAACTATGCACAGCAAAGTTACAATCGTAATCTCCAAATTTATTGAGTGCCACTCGAAAGCCAAGTGCAGGGCACAAGCTTATTCATGAGCGCTGAGCTTATTCATGAGCGCTGATAAAATACAAACGGAATAAATTGCATGAACATAGCAAATATAAGGCTATGTAACGTATCATATTACACTCTAAATGTTATTATGTAGGGCCTAATGTAGACCTATATGCAAGTATTGACAAACACCAAAGAAGAAATTAAGGGAAACATAAACATAGCTTGTCCTAGAAAAGTTTAATTATTCATATTGAAGGAAAGATCCTTGAAACAATGTATTAATGTGTCTATGATGCCCGTAATGCCTAACTAGTAGGCCTACAAAATTAAGGAACTTAGAATGCATTCAATAACACCAAATATAGCAATAACAAGGGTTACTACTTGATTTTGCTAACACTTTTGCGCATCTGCATGCTCTTACTGGACATTTCGTGGCATGATTTCTTAGCAACTTTCTCTTTTCTCAGAGATCTTTGCTTCATAGCAAAGAACTGTAGCCTAGCTCCAATAAACCGGCGTATGAGCTTACGCTTAATCCCGTGACATTCCGGTAAATTAACCTCGGAAGTTCGGGACATGATTTCTCGCAAAAGCTGATCACGTATATCATCAGATGAGGATAGAAAAGATTGTTCACACTGTCGGAAAGCAACTTCTGCAGACATTAATATACTGAAGGCGGTCTCATTACACGGTGTTAGACAACCCGGCTTATATTCTTTAAGCGTAAGTAAACGTGTTATTTCTGTTCCAAGCTCCTGAGTATAATCTTGAGCTTTAACAGAGGCAATACATGACGAACATGTGACATCATTATTGTTAACACGAGAGAGAATGTAGCCACCAAAGTAATATAAGCAGCACAACTCTGTAGAGTCAAGTTCCACAGTACACATGTTACCATAACCCAAGAGTGGCTGGCATGCAGCAAAGAGTGTATCGTTAACAGGGTCGTCAACTTTACATTTCACTTGCACTGCAAGGAAATCAGCTGCAAGATCACCGTCAGCCAACTCATAGCTTCCACTGTCAGCACCCTTGAGGTACTGGGATACTGTTAGCAATCTCAAGTTATTCTTGAACTCCAGTGATGTTGGGACAGCATTTTTGCTGCGTACACATGAAAACAAGTTTTCTACACAGTCCTGAGTCAGTCGTGCAGTCAACAAGAAATGAAAATTCTCAGTATTGAGCAGCCTGTCCTGTAACTGCAAAACCGACAGCGTAGACAGTATAACACCACTCTGAACTAGCTTCCAAGAAGCCGTCATGCCTGGCTTGGCAATAGCTATACTTTTAAATACATCAACAACCGAATGCAGAAAAGATAAAGTGGATTTGTACTGATTAACATCAAATTTGCTAATTGCAATGATGGGATGACGCGATGACATCAAATCAAACCATTTGTTCATCATGTCAAGAAACCAGCACGTAGTCAATATGTTACGGTCCCAGTTGTTTGTTTCAACCATCAACCTTAGTGCTGCTGAAACAGAATGACTGAAAATATTCAAGGCCTGTGACACTTTCATTTTATCAAAATGTGAAGGATCAATATGTTTGGCATGAAGATTTGGAGCAGGTTTTAAATCTTTGTCTTTTTGGTATTCAACAAGTTTTTTTAGAGGCGCTATACAAACTGTATCACAGGGCAAATTAAATTTCTGCACAAAATGCATAGGCAACACAATATTTTGACCATTGACCAGGTGATTTCTAACATTCTTTATCACATGTGGCACATCAGCAAGAACACAAATCTTGTACTCTGGGATGCATGGATGAGGAAATGAGTTAATGGTAACACCCTGTTTTCCACACACTATACCAAGTTTTTTCCACATTGCCCGGTTGGCACTGCCCATATCGCAGGTAACAGCAGCAACATTCAAACCAATATCGTAACAGTGTTTAATAATGCTTAACACAATCGGAGAAAAGACACTGCCATCTGTAGAATTTCCAGTGAAATAATAGGCAACAGTTTGCTTCCAGCGTGTAGTAATACCACCTAACATAAAAACCAAACTATGTGTAGCAATACCACTGTGATCAGGCAACGTTACATCACCAATGAAACGGCCAGTCCGGGTATCAAATTCAGCACCTGCTGTTATCGACATCTCATCCAATGTCAAACAACATTCTCTCTCATGAACGCTCATGTCACGAACTTTAATAGCAAGAAATTGGAAAACTTCTGTTAAAATTCCACTTTCAAATTTCACAAATTGGATGCTACGTCTCAAAGTGCGCAGTGATGGCAGCGGATACTTCTGAGACAATAGCACACGGTAGCCAGTAGGACCACATGCAAAATGCAGTTGCAGCGCATTTTTTACAGTCACTGAGCTCCACTTAGAACCCCTCTGCGTATTTTTGCACAACGCCTTCTGCTGATCGATGTTCAAAAATCTCTTAACTGCAAAGCCAAAAGCACATTTCGCTGTCGAAATTTTCCTTACTTTCCTCAATGCTGCTTTATGCCTAACACGTAGAGCAGCAATAAGACGAGCCTGTATTAAAAACTGCCTATGCAATTTCTTGATACGACTGTTTAAAGTGCGACAACCTAAACAATCAGAAGCAGTGACAGCTGCTGACAACGTTGAAGCCGCAACGGAGTGGGATGTAGAGTCTGCGTTGGTTTTTGCTAAGTTTCCAGATGTAGTCAGGTACTCGTCTGAGAAAGCAGTGGCGTTCTTGTTAGAAACTGAAACGACAATAATCATGTCCAATTAGTGCCTTTTGAACTAAGTAAATAACTCAGGCTTTCATGGAGACAACAATGATTGCATGGAATTAACATAATGATAATAATAATTATGATAATAATCTTCGTTTATTAATATTCAAACTGACCAGCGCATTGTGATTACAGATACAGTAAGAATGATTGATCACAAGTTAATACAGGAGTCAAATTTAGCTATATGGCAGCCACGCAAGGCTCCATTTGTTCTACATCTCACTACATGACACTAACAAAACATGACGCTAAACTTCCTTAAAAAGTTGGTACAGACAGACAGACATAAAGTCCTTACAGACACACACACAGTCACCAATTTATTACTTTTAAATATTTCTATTGTCATTATATAAATTTGTCACGCGTGCAAGGTCACACAGAACATGTGAATCTGAGGCGTGGATAGATTACTAACATTAAACACTTAGAAACCTACAAGCATGAAACATGTTGTCATTTAACGTAATGTCTTCAACTTCAGAGGTCTTCACCCTGTTCCAGACACCACCTGATTACCCCCTTGAATCTTAGATTTTCAGCAGACCAGCATTGATCTAAGTTATCTTTTAAGTATGATATGGCCATAAAATTTGTTAGCCACTGCACAAGCTTACAGTACTCTGTAACGTGCTGCATTTTCTAGATGGGTTGAGGGCACCAATTTGTGCATGAATTCATGTAGGTGCTGCATACCTCTGCCTCCAGCACCCTTTCAAAAATCCAGACTCTGCCCCTGTATGCTCAGTAACAACATTGTAATGCAATAATTTAGTGACAATGAATTACCATCGTGAAGCTGACATGCTGTGGACGACCCAGAGCTTGCCGTGACAGTAGTGGTAGCGGTAGAGAAGTCTGTCGAGGATTTCCTGCTGTAGCTGTGTTCGACACGCAATCGCTTCTTTGCAATAGTCTTCGTCGGGCTTTCTTCTGGGCTGCGTTTCAGTGGCGGCTTTCTGACATGCACCACAGCACTGTGTGTGAAGAGTGTGGGAACAGCATCGGGTCGTAACTTTCTCCATCCGTCCTTACGATTTCTTTCGAACTGATTTTCATCGAAATGTGCCTACAAAATAATCACCATCTTTATAGATTACACAAAAATTTAATTAAGGTGGCCACAAAAATATAGAGTGTACAGCCTCTGTTGTCATAAGCCCTCATCAAATCTGGATCCATCCATCCAGGAAACAGCCAGGCATGGGCTTATCCACTTCCAATCCAACGCCAAAAACAGTTAACCCAATCCTTCGTAACAGGCGCCATTCAATCGGATTGCAATGACTTTGAAGTAATATTAAGGAATAATAATAATATTAAGGAATTAAGTAATAAGGAAGAAGGAAGACTAGGAGGGGAAGAGATATCATGTGTTAAACCTTCTTAACTTATAATGTGTATTTATGTCTCAGTTTAAGTTAAGCAGTGCTACTGTGCTAGTAAACATTATCTGAACGTTGTGGCTATTTGCAATAGCAGAATCACATAACGTCTTCAAATGCGGTAGGTACTTAAGGCAAATCCCGCCAGTATCAGGCCGGGTCAAGCGTACGCTTCATGATCGCCATGGTTCCCGCGACTTGGCTTTTGTGGACGCTGTAGAAATTCCGATTATTTACGATTTGACTATTATACAATTTAGTTTTATGAAGTTAACTGGGAAGGCCAAGAGTAAATGCTGCTTACCTCGCATAGAGCTGAACACGATGTCGGCTTCCAGTTGTCTCTCTTCAATTTCGCGATCCACAAATCACGACGCGTCTTGTTGTTCGAAAAACGAAACAACCGAAATCCCTTTTCGTGTCGATTCGAACAGTTAACGGCAGCGCAACAAGGCATTATTTCAAATATTTCACACACAAAATTTAGCGTAAACACTAAACACAGCTCATCCAGTTGCAAGGAGAGAAAATGGAGGCCAGTAACCACGTGATCCACAACTAAGACCCGGGATTAACCGGAACCGCCCGTTAGCTGCAGATGGCCAGACTCTTGGAAATATACGGCTCTGGTTATGGTAATAGGCCTACAGGATTACGTCTAAGCCACACAATGTTTTAAAAGTTATTCATTGGAAGCGCATAGCTAGCACATGAGCAACAACACAATGTGTGACATCAAATGCGAGTGATGAGATAACCTATAAGAATTTTCTTTATTATTTTGACCAATTACTATCCGCTTTGGTGTACAGACATAGTAATAAACACAATTCATAGAACTTTTAAAGACAGTCAGATTAAAATAAAAATAAAAACACATCATGCCAAATTAAAATTTGTATAATATCTATAGACGTTTTTGAATTTGGCATGATGTGTTTTTTAATTTTAATGTGACTGCCTTTAAAAGTTCTATGAATTATAGACCTAGGCCTATGTGTTTATTACTATGTCTGGATACCAAACAGTTAATAGGTCTAAATTGCAGTGACCACTAGACCGGTGATCAATCGTCGGTGATCAATCGGCCGATGATCAACCGTCCGGTGATCAATCGTCCTAGAACCCTTTTTATCAGCACTGAAATAATAATTATAGTAATTTTTTAGGATCGCAGCTTGCAGTGCTACCCTTACATTGTGGAAACTGATAAAGAAATTATTATAATTGTAAGAATATTTATCGAAGTTTTAAGACTATTTAGGTCAGCACTGCAATAGTTGAGAAATTTTGTTAAAATGGCAGCTTAAAATGTTGCCATTGCAATGTAAAAATAAAAATTTTTCTGGTGGGTAGGGGCACATTCCCTCCCCTTACCTCTCCCCACTCGGCGCTACACGTCTCAGCGATCGACCGGCGATACTCGTTCACCGTCCCCAGAAACCTTGATCCCCCTAGAGGAGGGAACTAGATGAGACTCGTAGTTTCGCTTAGAATTAGTGTTTGTGCCTAGGGCCCCAAAATTCCTTAAAACGGCCCTGCTCCTAGTCACAATTTCTGTATTATGTTGATTTAAAAAAAGTTTCAACTACAAACTAAACATTGGTCACAGACACAGTTATCAATGAAATGACAGTGATTGCTTATGATTTAAAAAAAATAACTGTCCAATATACAGGGTGCACCAAAAAAGACCCCCTATGTTTTTTGCCAATATCTTGACCAAAAGTAAGAATTTCCAAATGACGTAATTATAATAACAAGTACAAAGTGCATATAAAATCAATAAGATAATAAGCGAGTAATCTAAAATTAATTATTTATATATTTATAGATGAAAACCATTTATCATAGCATTCCTGTTAATTACGTTAAGCATAGCCTATTCAGCAGTCGATGGTCTCGGATTGATGACGGAAATCTGTTTCGATCAGTGCCGGTGACACGAAACGGAGTATTCCCCCTATCCGGGGGAAGAATTAATCTATCCCCCGGATGGAATTAACCGGTCTAGACTATCCGGGGGGAGAAACCATTCTATCCCTTTTTTTGAAAAATGCGCATAATAAAAGAATTTATGCTGTAATCAAAATTTAAAGTGACTAATTGTTTTAATTGTCCTAAGCAATGCTCAGATAAAGGCAACTCGAATTTATTTAGTGACTCTGAGCGTTCTTAAGTGTTTTAAATGTTTCAGGTGCTCTAAAAACAGGGCAAAACAAATTATCTAGTAGGAATACACATACCTGTTAGTGTCAATGTTCAAAACAAAGCAGACAAAAATTAATTTGCAAAAAAATACACGCGTAAGCGGTTTTTTCGACTTTTTTAATTTGGGGGTAATACAATTAATACAGGGATACTCTATTTCGTGACACCGGCGCTATGGTACCTAAGGCCACCCCCCCAAAAAAAAACTTGAGGCCCCCATACCTTGAGCTGTCATCTCAGCAAAATTTCTCATACTATGAGTGCTGAAAGACATGGTGTAAGACTTCAATAAATGTCCCCTCCCAATTGTTAACTTTTTTGGAATTTCCATGCTGTAATGGTAGAATTTTACATGTAAACTGTCATCTTACCAAAAATTGCTCATTTTTCAATGCTGTTAGTCGTGGTTTAGAACTTCAGAGTGTCCCCTCTACATTGTTTAAATTTGTCCGATTTGCCAACTGTAATGGTAGCATTTATAGGCTATCATCTTAACAAAATTGATCATTACAGATGGGCAGTGGATGATACATATGAAATATTTCTGAAATATTGGGGCTACAAGGATTCCGTCCCAACCACAAATTGTGGGACCGTGCAGCTGTCCACACCCCCAAAGTCTCCTCTTTGGTTGAAGGGCCATGCTCTATTGGTTTGCGTAATATTATTTTGTATGCTTTGCGTTAAAACATAATTCGGTGCGTGGTTTCATGAATGAACAGTCATGAAAGGTATAATTACCAGCTACATGTGAGGCCCCTTGCAAACTTGAGATCAGACACGCACCAAGGACATCTGGGACCCTACACAGGCTTGAATATTTGGGCCTCACGCACTGCACGCAGGTCTTATTTTGAGGCCTCATCCAATTAGCAATTAGAATAAGTTACAATTTATAAACGTTGTGTCTGAGAAGTGGACGAAATTGTTAGTTTAAATGGCTTTATACTTACGCCCAAAATCAGTATGATATTTGCATTAGGTCTGCTATGGCAGTGCCACATGGTTAGTTGAGGCATGCACCAGACCGAATCTGTACAGTCACAAAAAGGCATAATGAACAGATAATTTGGGGGCCCCTTTCAAACTCGGGGCCCCCGGCCTGGGTTACGGGGGTGCTAGCGCCGGCAATGTACAGTCACAAATAGGCATAATGCGATGACGTTCGATCATTATTTGAATCTTTGGATGAGAGTAATTCAGTTTTGACTCAAATTATAAATATTAAATCCTGCTAAATAAAAATATCCTCCTCCTACAATCAATTGTTTCCTTCTTCCGTCGTAACACGATCTCAGTGGCATTCGGATCCTCGTATTTTCTTGTTGTTCTTCTGCAGTTGGACAAAGAATTCGATTCCACTTAAGATCAGAATCCAAGAGAATCACTCGATCATTTTCTGTGTCAGCCACAAACAATTGATCGTCTGAATCAATTGACAGATATCGAGGATTTTTCAGTTTTTGGGTATCACTTGAAGGAACGAAACGACGGATGACCATCTGTCCATCTCTGGTCAGTTCGCTTACCACCCACATCCATTCCTCCATTCCTCCACTTGGCCCTCTCTCCCGCACTTCCTCATTTTCCATCCACTGGTGAAGGATGAAGAAATTCCCGATGGATGTTTCCACTGCATGAATTGAATTTTCCATATCTCTTGGTAACTGAATCGATCGAAGAAGTTCTGCGTCTGATCCGTAGATATTCAGAATGGACGACCAAGAAGTGACCAACAATAAATGACCATTGCTGGACACTGAGAGAGTTTGTGGAGCATAATCAATGGTCAACCATCTTATGACTTTGTGTTGGTTACCAGTATCTGTTTCTCTAGTAATCTTCCAGACGCATTTCTCTATTTGATCAGAGACGTAGAGACAATTTTCCTTCTCACTGGACCCAATGTCCGTAGGATCTTCAATCTCATTTATTTCAATTTCCTCCTGAAGACCAAATGCATTTCGATCCTCAAAGACATGAATTACACGAGGAAATGTGTGACCGAGGACGTAGATTTTATCTTGCAGTGTAGTCACTCCACGCAAAACTTCATTTTTTACCATGTTGATTCTCTCTGTGAAATTGATGGAAATTTGACACACGACGACTGTAAAAAGCAATATTTTCACAGATAAGTTTAATCTAATATTAATAACTGAATGTTTTTTCACTTTCTTGGTGCTTTCATTTTTACCTGACAGTGACAGCTAGCTCTTTATAGTTTTAATTAGGCTTAATTTCATTGTTTTGTTATTATTTTTATTGTCTGCATTTTAAAACATAATGATAGAATAAAAGTGTAGGCCTATAATTATAGCAACTGCTTGTAGGCCTATAGCCTTATCGATGGCCTGCTTCATGACTCCCATATTTTATTCGCTGTCCTTTTTGGATGACTTTTAGTGGCTGCGAAAACCATTTGTCTGTTATAAGTAGTTACTGCTTATGAAACTCAATCATTTGTGTTTTTCAATTTGTGATAATTGTCCGTTGATCTTATTGGCTGTTTATTGCCAACTAGCCTACCTTCCATTTTCCCCGTTTTTAACTGTTCATCCTTGTCACTTATGCCTGTTCGCAGTGTTCAGGTCATTTTTTAGCTATTCATTGCTACTCCTCTTTAGTCATAATAAATTATACAAATGTGGTACATAAGGAGTAATTCAAAAGATAGACCCAAGGTTTGATTTGTAGTAGGCCTATGGAGATGAAGGCACCTTCTGGTCTTACGTTACTGTAATACGCTTTAAAATAAATATATTCTCTACGCTCTTAATTTAGCACTTTATCCTATTTTAAACGGCCTTGCCTCAGAACTAAGCCTACACTAGAATTCAGGCTTGAATGTGTCAGTCCAGGGCCAGCGGCGGCGGCGCCAGGATTTAATGTTCGGGGGCTGAAGCCTGAGTCCTATCCGGAGCGCAGCAAGAACAATTTCCTGGCGGGTGCTCATAGTGCACGCGATGTAGGCGCAAAAGTGCGAGTGCCAAAGGCACGAAGACCCTACCTACAACATGGGTTTACTGTCAATACAGCGCACACAATACCGCGAAGTTCCCTACCGCGCACAATCATTACCGCGCACGATCATTACCGCGCACGATCATTACCGCGCACAAGTATTTCAACATGCATCCAGCTTCTATATCAGATCTAAAAATACCTTCTTGCAGCTTCTATTTCTCATGCGTTGTTTTCATCAATACAGCTTCTATTTCATATATAAAAATACCTTAATCCAGCTTCTATTTCTCATGCGTTATTTTCATCATTCCAGCTTCTATTTCATATATAAAAATACCTTCATCCAGCTTCTATTTCTCATGCGTTATTTTCGTCAATCCAGCTTCTATTTCCTATATAAAAATACCTTCATCCAGTTTCTATTTCTCATGCGTTATTTTCGTCAATCCAGCTTCTATTTCACCTCTAAAATAATTTAATCCAGCTTCCATTTCTCAAGCGCTTGACCAGTTGTCTGTGGACCAGTTGTCGTTTGACGAGTTGTCTGTAGAACAGTTGCCGTGACATCGCTTAAATAGAAGCTGGATGAAGATATTTTTAGATCTGACATAGAAGCTGGATGCATGTTGAAATACTTGTATGCGGTTATCATCGTGCGCGGTAATGATCGTGCGCGGTAATGATCGTGCGCGGTAATGATCGTTCGCGGTAATGATCGTGCGCGGTAGTGAACATCGCGGTATTGTGTGCGCGGTATTGTGTGCGCGGTATTGTGTGCGCGGTATTGTGTGCGCGGTATTGAGCGGATACCTCTACAACATGTAGGTGTGTGGGGAGTGTCGTAACCCCAGCGGGGTCTGGGTCGGGGCTTCGGAAGCCATCGTATTTTTAGCTGTTGAGCCGCTGAGTTCAAGTTCAGGAGTTGCCTACTGCTGGACGTTGCTCAGAGACAGTCTTCTGTTACAGGCAAGTACCATATCTCCTCAAAACCCGCTTCGAGACACTCGACCAGCTTCAGTAGTTCTGCTACAGTTTAAGGTTTTCTCGTTGTCACAAGTGCTTATTGCAGGCTTGCAGTTATACATGGGTCACAGACAGTGGCGTAGCAATAGGGCGTGCAACCTGTGCAGTGCACGAGGGCCCCCGGCTGTCAGGGGCCCCCCGGGGGCCGAGTCAATATTTTACTTAAGGATATTCAGAATGTATTAAAACCTTCATCCACAGCGTATAGGCCTACACACCCAGTAATTTTTTGGGTTTCAGCCGGAATGCCCGTGATTAGGGTAAGCCTTATTACAAGTATCTTTATACTCTTTGCACTTCCATAATTTATTCTCTTTGTAGTTAAAATGTGAAATTTATAAAAGACAACTGCAGGGCTTTTTTAACGTGCAGTTCTACACAAAATGTGCAGTTCTAAATGGATTTGTGCAGTTGTAAAATCATTTTTGTGCAGCTAAAAAATAATTTTAGATTTCATTGTCATCCGATTTGGAATAATACGCCAGTCTAAAAAAACATTTAGAGAGCCTATAGTAGTTTTAATGCAAGTTTTGTGATTGAAGTCTGTAGCTACACTTTGAAACCAACCTAACCAAATCATTAACTTATTTTGCGACTCTGCTTACAGTAGAAGAACTGAGTGGAAGGAAAATTGATCGCCCACTCGAGGCTGTAACACGGTGTACGTGTGATGAGTCCTTCTTAGGTACTTTCGCAAGTTGGCGTAGCGTTATCTCGCTAAAATCACTCGACATGTGTACGAACGCTGCAAGATTCTGGAATAATTTCAATTAATTTGCCTTCTTTTCAGTGTTAAAAAATTTGACAGTATGCTATTTGATATTTAATGACACTGGTTTGCACTGATTATAAGCAATTTTGCTGTAATTAGGCTATTAATTACTGTTGAGTTATAAATGAAATTCGCGTTGTCACTCCGATCTACTTTTACACTCGTGTGCTTCCGGAAGTTTGAATATTTGGACGCGGAAAAAGGAAAGTTCAGTTTGTGATCGTTGCTTTGAAATTTAAAGCTTCATATGATATATTTGTTAAAGACAATCGGGCAATATTTAATTTTGGCACACATTTGCAATTGCACACCTTTTTAAACTATAGTTGCAATTAATGCTGAATGCAGTGGTGTTTTTGTTTTTCTTGTAGCACGTCAGGTTTTTGAGAAAACTTAAATATTTAATTTTGATACACATTTGCAATTGCACACCTTTTTAAACTATAATTGATATTAATACTGAATGCAGTGGTGCTTTTTTGTAGCACGTCTGGTTTTCGAGAAAACTGAAATATTTAATTTTGGCACACATTTGGAATTGCACACCTTTTTTACTATAAGTTCAATTAATGCTTAATGCAGTGGTGTTTCTGTTTTTCTTGTATCACGTCTGGTTTTTGAGAAAACTGAAATATTTAATTTTGGCACACATTTGCAATTGCACACCTTTTTTACTATAATTGCAATTATTGATGGATGCAGCGGTGTTTTTGTTTTTCTTGTAGCACGTCAGGTTTTTGAGAAAACTGAAATATTTAATTTTGGCACACATTTGCAATTGCACACCTTTTTTTATTATAATTGCAATTATGGACATTTCAAAAAATGGACTATCACTGTCCGGAAAAATTGTATGTTTTTATAAGATTTTCAACTCGATGACCAAAAAAAGGTTATCAACTGCTTTGGCCGAGAAAATTTTTTTGCCCCCCAAGATCGGCAACCAAACTTTGCCCATGTAAGTTGTGCAGTTCTAAAAATTCCTTAAAAAAGCCCTGGACAACTGCATAGCCAATTTACTTGGAAATTGTATATTTTTTAACTCTCGTACGGCACTCTTTCTGTCCCCCAATTTATACCTAAGTCTTATTTAAGTGGCGCTGCAAGCACGAGCAGAACGGGTAGGCTAAAGAAGACCGCCAAAATGCAAAAAATCCGCATTTATGATGCCTGCGGAGAGCGGGCTTGCACCGATGACTACATCAGACATGGGGCAGAATCGAATTCTGCAGAGATGGTAGTTGACATGGGTATTGACACTGAGCCGAGTAGGCCTCGAACTTCAGAGGCTACGGTAGCAGTCACATCACCAATGGATTCAGGCTTGACACCTCAAAAGTGGTGGATATTTTGCACAAGAGAAGGCGCGCAAACGAGCATTTTAGCATTTCGAAATTTAGACCCCCTCCGTAGAAGGTTAGCCGTAGACTTGATTGAGTCATTTCACACTTGCCATATTCGTTACATTTTCCCGCTCTTTTAATCAACAAACGGTTACAAACCCAACAGCTTGGAGAATTTAAGTAGCATTAACACTTCAGGAGATGAAACAATTTTTGTGATTACTTTTGTATGGTATTCTAGTTCAATTTTTCTCTGATGATATGGAGCAGAATATGTTTCATTAGATGAATTTTTAAAATAATAAAAATGTGGCTAGTTTATTTTTATTTAACTTTGGTGTTAAATATGCAAATTTCGTAAAGAAACCAGGCGTTTTGCACAGCTTTACGGTATTGTTTGAAATCGAATGGGGTTTCAAGCATTTAAGGGCCCACCACCTAAGCTCTGCACAGGGGCCCCCAAGACCTTGCTACGCCACTGGTCACAGAACCTCAATAATTTTGTTTGCAATATCTACAGTGCAGCCTATTAATATTAGGATAAACATAGCGTTAGAGTAATAATTATAGCCTAGTTGTTTTCGTTGCCGTTGGTCACTGTCTATTTCGCTTATTACGAAGTAGCAGTGGCAGATAAATTGCCCGCTTTTTGCTGGGGGAAGGGGCTGAATCACGTTCATGGGGGAAGCTAGCCCCCCTAGCCCACTTATGGCGCAACCACTGTCTAGGGGTTAGCCTACATGTGACCGATTTATTATCAACGCCCTAAATATTAGGTCTATGTTTTATGATTTCAATCTCTCCCTACTTTAGACCTCCATCTAAGCCCTGTTGGTGCCTCTTAATTTTTCGACTTACCCTTTGTAGGCCTACATAATTATTCTTTTCTTTGTATTCACATCCTTCGGTTTCTTTGCATTTCGTTTAATCTAAAAAAATTCTGCTGCACGACAACTTTATAGACCTAATAGCTGTGGATAAAACTAGCACTTAGCAATGATCACTATCATTTCTAGAGAAGGTAGGCCTATCATTCTTTATAACTGACTTCTGTCAAAACTAGCTTTCGCAGTCTTTATTCTAATTTCATTCATTATACGATGTTCATAAATTGATGATAATTTTATGTCAGGTTCAATATCCTGCTAATTTTATTCACCGATAAGTTGTATCTTTCGCCCTCCCCCTTTCCACTTGCACAGGCCACCGCGCATTGAGCTCTGCTGTCCATGGTGACTTATTGGTTCCTTTCACTTAGACCTGGGAGTCGACCCCAATAAGTCGACCCCAGTCGACTTGGTCATCCCAAGTCGGGTCGGGTCGTTTCTGCTCACTGCAACTGACCCCAAGTCGAATTTTGTAGATAGAAGTCACTTGAAGTTGTTTTTACCTCAAGTCGACTTAAACCGACTTGAGACACAAACAGAGTTAAATTTGTCACTTCAAACCAATGATTAATTGTGACAACATTTGAGCTTGTGTTGCCTAGTGCTTTACAAGAATGAGTGAGACCTTTGCTAAACAGAGACTTATAGGCTAGGCTACTGATTATTTTGCCGGTAGGCTATCGTGCAGACTGCCGTCTGCCGATCTATTCATATAATTTGTAATTTTATGCTTAAACGTCACGCATAGGCATGCGCTTAATTAAAATGGTGCTAGAATATTAGCACGTGTGCTTATCAAGCAATCAGTGAACCAATTCATCACTTTCATCAGTGAACCAAGTCATCTTGCTAAATGAAGTGGTCAGTGAATTCGGCGCAAAGAAAGCTGGACCTACAAGGCCTATAATAAATCGATAGTTTGGCGATATACTTTGGAGCGCTGCATCAGTCTGGAGTTGTCTGCAGACGAAAAACTATTGTAGGGCCAATTGGACAATGAAGGACTTTACTGTCAATGAGTAGGCCTAGTAGCTGTAGTAGCCTACTGTAGGATGATGCGCTTGCAATGCTATATGCTAAGTTGCGAAATGATGTTAGTGGCCAAATAATTATGAAAATAGAATTACACATTAGTTTTATCATAACACGCCATTCAGTGCAACCATGCAGTCCACGGTCCGCTATTTTATCTTAGACCTTGCGCTTTTTACAAATTTATTTAATATTAATATTAAGAAAAAATAATAATGAGTGTAATCTGAATAATCACAGACAATGGACTAGCTAAAATTCATAGGCCTAATAATTTGCCATCGCATTGTCTACTCTAGGTTACTATAGATGGCCCTAAGCATCACAAAGCTATTCAAACTGAAACACAAACAGCTTGAAATGGGCTTAATAACTCTTTAACTAATTCATGCATCAATTAAGTGTTGAGGTCTCATTATTCATTTGTAGGCCTAAATGAAATTAATGCTTGCAGGAAAACTGGCTTGACTTCTTGCATTAGTAGCCGTACATAGACCTAGGCTAATGGCTAGTACCATGTCAGAAGTCGACTTCAAGTCGGAAGTCGGTTGTTTTTCTGCCACGTCGGGTCAAGTCGTTTTGACGCCGAGAAGTCGACTTCAAGTCGACCTCAAGTCACTTTAGGGTCAAGTGGGGTCAGATTAGCTGACCAAAGTCACTCCCAGGTCTACTTTCACTTGCTCTGCGATAACGCAGAACCGTTCGTTCTCAGTGGCTGGTATAACAACCTGGAATGTACTTTCCTTGAATAGGCTATGCGACGCAAGTCTCCCAAACTGTTCTCAATTTCACAGACTGTTGAAGACTGTTTTTCTTTGCTTCACCTCGGCCGAGTAGGTACCTTGAAGGGGCGCTATATAAATTGTGATTGCTTGATTGATCTTGCAAGCATTTCTTACGTTTCTCATAAGAACTTACCAACTGTCTTCTTGAATTGATTTTGATCAATGCTGATCACCATTGGTCCAATTTGTTCTGATCTAAAGAATACGTCATTCAGCAGATTCAATTCGTACAGTTTCTGAATATTTTCGATTGCTGCTTCTGATCGACACCAGATCCAAACGACGACAGTCTGTCTGTCCAGTTGAGTGTTGAGAAATTCTATTTCCTCCTCCTTCAGTTGACGGATGAGTTCATTCGTTTGATGTGATCCTGAGTTGGCTCTAGTGGGATAATCACCAATTCTTTGATGAATCAGCTGTGGGTGCGTATATATCGAGTGCGTGGCAGCACAATTTTTCAGTTCGACTTTAATTACAACTAAAACAAGATGTAGAAATAAATCTTGGTTGCAATTTTAGAAAAAATACATTTTTTGCTGAATCACTTGATAATTATAACAATGCAGTGAAAATTTCATGTTTTGTATATGTGGTTCCTCTGGTTTAAGTCTTCTTCAAATCACTAAACTTGAAATCAATTAACTTTTGATCAGCCGTTCATTACTCATTGCTGGCCCCTAATCATACTGCGGTTCTCGGTTTAAAATAGTAAAGAATATAATTAATATTCATTATCAGGAATTCCTCCAAATAGGCCTACCGGTATCAAAACTCCTTTCTGCAGTTTAATGATAGAACTACTAGAACTTTTGTGGGGCGCGGTGGTGTAGTGGTGGCGTCGTTGCCTGGAAGCCGGAAGGTTCGAGGTTCGAATCCACCTCACGGTGTAAGGACCTTGGGCAAGTTCTTCACTCACAATTGCTCAGCGCTTCGGCGTGAAACTCCGATGCAGTGTCCGCTCTGCATTCGGGAGCGCCTCTGAGTAGAGAGAGCTTGAAGGGGCGCTATAACAAGTGCACATACAAACAAACAAACTGGAGTTGTTGTCATAAGCCTAAAGCTGACTAGGTAGACTACTCTCACGGACAACCCTTCTAACTCAACGCAGCGCTCGTGAATAAGCTGTGCCCCGCGCTTGGCTTTCGAGTGACGCTTTAGAAATCTCGAGTTTACGACAACGATTACGAAATATGACTGGGCTAAAATAATTAGCCAATTATAGTCTACTGCTTTACCTGAAGGTCACAGTATAATTATGATGTTAGTGCCATTCGAGCCAGACGATAATAGCCTGCGTAATTTTATGTTAAAGAAAACAAATCGAATCATTCATGATCATTGAAATTTAAGTTTGTTTAATATGAACCTCCTCCGTTTCTGACGATCCTTGTCACAGTTGTTTGGTTCGTTTGTCGAAGACATCTGACAAAAGATGAGAACCTTTTCTTGTCGAAGGTTCTCACAAAGTGCAACAGTTCTGCGTTCTTATCTTGTGTTGAATGTTGTCGTTGAATGAAGTGACGTTGTTCTTCCGTTATGCAGTTGAGGGAAAGCAACGCATCCACGAACTCGTCATTCGGTTGAATATTTTCCAGGAAATAATTTCTGTTGTTTCTAATGATCGCAGATCTTGTCCTGGTTTTGCAATAAAATTCTGAAAATATCGAGAAAATCACTACGTTGGAATAACAACAGACCTTCTGTTATATTGCAATAATATCTTCAGCGCAATACATTTTAATATACGGTACTGAAAAAGTTCTATGTGAAGAGTCCTGATGAGCACCGGTGTAAAGGTTTCAAATTACCCCCTCCTAAACATTACCCCCTTAAAACTGTATTTTGCATCAATCATCGCATTTATTGCACTGAAAATATCAGAAAAATCATCCCGCTTCTTGTTTAAAAAGAAGATTTTTCATCCGTCAACCTAATTCGCGGTTTGTTATCAATATTTTCATCTGTAACCAAAATAGGCCTACTAATCGCCGCTGAAGTTACAATGGAGAAATGGCTTCGAGGCTATTATTTTTTCCGATCAAAAAATTGATAACATACCACGAAGTGGGATGACGGATGAAATTCTTCAGACCAAAACAAGAAGCGGGATGATTTTTCTGATTTTTTTACTGCAATAAATGCGATGATTGATGCAAATCTAGTTTCCGGGGGGTAATCTGAAACCGGTTTCAAGTTACCGGGAGGTAATGTTTAGGAGGGGGTAATTTGAAACCTTTACACCGGTACCTATAACCTTGATTTGAGATAATGACGCTTTCAACGTCTTCAGATCTCATTATATCCTTCTTTCAATCTAGTCGCTCGTGATTGAGGCAAATAGTTCGATAGTAATTCTTGGAATGCAATTCACCTCCCAAGCGACGCCAGATTGCCTTCTTGAATCGGTGTCTGGTAATTCTTTGATGAAAGCAGACGTCGACTGATGCGAGAGACTTTGTGATTTCCTCGTCTCTGCAGTGCTTTGAGGACGAATTCAATGTCCAACGGAGAAAAGACTTTTGTAGAATTATGTCCAACACCTCCAGTGGAAGATCGTAAAGCTTAAAAGTAGCAATTGCGAGGTTCTTAGTGATTGACAATAATGGATATTTTTTGGTTAGATTATTACTTAGATATAAAGTTTAACGATGGATGCGAAATGATGTAAATTAAATAACATGGTTTTGAAGCGGTTCACAAGAAATTCAACGTAGGCAATTAGAAAGTTGTAGTTCTTACTACCTCATTTGAAAATGTATGGAAATTGCCATGTTGCACTATGCCATATTACATATGTCACCCCAACTGGGTATTTTTGCGGTAAATACCCGTCGGTATATCTGAAATAACCATATCTTCGGATCACTTCGTGTTGCGCTAATTAAATGTACTAGCCTACCGCTTTAATTTCCCCCATCTCGGAGATGGTAGGCCTACTGAGCAGTCGATTGTTCTTCCTAGTCTATTAGACTTGTTTTTATTTAGTGATCAAGTACTTTTAGTTTGATGACTGATTCGTGCTCACTTAATAGCTGTTATGTGATCTGTTTCATGCATAAAACTTTATGTCCTTTATCAGAATAATCTATTGCCATTTCCGTGTTATCAGTTTAAATAGGCCTATGTCTTAAAGGTTGCTGCAATCTTATGCATAATATTATTCACATAATTATTAGGAATTGACTTCATCACGCATTTGAGTATTTCACTATTAAGAATTGTGTTTCAAGATAGTTCAATTTTTTAATGTCGATCAGTTTCGTTTATTCAAACTTCAGGTTGACAGAGCGCAGCTTGTTACATGTACATTCAGCTAATTAAGCTTGTGTGAAGGTTTTATATGCGTGTTCAGATTATATGCCAACACCTAGCTAATCCTACCTGGGTATGATCAATATACAATTTTGGCGTGGTTTTATAGGATGGTCCTATAATCTGTTCTTCTGTAAGAAATGTACCTGAGAGATAAAGTTTTGATTACCTTTGCTCGAAGAGAGCAGTCATGAGTCCGAGGAAGGAGCGCATAACCCCGATTCCGTTCTGGTCGCCTCAGGAATAATGGATACAATACTCGTATAGGCATAGGCCTACATGTACGTCTCTTCCTCTGGATGATCATTTTTCGGTCTTATTTCGATACCAAGATTAGGGTATAGCAAGAAATATGTTTTTGTCTAAAATGAACTTTGGCATAACTTAAAAGGTTGCTCCAGGTCCTAAATGAAAGAACTGAAGAAAAATTGCATCACATTTATTGCATCTAACTTTGCCGCCGAGCACCTGAAGTTTCGTCTACTTTCGCAGCTACAAACCATGGCAAAAATACATACCGTTCAAACACGAGAATTATGGTTATGGAGAACTAGACAGAAAAGAAAGAGAAAGGAAAGAGAACAGCAAGAAATATTATCAATCTCAAGGACTGTGTAAAGTATAGATGATAGACCAGACAATGATTCTAGCTGTGACACAGTTGACTCCGATTCCACAGCATCAGAATCATTATTAGGACGTTTAGGCTATATGCGATCTGAAGGAAAAACATGCTCTTGCTACACCAAGTCACTCCCAGCTTTGCCAAGGGAATGTGATAGATATAGTTTCTCCAATGCAGTTGGTGTTGCACTTGCAACAGAAGTAGCCTACATATGTAGGTCTACTTGTGGACTATGGAATTATGGATGATGACGACCAGAGTTCAGCTACTGACAGATTGTGGGAAGAGAGAGATAAAGGTTTCGTAAAACAGTATCCTATATATAGAAGAGGTGAAAAGCGTGAAGCTACAGCATTGTATTTTGATGGTAGGACAGAGATAACTGTATGTTTGCAGTCATTCGGTCATAAATTTATATCAAATAATGGAAGAGTGAACTAGGATCACTTTATTTAGGGTATATCTCACCATTTCACCAAAGAGTGGATTAGCCGCAGGAATTTTCGAAGCAATGCGCAAATTCTTGTCTGATAGGCCTAATGATATTTCTTTCAGTTCAATAATAGCTGTTGGCTGTGATGAAACGGTGGTAAATACGGGAATGCATGCTGGAGCCATGGAGTAATAAGAGAGCTGGAGTTGCATGCAAGGCATCCTCTCCAGTGGTTCATCTGCATGTTCAATTTCAATGAGTTGACGTTACGTCATATATTTGCTCATCATTAAATTTTATCAAGCTTCCTACCATACTTTGAGTGAAAAGTTGTTGATAAATGTATTCAAAAGAATGGTTACTATAGTTACCCAGAAAATGTTTAAGTGAATATGATGATTGATGAGGAAAAAAACACATGCAGAACTGGTAGCCAGAAGAAATAAAATATCAATGGAATTGATTGCTGTCTATTAGCAGTTCAGGTGATATTAGAACATTCACAATCACAAAACTGAATTTAGAAGCAACTGTCTACTGAGTTCTAGTTAACTGGTTGGATGTCTCCAGACTTGAGCCTCCAATAACTTGCAAGTTTAAGAAAAATGACCTTAAGGAATACATTAAAACTGGCAGTAGCCTATTTATATCTTGAAAAATGCCATTGCCACAAGCATGCAGTCGAAGTTGCTACCGGTAGTACAGATGCAGCAAGGTCAGTTTGTGACAAAGAACGTAGAGAAGGCCACATTCGAAGAAGCATGAATTCCTCAAAACCATGGACATTATATACCACAAAAAGTGAGTGGACTATAGACTATAATATAAGTGAAACGCATTGTCAGCATGTGAACATTTTGTGAAGCATAATTAAGGACCACAAGTTTTTCTCAACTTTAATAATTCATTCCATTTTTAAGTTAGAATAATGCATTGGGGACCGTCCATAAATGACGTCACGTAACTGGAGGGAGAGAGGGTCAGTGGTCACACATAGGCTATATGACGATTTGTGACAGTCCACTGTTAGATATCATGTGACTTTTGTTTTAACGTGTGACGAGGGGGTCAAAGGGATCACCCTAAATTGCGTGACGTCATTTATGGACGGCCCTTGCTTGTCGCTCATAGATGTCGGAATTGCCAAGCAAATTCACATGCTGTGCCATAAAATGTGGCTCACAATATTTCTATTTATAGGCTACTTACTACTTCAGATAAGAAAATAGTCAAATTTCAGCAGTGTTAATGCAATGCTCAATAGTACGGTATACTCGAATAACTTCAGGGCCATGGCGGCAAAGTTAAGCAGCATGTCAGAAACAAAATTTCTATACCAGACACTATTATATGCATAGGAGCAACAAATTAATATATGCCAAACATAATCCTTTCTCGTCACTATGCCCTAACCAAGATATGCCAGTACAAACTTTGTGGATCAAGTCGTTTTCTCACAATTGGTTTTCTTCTTCTTCTTCTTTGTCTTCTTCTTCTTCTTTGTCTTCTTCTTCTTCTTTTTCTTCTTCTTTTTCTTCTTCTTCTTCTTCTTCTTCTTCTTCTTCTTCTTCAGATTTGCTCCTTCGTACTTCGTACATCCTGTTTTGCATTGACTGTAAGTGTGGTCGGAATATCTTTGAATGTATGGAGGGACTTTAGCGCAGCAGGCTTAAATATGTTTATGTCAAAAATGTTTCCATTATGTCTGGTCTAAATTTGTTGTCTTTACTATATATTTTAGATAAAAGCAGGGCTGAAAGTGTGGGTGAGTCTGAGTGAAACAGCCGTTTGGGCACAACTCCTCTCGACCTTTTGTTTAGTCATTCGCCCAAAATTTCCGAAAAGTTCTACCAATTTGACTAAATATTTTGTAATGATTATGTAGGCCTATAGAGTTTGCAGTTTATGATGCATGCCTAAACGTGTTGAACCAGAGCCGTTTTAAGGCCAAGGCACGCGAGGCACGTGCCTAGGGCCCCGCGCAACAGGGGGGCCCCGCGGCGACCCAAAATACTACATCGCATTACAAATTAGCAACATAATTATTATACGAACTTTAACATAGATCTATGTTAAACTACACTATATCTGACACTGAGAGATTGAGGCGGAAATAGGGTTACGTTCAGGTATCTCTCGGGTTGGGGGAACTTCATCCATAAAATAATGACTACCCGATATCCAAAACATTTGACCACATAATAATAGCTTTAATTGCTGTTTACATTATTGTATTGCACGAAATCTAGTAATAATTATATGATTATGATGATAAAATCGACTAATAAAATACACGATAACATCATATTAGGCTACAATGAGTATAGTTTACTGTTAATATTTATACATGACTATTTTCCATGCTACCTTTCAAATGTCAAACTGCCAAATTTTCTAAATGTTTTGTCCCTTGAACGCTTAGTAGGCTAAAACAGTAGGCTATCATTACTATACACAGCGTCCCGATTGCATTTAATGAATGTACACATGGAAATTGAACCAAGAGAGTCCCGCAACCAATCAGACAATGAGCTTGAATTTGCCTCATGAATATTCATGTTAAAAGTCTGGCATGAACTTGGAGGAGCTGAGAGAGGCAACAACAGAGAGGAGACAATGGAGAGGATACATCAAGAATATCGCCAGAGCTCCAAGAGCTGACGGCACCAGGTGACCAGATGACACATGGAAATTGAACTAAGAGAGTCCCGCAACCAATCAGACAATGAGCTTGAATTTGCCTCATGAATATTCATGTTAGGCATCTAGCCATAAGCATGATGTAGGAAATGCTTCGGAACTTCATATTTTTTAGGAATAATTCGCTTCAAGAAGCATATAACTCGGTATGAAAAGAGTTCTCGTAATACATGCATGTAAGTGATATTGCGATCTGGTGACATTGTGCGTGTGCAAGCAAATTTGGAACAAAACGTGATTCTTTTGAACGAAGCGCTGTTAAGTCAGTAGAAACTTGATTTCTACTTTTAGAACGGAAAATCCGTGTTGGAAATTGGATCGTTTATTAAGGAACTTTATACAAGAAAATAGGGTGTCTAACGACAAAATTTAAATTTTTTAAAATGCTTTTCAAATACATCTGTCTAACTCCGTCACTGGTTGCACTCTGCGAATACCAGTCCCATGCCTGAATAAAGAAGGAGGGCGTCGCTAGTAAGCTTCGTTATCAGACAGTGACGCTAAACTGCAAAATATGATCATATATAATATTACATATCTGCAGATTCTGTGAATAGAAACAGCTGCAACTAACTTATCAAGTTATCACCTTGATCATCCATCCTCAAAACAAAACTACTCGACCTGAAACGGAAGCTGGATTAAGGTATTTATATCTCTGAAATGGAAGCTGGATTAAGGTATCTCTGTATGTGAAGTGGAAGCTGGATTAAGGTATTTATATCTCTAACATGGAAGCTGGATCAAGGTAATTTTATATCTGAAATAGAAGCTGGATTAATGATAAAACGCTTGAAAAATGGAAGCTGGAATAAGTTTTTTTATATCTGAAATGGAAGCTGGAATAGGGTATTTTTATATATGAAGTGGAAGCTGGGCTAATGAAAAAGCTAGAGAAATGGAAGCTGGATCAAGGTTCCTTGTAGCTGGATTGACGACAATAACGCTTGAAAAATGGAAGCCAGGTTAAGATATTTTTATATATCTTCAATTGAAGCTGGATGAAGGTATATTTATATCTGAAAAAGAAGATGGATCGACTTTCCAGCTGAAATGGAAGCGGATGCATGTTGAAATACATGAATGAAAATCAACAATCCAGTTTCCATTTCTTAAGCTTTTTATCATTAATCCGGCTTCTATTTCAGATATATAATAACCTTCATCCAGCTTCTAATTAAGATATAAAATGCCTTGATCCCGCTTCCATTTCTTAAGCTTTTTATCATCCATCCACCTCCAATTTAATCAAAAAGATTTTCATGAATCCACCTCCAATTTAAGGCAAGATATTTTCATCCATCCAGCTCCAATTTAAGCAAGGACATTTTAATCAATCCAGCCCCAATTTAAGCAAGGACATTTTAATCAATTCAGCTCCAATTTAAGGCATGACACTTTAATCTATCCAGCTCCAATTTAGGGCAGGACATTTTCATCAATCCAGCTTCTATTTCAGGTATGAAAATACTTATTCTGGTTTCCTTCACTCCAACCGCTAAAATTTTAACAATACGATTTTAGTCAATCTAAATCCGACTTCTATCTAAAATTGAAGCATTTTCATCAATCCAACTTCTAGTTAGCAACGCAATTATTTTGTGTAACCATTTTCAATTTTAAAAATTCATTTTTACAAGCATTATTTTCATTCATGCAACTTCATTCAGGAAACGTTCTTCGGGGTAAGAGTATCTAAAGAATGATTGATTGGTATAACGGCACTTCTGCACAGAATTGTCATTTCGCATATTCGGCGAGTTAAACAAAAAAAAACCCCGTTTACAACAGATTCCTGCTATTTACCGAACTAACGCAACCCAATTGACTTAATGAATATTCAATATGCAGTAAATGCTGAATATTCATAGCGCAGTAAATGTCATTATTGAAATGGCGACAGCTGATTTGTTGCGGGTGTTCCTTGGTTCAATTTCCATGTGTACTTTCATTAAATGCGTCCCGATTTTGGAAGTTCTTCCTTGGTTTGTGCAACATCTGTAACGATTCAGATAAAATTTAATGTGTCCTGGGTCAGCAATGCACATGACCTTTTTCAACAACGGGAATAGGCCTAAGCTAATAATTATTCATGTGAAAGAAAGAATGGCTTACGCAATTACAAACCTGTCTGCAGTTATTCATTATAGAACTGAGCTGCTGAACTTGATACGTAGAGAAATTCTTATTGTAATAATAGTTATACTTATCGAAATTTTGGTTATAAGCACTGAAATAATAGAGTAGCTTTTGTTAAGATCTCGGCTTACAAAATGCAACGCTGCCATTACAATGTGGAAATTGAAAAAGAAATTATAATAATGGTAAGAATATTTATTGAAGTCTAAGGCTAGGCCTACTCATGTTAGCACTGCAATAGTTGATCAATTTTGCTAGGATGCAGCTAAAAATGCGCAGTCTTTGCAATGTGAAAATTCAAAAATTTCTGGTGGGGAGGGCGAATTTCCTCCCCATACTTTCCCCTCTCTGCGCTACACGTCTCAGCAATCGACCGGCAAATAGGACTACCCGTTTTCAGTTCCCTGAAACCTTGATTTCACGGCAGCTTTAAAGGGTCTAGATTGGACTCATGGCTAGGCCTACTCTTAGGGTTAGGGTTTGTGCCTAGGGCCCCAAAACTCCTTAAAACGGCCCTGTGTTGAACATGCGACTCAGCTGAGACCCGGTGTAAAGGTTTCAGATTACCCCCTCCTAAACATTACCCCCTGCAGACTGTAAATTTGCATCAATCATCTCATTTATTGCACTAAAAATATCAAAAAATTCATCCCGCTTCTTGTTTTGGTCTGAAGATTTTCATCCGTCATCCCACTTCGTGGTTTGTTATCAATATTTTCATCTGTAACTAAAATACTATTCGCCGCTGAAGTTTACATGGAGAAAATGGCTTCGAGGCTATCATTTTTTTCGGATCAAAATACTGATAGCAAACCACGAAGTGGGATGACGGATGAAATTCTTCAGACCAAAACAAGAAGCGGGATGATTTTTATGATTTTTTAGTGCAATAAATGCGATGATTGATGTAAATCTAGTTTCCGGGGGTAAGCTGAAACCGGTTTCAAGTTACCGGGGGGTAATGTTTAAGAGGGGGTAATTTGAAACCTTTACACCGGCAACGGTATGTAAAGAAAATGAATGCTGGGTTGCAGACTCGGGCAGTCCCGTCTCACTTTCAGCCCTGGATAAAAGTACCGGTAGTGGACATTCTTACTGCTGTTGTAGACGGGGTTTCGTTCTCTTCAGGTGTTTGATGAAGCTGCAGTTCAGCGTATACCGGTACCACTGCAAATTGAAAGATTAGAAAATATTTATTTCAGTGCTTATAGTAGGTTATTAAGATTCTAGCTGAAAACCATCGCTGAGAGATACCTAATTAGTGAATACGAAGTCGTTTGATCTCGTCGTTAAATCAATCAATTGAGCAATGATCAATTATTCGTTTGTAGAATTTAATAAGCAACCTGTAAATATTCACCAGCAAGCACTCAGCTATACCTACTCACTCGAAACCACAAACTCTTGAATCTCACATAAAGAACAGTCGATCAATTTTTACAAATAAACCCGTCAAGAAAAAGCTGAGTTCCAAAGTTTGACAGCAGATCGCAAAGTAGGCGTTAAAAAGAAGCATTATTTAGATCCGCTGCATTGCATTGTTCTTTAGCTGATAAATCAAAATTTATTAGGCCTAAAACGCTCATTTGTCGCATTGCACATTTTATAATGTGCTGATATGATGCTTTCCAACTAGATATTGACTCTCGTTGGGCAAGAGAATTTGACGTAATAAAGCAATAAAGAACATCGAATAACGCGATTAATAGGCACCATTATAAGAGGCCATAATTGTAGGGCGCGGTGGTGTACTGGGTATGTATTATGTAGCCTGCGTTGTCTTGGAGCCTGATGGTTCCAAGTTCGGATTCACCTCAATCAATCAATCAATCAATTTTTTATTGGGCCAAGCATCACATCATAAATAAACATGAACACTCTTGGTACAAAAGGAAACCCAGAAAGTACTGCAGAGTCCCGCTGGTTAAGGCCACCTATGCACATTTTTTGGTACAAGGCATTTACAGGTTCTGTAAAAAAAATTATGTTCTTTATTTCATCGTAATAAATCAAGACTTAACTAAGAAAACTAAACGTTCTAAATTTTAACATCACGATACTACATAATATGCAGATCTAAACATGATGATGTTAAGCAACAAATCTTAGGCCTAATTTAAAAAATCAACACCAAACTATATAAAGTAAGAAAACTTTAACTATGAAATATCAAACCTTAACTTAGTGAAAAGGAAGCACTAGGTAGGAACCCGACTAACAGTTCCGGTCAATCAGCAAACGTAAATGATGCTTAAATAACCTACGATTTGGGAATGTGTTATAAGAATATCGATGCATGAATTCATACATCTGCAATTGTTTTATTTGTACAACTTTTAGAATCCTGAGCAGCGTGAATAACTTTTCTGAGTGAGAGTTGTAAGGAACACCAGCTATTAATCTGACAATTCTTTTCGGCAAGACAATAATTCTGTGAAGTCGAGAGCTATAGTTAGATGCCCTTATAATGTTATAATAGGATATGTACGGGTATATCATAGAGTAGTACAAGGTGAGCAGAATGTTTCTAGGCAGTAAGATATTCGGGTTAGTATTCCTATGTTTTTGACCAGTTTTAGTGCAAGGTGTTCAAGGTGTTCTATGTGAACATTCCATGTTAAATGTTGGTCCACATAGACTCCAAGGAATTTTACAGATATGACTTGTGGAATATCAATATTGTCTATATGGACATTCCCCCTCAGTTGTGGAGTTGATTTCCTATGAGAGCAGAAGAGAATGTAGTTGGTTTTTGTCAAGTTAAGAGATAGTTTGCTTGCTTTGAACCAATCTGACGCTAGTATCAGTTCGTCATTAAGGATTCGGAATAATTCCTCATAGGATTTATGTGAGACGAAGATATTAGAGTCGTCAGCGAAAAGTACAAAGTGCAGGATAAAGGATGTATTGGGAAGGTCGTTGATGTATATCAAGAATAGCAGAGGATCTAATATTGAGCCTTGTGGTAGGCCTACTCCAAATTTAATTAATTTCCAGCTTGAAGTTGTGCCATTGCATTTCACTTGATGTTGTCTGTGACTAAGATAGTCCTTGAACCAGGAAAGAGAGATACTCTTTACACCGTAGTTTTCTAATTTTTTAATTAGTATCTCATGATCTACAGTTTCAAATGCTTTGGTTAAATCTAAAAATATTCCTATGGAAAATTCATTTTTGTCAATGGCTTCGGAAATCTTATCTTGGATATTTATCAGTGACATTGAAGTCGAATGACCTGATCTAAAGCCGTGCTGAAAGGGGTGTAGAATATTGAATTTGGATATGTAGTTATACAGCCTATGATACATTACTTTTTCTAGTAGTTTAGAGAAGTAGGGCAATATTGATATTGGTCTATAGTTTGTTAAGTCGTCTTTATTAGGCTACCTTGTTTGAATAGTGTAGATCTTTTCAATTGTTGGAATCCTATTCCTGTTAATAAACAACAATTGATTATATTGGCTAGTGCGATTGCTACAAGATCCAGGTTTGGACCAACTATTCTCGGATCAAGTTGATCCGGTCCAGGACTGTGAGTGAGTTTCAGAGCTTGATTAAACTCTAGTAATTCTTCAGACGATGTTGGGTTCACAACAAAATTAATGAATTAATGTAGCCTACATGATTGTATCCATTAGCTGTGATTCGCTTGATCTGCCGACCAATCATCTTAATCTACAAACCCGCTCTTTCTCAAACCACTCTATCACATTAACGCCGCAAATTGGCTACCGGCATTGTTGCCAAGCGACGATGCGTTGTAAATCTCATCGCAGTAAAAAAAATTACGTTCAGTAGCGCAGGTCCCTGAAAGCGCAAAGGCGGCTGCCGCGTTTACCTTGCCCTAAGACCGTGTCTGAAGCTGCGGATATCCGTCCCGAGAACACATGGATCAAATAGAATTATGAAACAACAACGGGAGCAGGCTGAGCAGAAAGAATGTGATAAACCACTGATGATGAAGTGGTAACTTTCATTATTTGGGTATTGTTCCAAATTTTCAGAGTTTCCATTGAAAACTCCATGAAAATGGCCAGTGTTCTAAACTTCCTGCTTGCATGTTTTAAACTCTTGCTAATTTGCGTAGGCCGTGATCATTCTGTTTCCCTGCAAAATATCAGCGGGCACCCATGTGTAGTAGGCAGTTAACAATCGTGGGCGGAATAAGCAGGATCAGTATTGACCTACATGTAGGCTACTTATACAAAAACTGTGGGCCAATATCGCTTTTCGACCGACCTTTATCAAATTTTGATATCGTCGTTGCTTTTTCTCACATTTAATTGTTAGGAAATAAAAAAAATTCCGCTTACCACAGGCATACGAAGATTCACAACCACCAAATAAATCATTTTCGACGAGCTCGAGGTGGTAGTCTTCTCGCTCCGAATAATGATTCTTGTCTGTGGAAGGTAAATATCTGTTGTGACTAACTGTCTTGTGTTTTCGTAGACAACAGCCCATAGCTATAGTCCGACTCACCTGGTGCCGTCAGCTCTTGGAGCTCTGGCACCCTACAGAAACTAATTTGAGGCGGTCTTTATATTCGATTCTATTTACTTTATTAACAAATGACAAACGTTGTCCTCACAAGAATATTTCTACATACGAAGAATGGCTACAGATGTAAGAAGAAACACACACACACACACACACACACACACACACATGCACGCACACGCACATAATTATATGTGTGTTTGTTATACATACGAAGTAGGACTACGCTTTATGTATTGGATTGGCGTCTATTTTTAGCAAATGCATTTCTGGCATAAATAGGTCTATTATGACAGCCACGCATCTCATCACTACGTCTCTAGCCTATAGGCTATGTTAGGCACTGTCGCCTAAAATAATACGCAGGCCGTGGGTCGATGGGGATATAGGCTACCCGAGTCGTTGTAAACAGAAATTATTATCGACCAATAAAGAGCGTATAACCATAGATATGGGTATAACCTAGGCTGCCGGTACTCTGCGTATTGCACTTGCCTGTTTGAAAGTGAGAAACAACCGACTTACAGCTGATGCTGCTGTGTTCATAAAAAGAAGTATCGCGTGCCTGTTTCAATTTATTTCAACTTTCAATTCAATTTTTTCTCCTGAACCAAAAACGTAATACAATACAATTGCAGTGAACATACTCGAAGTTGTGGATATCCAGGAGGAGACCCAGAAGAGAAGGAGAATTCCGCTGGTAGAGTCACCTAGTAATAGTATTAATTAGCTGTAATAAAAATACCGTTGGATAACGCATGACAGTCAGTTTATACAATCATGGGAACACACAGACAATCTGAATATGTCTTATGAAGGCTACAAATTATAGTCCTACTAGGCCCTCCTATATAGCCCATCTATAGCGCAAGGCTACTTGAGTAACACTTAGCTAACACGTCTAGACCTACTGAGTAAAAAGTAAGCATTGAAGTCATTTGTTGGATACTAACACTGGCATTGCTTGAGTAACACTTAGCTAACACGTCTATATAGGCCTACTGAATAAAAACTAAGCTATGATTTTGATGAACACCAGGTATTTGACGAATAGATAATGGATTGCTATTCCAAGTCATTGCTCCTGCAAATCTGATGTGAAAAACCTAGTGTTTGCATAAGCAAAGGGTGTCAATCATGTCAATATAATTAACTTCAAACTTCTCTGGAAGTAGAAATGAATTTCGGAGGGACGGAAGATGACATGTCTACAAATTACTGGTAACGAACTGTGCTCGTAACGATACATAGGGTAAAATTCGCCTAGCTGTACCGTCCAAAATTAATAATTTCGATTTCTAGTAAATTAGATTCTATAGAAAGGTGGCTGGTATGAGGATCGTGTGGAACACAAGCATCAAACGGATAGCTTGTGTATGTAGAATGGTTAGACTCTGTAGGTTAAATTTATAAGTAAAAGTCCATAATTATTATATTGCAATAAGCAAAATATGGATAGACAAGGGTGAAAGAAAACAATATGCTGTGTCGGCAGCCATAACAGATTATTGTAATACTCTAGCTGGTTGCACACAATTAGGTGTTTATGCTTACCTAGATAAATTAATTACTAGCATGGCGACTATGCAACAAGAGTTCCGACTACGTCTAGCAAAGGTTTACAAAATCGCCACCGAACTTTAACAGATTTGGCAAAATCACAGTGTAACAACTGCCACAACGTTGATGACATTAACATGACCACTGGCCAGTAAGTACTGTTGTCATGCCTTTGTATGGACTTTGAGGAAGCCTGAGGAAGCAACAATAAAATGACTTCGAGTCTCGAGATTAAATGTTTGAGCAGAGTCGTTTTAACGCCTAGGCACGCGAGGCACATACCTAGGGCCCCGCGCAACAACGGGGCCCTCGGCGGCCATAACCAAAACTACCTCACAGACTCGTAATAGCAAATACGATAATATTACTTGACTTACCTTAACTTAATTATTAGACTATTATTGTTATTAACTTTATTAACTTTATTATTTTTATTATTTGTCCTAACGATTCTGCATATAAACAATAGTAATCAATAGGCCTACATCTTAAAACAAACGACGACATTTTAGCTACAAAGATATTATGGGCACTATAAAAGTAGTCTATTAGGCCTACTGAAACAAATCAAGAAATTTAACTCTCGGTGCTCAACTTTTTATTCGTCTCCTTTTAACAATACTTTCAAATAATTTTTATGTCTGAAGATCTTGCACCTGTGTCCTCGTAGTTCCCATCGGCCCAGGGCTGTTTTTAAGGTTGTTTTAGAACTGCACAACTCCTTTCCTGTCCCATCATCCATGGCAAATTACTTCCAATCGGAGGACAATTACCGTTTTTTTACGAGTTTTAACTGTACAGAAGTGCTTCTCAACTGCACATATCCATTTAGAACTGCACATTTTGTGCACAACTGCACGTTAAAAGAACCCTGCTTCGGTCAATTGAGAAATCTCGAAAATGTCTGTACTTCTTCTCTGTTGTCTATTCTGCATGTATGCCTATGCACATAATTATATACATTTCATATACATCATACGTAATAGGCCTATAGTGGTTTATTAGCATGTGTCAAAAGACCTAAAATGCCCAAGAAGTATGGATCTGGTGGAAACGGAGTGTGAGAAAGAGATAGCCTTAAAAACTATAATCCTACACAGATATCCGTAAACAGTAAAAGCATGTAAAAAATAATAATGCAGAGTTTAAAGCCACAGACTGTGACAGACATTCTCAGAGGATCATCATTTTGTCATCTTGTTGCAGCATCGTCCTCATTCGTCCTGCGTCTACTGTTGCTACGTAGGCCTATAGGACTTCTTCAATGAACTTTCACCATGCAGGAAGTCCTGGGGTGTTTGTGATGACTGCCATATACTCACTTTTTGTGCACCCAGTTTACCAACATGGTTTTATCATTAACCATGCCAATCAAATAACGCATGTCTATGGAAGTATTGTGAATGCTGTTATTACTGGAAGCGACAATATCAGTTCCTACTACGCTGGCGAGTGATTTTTCATTAAACACCTTGAAGCTTTGTAGTAACTGTTATCACCGCAACCCGCTGTTTTGTAGTCTCCCGAAGTTCAACCACATTACCACCGTGTGACAAGACCAGCCTCAAATGATGGTCAAGCAAGCAACATTTGGAACTGCATTTTGATGTATAAAATAATGTCTGAAGGACTGTGAACTGTCGGCCTACCTCGCAGATAACATGCCGAAATCGGACAACATTATGATCATGTAGGTCTAATCGTGGCCGCGATAATCAGAGTAGGCTGGTGTAGGCTATTCGCGTCAGCGCAAAAACTAAAACTGGAGAACGGACCTCTAACGACCACTGCCCGTCGTGCTCATAGCAGTTGGTCTTCCAGCACCGACATGTATTGAGATGACCAAGAGCTTCTATTTTGCAATGTAGCTTAAAGTTTATTTGCTAGGCTATGTAGTATTTGTAAGAATTAGCATTCGTGCTAGCAACCAACTGCGTGAAGCGTTCTGAAAGCAACTTGATGCCGATGAATAAAAAAAATTCATAAATATGCAATTAATAGGCTTAGGTCTATATATTATGCAAAACCTAGAAACTGTCGTAGCTGTAATAACAAATACAATGTTCACATAAAATGCAATCACATTATAAGCGACCTAGGTCTATCAAAAATGGAAGATTTACAAATTTTCAGATGAAAGTCACCAGTCATAGAACTTCCGCTAAATATGCTATTCAATTCATTGATCGATGTTAAAAGATTGATCTTTGGATGAAAAGTGATTTAGCTTTAACTCATATTGTAAATATTGAAACCTGCCAAATAAAAATATCCTCCTCCTACAATCAGTTGTTTCCTTCTTCCGTTGTAACACGATCTCAGTGGCATTCGGATCCGCGTCTTTTCTTGTTGTTCTTCTGCGGTTGGACAAAGAATTCGGTTCCACTTAAGATCAGAATCCAAGAGAATCACTCGATCATTTTGTGTGTCAGAGACAAACAATTGATCGTCTGAATCGAGTGAGAGATATCGAGGATTTTTCAGTTTTTGTGTTTCATTTGAAGGAATGAAACGACGGATGACCATCTGTCCATCTCTCGTCAGTTCACTTACCACCCACATCCATTCCTCCATTCCTCCACTTGTCCCTCTCTCCCGCACATCCTCTTTTTCCACCCACTGGTGAAGGATGCAGAAATTCCCTATGGATGTTTCCACTGCATGAATTGAGTTTTCCATATCTGTTGGTAACTGAATCGATCGAAGAAGTTCTGCGTCTGATCCATAGATATTCAGAATGGACGACCAAGAAGTGACCAACAATAAATGACCATTACTGGATACTGACAGAGTTTGTGGCGCATCATCAATGGTCAACCATCTGATGATTTTGTGATGGTAATCTGTTTCTTTAGTTATCTTCCAGACGCATTTCTCTATTTGGTCAGAAACGTAGAGACAATTTCCCTTCTCACTGGAGCCAATGTCCATAGGATCTTCGATCTCGTTTATTTCAATTTCCTCCTGAAGATGAAATGGATTTCGACTCTCAAAACCACGAATTACACGAGGAAATGATTGACAGAGGATGTAGATTTTATTTTGCAGTGTTGTCACTCCACGCACAACTTCATTTCTTCCTATACGAATTCTCTCCGTCAAGCTTATTGAAATTGGACGCACAACAACTGCAAGAGCAAAATAATTATTGTCATTGATACACTAATATTATTTACTGTCAGATTTGCTTCACCCTATATATTTTTATTTTTGGTTGACAGTTAACATTTTATTGCTAGAAATAGGTTTATTTTCATTGTTTCGTATTTATTATTGTCTGCGTTTTAAAACTCAGTGATAGAATATATTATTAAATAAGCATACGATTGCCTACTTCATGCATGACTCTCTTATTTTACTCGCTGTCGTCTGTCGTCGACTTTCAGTGGCTGCGAATAGCCGACTAGTTGTCTGCTATAATAAAGTAGGACTCTTTTTCTATTACTGACCTTTGTCAAAAATCTCTTACTCAGCCTCTATTTTCATTCATTATCAAATTTTTCTAAATACTATTTACAGTTTCAACCGTTTCAGTTTCCTTCTCATATCCGTCACCGATAAATTGTATGCAAAAATATTTTACCAGCTTTATCTGTCTTCACATAAGAACTCACCAACTGTTTTCTTGAATTGATTTTGATCAATGTCAATTACTATTGGTCCGATGTCTTCGGAAGTAGATGGTCCAATTTTTTCACAACCAAAGAATACATCTTTCAGCTGATTAGATTCGTACAGCGTCTGAAGATTTTCAACGGCTGCTTCTGATCGATACCAGATCCAAACGACGACAGTCTGTCTGTCCAGTTGAGGGTAGAGAAACTCTATTTCTTCCTCCTTCAGTTGACAGATGAGTTCATCTGTTTGTTGCGATCTTGATTTGATTCCATCTGGAAGGTCGATGATTCTTTGATGAATCAGCTGTGGGTCCATATGCTCAGTGTCCGTGCTACCACAATTTCTTACTTTGACTTTAATTACCACTAAAACAGCAAACATTCTAGCACATGTAGAACTAATGTTTCAGTTATGATCTTAGAAAGTGCAGATTCAAGTCATTCAACCACTCGATAGTTAGGCCTATAGTAGGCTAAGGCAGTGAATGGTTCGTGCTTTGTCTATGTGGTTCCTCTGGATGAAGTCCCTTTCAAATAGGCTAATTGAAATTGAAATCGATTATCGAAATACGATTTCTAACAAACTTGGGCAATATCCAAAAACACGAGATCGATTTTCAAAGCAAATGTTAAAATTGAATAGAAGCACAAGTAGGGCCTACCACGATGAACAAGTTTTTCAATTGGTTGCAAAATATGTCAAGTGAAGGAGAAGGGTTCGGCAAAAACAGAGGCAGTGAAAACTTGGTTTGCATCTTTGTGAGAAAAGGCATTAAACCAGTTCATTAATTTTAATGCTGTTGCACTCAACCAGCAAGAGGGTCGATTGACGGATCAACAGCTGTGAGGACCAAGATGACAAGCCATGAGACGCCTTTATCTAAAGGTTTTGGAATTTAACTATAAATAATCAAACATATCTAGTGAATAATTGATTTTATTCTGCCTGAGCTTTCCTCCCATCTCAGCTAAAGTCTTTTTAATGAGAAATTACTTTCTTTCTATCGTTCTTCACAAAGTAAAAAACCATGGCTGTATAGCCGTCTTTAACATGTAGCCTTCATGTAGGCCTGCAGTTGATCACAAATGTCCTTTTGCAACATGGTGGCCGCTGCTGTAAGTGGGGGGGTGGGTGGGTGATCGACTAATAATGGAACTGAAAACATGAATACTGAACCTTCCATTGACGAAATGCAATGGCCTTGATGGATTTCACTACAAGCAAGATCCAGTGGCTTGCTCGTTCCTCTTCCTATGACATGTATCTCTATCTCATATTCTCATTTGTCTCATTTTTCTTTACCACTTTTCTCTCTCTGCCTGAGCCTTTCACTCTCTGTAGTTTTAAGTTAAAACAATGCGCTACACCCTAGTGACTTTCGTTTCTGGGTCCACACAGCAATGATCACCATTGGCGGGATGAGCAAGTAGGACGCAGGATCGATTCCTGCAACCCTCCAGAAGGTTCACTCAGCACAAGATGGCGATGGTGAAATGAGTAGTAGAATGTTAGGGACTCCTTGCATGGCTGCCCTATTGAACTAAACGCGACTTCTGTAATAATTTGTGATCATCCATTCATTACTGATTCTAATCATACCGCGTTTGTCGGTTTGAAATAAAAAGATTAACCATAAAAAGCTCATTGTCACGAACTCTTCAATGTACCAGGAATCAAACATCTTTTTCTGCGATTTAAAATGCTAGAGCTGGAACTGCCATCGTAATTTTAAAGTTGGGTAGACCTATGCAAAATACGACTAAACAAAATTAATTAGACAGTTTCATATCAAGGTCACAGTTTGATCTTCGGGTAATTATTTAGAACTGGATGTAGGTCTATAGCTTATTGTGGTAAAGAAAACAATGAATTATTCATGATCATTGAGATGAAATTTGTTTTATGAACCTCCTCCGTTTCTGACGATCCTTGTCACAGTTGTTTGGTTCGTTTGTCGAAGACATTTGACGAAAGATGAGAACGTTTTGTTGTCGAAGGATCTCACAAAGTGTAACAGTTCAGCGTTCTTATCTTGTGTTGAACGTTGTCGTTTAATGAAGTGACGTTGTTCTTCCGTTATGCAGTTGAGGGAAAGCAACGCATCCATGAACTCGTCATTCGGTTGAATATTTTCTAGGAGATAATTTCGGTTGTTTCTAATGATCGCAGACCTCGTCCGGGTTTTATAATAGAAATCTGAAAATATCGAAAAATCGGTGACGCGACAAAAGTATGCAGGACAAAGTGCACTGACAAAATGCGCGCAGTCGCAAAAGAGCGCAGTCACAAAAGGGCTCAGACAAATGCGCGCAGTCACAAAAGTGCGCAGGGTGAATGCGCGCCGACGAAAGTGCACACAAAAATGAGACAATACACTTGTTAAAACACGGAGAATTTTACTGCAATGTACATGAAATTTTTTGAATTAGAACTAAGCCAGAATAATTGTAAAAACTTAAACAGTTCAATGACTAGCATAATTATGTGATACAATGATGACTACCGATTTATCAGTTTGTGTTGTATTATTCCTTCGGTAGTTCGAAAATGGCTTGTGATTATGCAAGTAGGTTACGTGCACTGTCGTGCAGCTTCAAGAGTAGGCTAGTGTTTGGAATGCACCTCACCTTCCAGGCAACGCCAGATTGCCTTCTTGAACCATCGTCTCGTTATTATTCTTCGATAAAAGCAGACGTCGACTGATGCGAGAGACCTCGTGATTTCCTCGTCTCTGCTGTGCTCTGTCGTTGAATTCAATGTCAAATGGAGAAAGGTCCTTTGCAGGATAATGTCTAACACCTCCAGCGGAAGATCGTAAAGCTCAAATGTGAAAAATACGACATGCAACAGTTGCAGACAATATTCGATATTCTATGATTTTTTAATGTAAGATTAAATGAAAGATGTAAAATGAAGTAAAAGTGGGGCCCGGTAGAGTAGTGGATAACACGCTGGCGCAGAAAGCGAGAGGTAGCGAGTCCGAGCCCCCTCTGGGCGGACATAATATGCTTTGCAGGCTGCTAGTATTAGTGCCGTGTATTGCAGGGTGTCTGTTGAGTTAGTATAGTTAAGATCTGTGTATTCTGTGATCTGCGTTCTTGTGAATTGTTTAAATTGCATAATTATTGTACAGTGTACAATGTACATTCTAACCGGTTGCGTTGTGTCAACCCGATTGTTGAATAAACGAAAATTATCATCATTATTATAAAATGGCGTAAAGTCATGCAGTTAAACAAGAGTTTTAATTAGTGCAATTCAAATAGTTGTATTGTGGCGAACCAGGTCGCTACAAGCTATCTTACTTATTTACTAAAGTAAGGCCGCTATTTCTATTGCGAATTCATGGGTGCTATGCTTAGCGCGGATCGATGCGGTCATCGCTATATTTAGCTTCCCATGCATTTGTCAGTGGAATATTCCGCCACCTGCGATTTCTGATTGGTTGGACATCACGCGATGTTTTTGGCGGCAGGAAGCGGCCTGCCTAGGCAAGTTGACGCGCAAATCGTTAGTCGGGCAACAGAATTGGAAGGGGTGAGATCTGCGCTGGTAGAAATTGCAAATCGTGGTAAAATTGCGGCTGTTTCCGACTCTGACCGTTTCCTGAAGCCCGGAAGACAAGGTTCTTTGGGTTTCTGTTTACCGATGTGTGATGGTTGAATATTTTCGGCACCGATTGAATAAATAATCGACTTTCTACGGGGGAAGATTGCGACATTAGCAGAAGACACAATAACTTTGTCAGGACAAGAAAACGTGGGAGCGACTGTCCTAAATATCAGTGGGAACAGGGAAGTATCGATACACTTGTCTCATGAGCTCGAACCTGAATTAAGTTGTAAACTGATAAAAGTTATATTGCTAGTTTGGCTGAAACTTTAATAGTGATAAGGGCTGTCTGTGCATTGACCCGAACGACTATAAATAAAACGAAGACACAGATTGTATTAGATAGGCCTAAATAGTGAACTTTATTGTTAACTCTGTTTTACTTGTGTGTGTAGATATGATTGCCAATTAATGACGAACCGTCACACGGTTAATTCTATAATAAATAAAGCTAGATAAGAGAATTGTGAATTGACTATTACTGTTAAGCTATAGATGGACTCTGACAGCGATACAGACAGTGTCATGGAGGCAAGGTTGGAAGAAGACAAGGGAGGTCTTAAAGGAAGTGTTGCTATAGGAACGACAGACAATTACACAGACTTTGACCCGATTTTAATGCATACACAAATGACAAAAATAGAGCAACTTATAGAGCGCCAGAATAATACCTTGACTAGTTTAGCCGAAGAACTGAATGTAGTTTCCATGCAACAAGACCGACTGAATTCCCGCCAGGAGGAAAGTGAAGCAAGGGTTAAGTCCTTAACTGATGGTATAGTGGGTGGTGGAGCTAGGGGAAATGTTGAGGAATCGAACCCAGATAAGTACCCATTTAGTGGGGCTGTCGTGATCTCAACAGACACCGCAGACATATGTCCAATATCGGCTCATCCTGAGGAAGAAGGTAACCAGAGAAGCTCACACCCTAGGTTAGGATTCGAACGTGCCTCCATCAGTACTAAGGAAACCCTGCAGGGTAAAGTGAGGCCCATTACTGAACAGAGAAACCAGGACCTGGGACCCGGACTTCCTCAACAACGCCTAGGGGAGCGCACGGAAATAGGTCCTATGAATTGGACTGGAGAACGGTGTGGAAGTCAGGCGACCCCGCGCGTAACAGTATTTCTTCCAAACGACCATTTGGCATTTATGATTTATGCAACATCTCTAGGCCTACTGAGACAGTGCTGTCACTACTAGTCTACTAGGCTTATGCCAAGTTATAATGTTCGAAATTTTGCACATTTCTGCATGTTCTGGATATGGCAGGTTTAAAGACGTTTACTCAATTTAATGTTTTCGCAAATATAGCCCCACATTTGCGGCTTTATAATTATTTCAGATAAATGCATTATTATGCATTGGACAAGCTTACCGATGTCGTAGACAGGATTTCAGCCTCTTCATCTGTTGTAAACTCGTGAAATGACGCTCTCACTAAAATTTTAATAATAGAAAGTTTATTAGGGTCTCGTCTCAGAATTCAGTCAACACTACTATGCATGATCCATTATTCATTCACTTGAAGATAATTTTGTCGACGTTTCGCTGCGATCTTTTCTTTTATCAGCATTGTTTCCAGTTTCCACAATGTTGAGACATCATCCTGTACATGCAACTCAAGTAGATTACCATATACTGTTATTGCAATTAATGACCTTCCAAGGAACACCTGGTAATCTCTACGAACTCTGCCTGCAATTATTGATGAGGGACGATCTCAGTAGCAGATTTAGCACGGGCCCGGGGGTCTGGTCGCCCCGGCGCCCTGGTTGGGTAAAAAATGGCGCACCTTGGCCCGTACTCATTTCTTAAGACTAAAATGTCCTTCACGGAAACTAAATTTTCATACTTTTACCAGTTAACTATATTATAATTTGTAATGACTTTACGCAATCACACCATGAATTTAACAGTCATTAAAGAACTACTTATTTTTATTTATTTCTATGGCCCATTGCTGCATTGCGCATATGAAAAAATTCAAATTGCCGTGATACAAATTTATATGAAATAATTTTTTTTTTTTAAACCGATACCGTATACGACCTTGACCTATCGTATGCTTGCTGTTCTTGGCGGTTGCTTTCAACAATTTCTCTGAAAGGAGCAAGGAGATTGCTTTTGATAAAATCAGACAATTTTATGCGATTTGCGTTAATATATGCTTTGTAAAAATATGTTTTGCTAAAATACATTTCAAAAAGTATAAATGATATTGTAGCTATCATTATTAATTCCTGAAAATTAAAATAATAGTAAATGTTATAGCAATCGGATTGGCGTCCGGCTGGATGACGTCGTGCTGATTGCAGATTCCTGTCATGAAATCTCATTGGAGTATGAATTTCCACGATTATACCCTTATCAAGCTTTATATCTAGGACTCTATTGCAATAATCAGCGGGCACGCATGCGCGAAAGAAGCGGTTACCAATACCATTAGGCGTAATGTTATAAGTTGGATCAATAAACCAATAATTATTGACCAATTTATACACAGAGTTTACATTGATTCTCTACTGAACTTGGTTAGTTTTGATTTTAGGCACTGCTTTTCTGTAATTATTTCATTGCTAGTAGACTAATGAAAATTGTTTCCGCTTACCTCTGGAGTATGATGATTGACTAAAACTCGCCTCCATACACCTCGTCCTATACCGATGTGAATCATAATCGAAGTTTAAGCTTTTCCGCCCAGCATAGATATTCTTGATTGTAGAAGATGAATATCTTTCGTGATCGACTCTCTTGAATTTTTTTAGACAGGCGCCCATCTTGCTCTTAGGCAATTATAGGCTACAGACATAATATTTGAGGCGGTCTGTATATTTGACTTTATTTGGTATTATTAAACAATGTTTCTTTCAAATGACCAACGTTATCTTCACGAGAAGTTTTCTGCATATGAAGAATGGCTACAGGTGCAAGAAGAAACACAATGTGATGACTCATGCAAAGTGGGCCTACAACGTCTCAGTCCTTGATTTGCGTTTACTATATTTAGAAAGAAATCATTCTGGCGCATGATAGCCAAACTTCTTGTCACTACGTCGGTACGTTTGGAGTACGAGAGCTCTGCGCCGACCTGAGTGTGGCGACGGCGGTGCGCCGGTCATTTTTAGTCGGCGGTGGCGGCGCGCCGACAAACAAAAATCAGCGGCGGCGGCGCCCACAAATTAATTGTCCGCGGCGGCGGCGCGTCGAGGCCGGCGCAGAGCTCTGGTTTAGACATGCTCGCATGAAATTATAAGCAATTCGTGGGCCAAGAGAAAATACCGATAAGAGATATCGCTTAATAAAGGAGCTAAGAACTAAGAACCTACTTTGCGCTCAACAAGTAGGGCTACCGTTGCCTATCGACTGCTAACAGACTGGCAGCAGTCATAAACACTTGCTGTTAGAGTTGAACCAGCCCGGTTGGATCACGCGGTTTCTGCTGAAACTTCTCGGGGACTTGCTCATCATCTATTCATCATCTATTTTTAGCTCAACCAATCACAGCTAGTGAAAGAACTACCAATCCCAGAAGAGAAACTAGAGGAGTCTAGGCTCCTTCAGTGTTTTTCCACATGTGGTTTTTCTGAAGTTATAAACGTGTGATTGGTTGAGCTAAAAATAGACCAGCTGCAGTGTTGCCACTGAGGTTTCAGAAATAAATTCAGATTTCCTTCCGAAAAACACCCAGCAAACCCCAGACAATTCATATACCTGGTAAGCTACTTAATTAGGCCCCTTTGTTCAAATTAAGTTGATTTTTCGCTTATTCGTATGAGGGTGAACAAAATGTTCGTCAAAGGAGTCGAACAAAATGTAACTACAACTTTAAAAATATCAATATTGTTAAAGTTGTCAGAGACTCGGCATCCATACTGACAAAAAAGCTTCAGCTAATCAATATATTCGTGTGCGCATACCAGAATTGTAAACACATAACACATGCCCCTTAAGTTTACGAAGTCTTAAAGTTGTCCGAGGTTTCCAGCCAAATTTTCTTAATACATCAACAATCCAGCGTTTTGACCACCTATTAGGCCTACTCTGCAACAACTAGGATATTATACCACTAGAGGATTGACCTCACCTACAGTGTATATCCAAGACCACCAAGACGATTGAAATCCGCAAAACCACGACATAAGTGACATATCGGCCCAGTATCTCCAAGGTGTCATGATGTGGCGCAGACATGCACAGGTCAGTCAGGACAGACCGGTGGAGAGAGTCGGAGGAGAGAGCATGGGACACATACGGGCATTGACCCAGGTTGTTCTTCATGCCTCTCTCTCAATATTCTCTTCATTCAGACAAGGTGGTCCAGCTGCTTCAAGATGTTAATGGCATGGAGCAGACCTGCTGACCGGACCGGTGAGAAGCTGGGTAACATGACGCGAGACAGACTCAGACAGAAAGTGGCGTCGGACTCCTACGGGCACTGTGCCTATGGATATTGATGATGATGACAGTGTATATAAGCTTATAATATTTATAGGGTGACACGAAAGTTCGTTCACCGTTTTCAAAATGCGCTATCTCAGTGACGTCTTCATATTTTAGTTATAATAATTTTGTCAGTGTATGCATCAGTCAAATGAAAGATACTGGTACAAATTTGATCATGATCCGGTCCGTTGTTGCTATTATTATTGTAAAGAATCTCGTCCTACTAGGGCTGGGCAAAAGACCACCAGGAACCGAGCTCCAGACCCTAGTCGTTAAGGCGATGTCCGTCCGTCGTGTAGTCCGGCGTCAACTGGGGATTGACGACTAGCCAGTCAGGCTTGAAACACTTTTATTCGACTTCAAGAAAACCCTCGTTAAGCTGTCCTCAGCCAACTTCTATAGCGCCAGAGTTCGGAGCAAGTTCGGAGCAAGTTCGGAGCAAGTTCGGAGCAATTCGCGTAGCGCCACTGTCTGAAAACTAATATACCACTGTCTACAGTAATTGCCAACACAGAATGCTGAATCGTCGTCGCGTAGAGGACCGCTGCTTCGCCAGCGCACGTCGAAGTCGGTGAAACGGGTCGGGTTTCGAACCAGAGTCGACGTCGTCGTTGCGTAGCGATAAAACTGAACCACTGCGCTCACCCGGTCGGAAACGTTGGCAGATCCGGAGTCGAATGGCGTCGTCGTTGCGTAGCGAGAATCACCAGACTCTCCGTCGACAGCAGCGTCGGATGGCAGAGAGAACGACTGTGGGTCAAGAATCGAACCCCAGCCACCAGCGTCGGACAGCAAAGGCTTACGAACCTTTCGTCGTCGACAGCGTCGGATCGTAGTCGTCGTAGATTCACGAAAGTCCCCAGACTTTCCGCCGTCAGCCGCGTCGAGTTACAGAAGAGCACGACTGTGGGTCAAGAATCGAACCCCAGCCACCAGCGTCGGACAGCAAAGGCTTACGAACCTTTCGTCGTCGACAGCGTCGGATCGTAGTCGTCGTAGATTCACCGTAGCGCTCTTCGAAGCGTTTTCTCCCGTACGACTCGTAGCTGCACTGCGCCTCGAACCTGTAACACTCGGCTGTCGCAGCTCCCTTCTATCTCACGGCGACCGCGTCGGCTGAATCTGCAGCTCGACGATCGTTGTAACAACTGTGTTCCTTGACGTGACTGTTTCGATCGCTGACTCTCGATGACTGCCGTGCCTGCGCACGCACTCGTATATATACGTATGCGCCAAGCCACGCCCATGCATATATTATGTAGACGCCGGACCACGCCCTGCATATATTATGTAGTCGCCTGTCAGGCCCAGGTAGACGCTTAGCCACGCCTTGCATAAATTAAGTAGACGGCATGTTGACGCTTAGCCACGCCTTGCATAAATTAAGTAGACGGCATGTTTCAACGATACACAGGCAGACAGGGACACGGACAATTAATTAAAACAAACTGCAGGGGCCTATTTTTACAACACGCCTCCCCCAGAAGCAATCCAAGGCCCACCTTGGAGCACTAACAGAAAATCTACCCGACAATCGGAGTAAAACATTAATTGTCCAACTATACAGCAAATGCAAGAGTATCTGTACCAAAAGAAAATCTAACACGTTTTCCAATCAGCAAAATGCTGTACATCAGCTTGCCACAGAAATAACTGCCACACGGTACCGTAATTAAAGACATCATAAATAGCCAAGCTGAATCGGGTGCGAAGTGCTTTTCGCGCACATCCCCCTTTTTGTTCGGCTCTTTTCTTACGGGTGCGAAGTGCCATCTCGGTCACAACCCCCTTTTATTTTTTTTTCTCGCCTGTTTTTCATGTCTCTGCCTGTTTTTCTTTTTCTTCTTTTTTTTTTTTTTTTTTAGGCTTATTTCTCTATTTTTTTTTCATTTCGGGTACGGTGTGAACTGTTTTGTTCACACCCCCCTTCTTTCTTCTCTTTTTTTTTCAAAACGACATAGCATAAGTACAAACAATTGAATAGCTAACTATACAGCTGGCAATTACGCCTAATCAAAAAAAATAAGCTCGGAGTCAGGCACGACTCAATAATTATTTCTGCAAAGAAAAAGAATGGAGATGGGAACCCGGCACGGCTCCATAACCATTCTATCCCCCCAGTCGCTCCCATCATCCGGACTCAATCATCTATCCAAATTACTTCCTGCGGCGACGGTACAGGAGTCAGAGCCGTAGGGATACAACCGTCGTAAATCCCTCGCAGGAGCTCATCCGGCCAGTGGGGGTATTTTCCGGACATAATCTCCACGAAGCATTCCACCGAAACAATGGGCGCCAGTTCGCGTCCCTGCCTTACGACGTGGGTAGCCTCAGAGCGCGTCATCCCCTGTCCCAAGACATCGGCAAAATCCGCACTAGAAATTTCGGGAAGAGGGTTGTCGTCCAGCACCGGATCAGGAATAGCAGACAGGAAATCATCATCTGATAACAGATCAGGAATATCGGGCAGATTATCTTCGTCGAAACCAAACACGAATTCGTCTAGAAAGTCGATGTCTTCCAACGCCATTGGTACGGCGGCATCGACACCACCTGAAGCCTCCAACACCGGGGCGACAGCCTCCGAAAGGAGGGTGGCTACCGAACCCAGAGCAGCGGGCGCCAAGGATGCCTCCCGGATTCGACGGATTCTTGCGGCGCGGCAATTCCTCTCATGCCTCCATCTGAGCTTCCGTGCATTCGGTCCTTCGAAAGCGGTTCCGCAGAACGAGCAGCACTTAGCATCGGACGACTCCATATTTCTCGACTGGTGCGGTCCACTGCCGCTAGCGTCCTTATGTGGATAGTTTCGGACATGCGCAGTCCGCCGGCGTCGCTTGGCCAAGGGCACGCACGTGCATAATTGGCAACGCCGATCGGCACGCACAATCGTCGGCCCCTTGTGGGGCGCGATCCTCCAGTCATTTTTCGGGTCAACCCTCCGGTCATTTTTCGGGTCGACCTTCCGGTCATTTTTTGGGTCGACCTTCCGGTCATTTTTTTTTAATTGCGTAGGATGCACCCACAAGTCATGCGCCCTCAAGGATTTTTCGATATTTGCAACGCGCAGGTCAGGAAGTGAATCAGCAGTTAACATCGCAGGCTGTTCATTCAAATTCACCACACGAATGCACATTTTATCATCATCATCATTCAGCACAACTCTAGCTACATGCAATCCCGGCCGAATCTCTTTAGATTCAGTCATCCACGCTTCAGCTGTGGTCGTCAAATCACGATATTGCGTCCTACAAGGGATATCGCACTGCGAACGAGGAAGAACAGTTGTCTCCTCAGCAACAATAACCCTGCGACACCAAAGCGAACCATTGCCCTTAACTAAAGGAATGCGGCGTCTACCAACAAAGAGTGCACCCTGACCAAAACCAAGTCGACAGCGGTGTTGCCTCAACCAATCCATTCCCAGCATTGGTTCCCCAATCTGGTCAGAGACGAGAAAATTAGTCTCAATGGAAAAACCTCTGGAAATCCTGATTGGGACGTCGACCTGACCCAAAACCCTTATCTGTGTTCCGTTAGCAGCCAAGAGAATGCGAGTGCTAGGCTGGAGCAACAACCCATCAACATCAGACGAGGGAACCAGGCTTACCTCCGAACCAGTGTCCACGAGGAACGTTCTTTGCCGTCCGTTGATCACTCCATGGATGTAGATCGCGTTGTTCGTCACGCCAGTTGCTCTGTCTCTCGTTGTATGGTTGGTGACGGTCTCTTGCTCGGTCGTCGGCTGGCCCGAATCGCGTGCGTCGTCGTTCCGGCGGTCTGGAAACTGTCGGCGCTGTCGGCACTGGCGTGCGTAGTGCCCTGGGGACCCGCATTTGAAACAGGTCGACCCACGTCCCAGACTTCCTGATGCGTTACCTTGAGACGGAATGGTCGGCGGAGCCATCGGTGCGGAGTTGAAGTTCGTCCTGTTCGAGCTTCGAAGTCCCTCCAGCTGTCGGCAGATTCTTTCTTCCATGTCCTGCTGCCACTTGCGCTGGGCAGTGAAGAAGTCGTCCAGCTGAGACTGAAGCTGTCCTCTGGTGTCGGCCTCCTGAGTTCCTCTTATTCGATTCGCCGGTCTGCGACGATCCTCCAGGTCTGCGGTCTGTTGATACGCCGACAAGCGTAGAGCTGTTCGGTACGCCTCGTCGATCGTCTTCGGTTCCCGTTCTCTCACCTTTAGAGACAGCTCCCGGTCACGGATAGCTTCAAGGAAGGCGTCCTTAGCAACGATCTCGGTCGTCTCGTTCGACGGCACTGGATAGGCGAGAACGACAAGTCTCCGGATGTCGTGCAGCAGATCTCCCAGACTTTCATCCGCCCTCTGTCGACGATAGTAGAGTTGCGCACGAAAAGTCTCAGCTTGACCTTCCGCGCCGTATCGTTGACGAAGTCTCTCGACCAGCTGTTCATACGTCACCTCCGTTCGCGCTCCAAAGTCCCACAACAGCTGCGTTGCTGCCTTTTCCAAGGAAACACGGAGGAAGTCGACTTTGTCGATTGCCGTCCATCTATTGTGGCGTGCGCAGACGTCGAATTGTGCCAAGAACGATTCGAGAGACCCAGTCCCATCGAATTTTGCTGGTTTCATGGTCATCTTCCGTTCGCTGACCAAGCGACTGACGTTGTCCAAGACTTTCGTCTCCAAAGCGCTGACGTCTGTTTCGGAAATCAGCAGTCTTTTGCGATCCTTCTTCGGCGGGTCATCGAAGTCGATTCTCTCCAGAAAGCGGCTGGACTCGACCTCAAAGTCGACCAGGGCGTCCTTTCTTGGCGGTACTGGCGGCGAAGCAGTCGGGAAGCCAGAGACACTTTCTTCCATCCCCGCAGTGTTCCACATTGTCGCTGAATTTCGCTCCACAGGCTGCAATCAGTTCGTAGCTGGGACCAGCTTTGTAGAAGTCCGACGGAATCCAATCACTCCACTTCACGGTACCAGTTTGTAAAGAATCTCGTCCTACTAGGGCTGGGCAAAAGACCACCAGGAACCGAGCTCCAGACCCTAGTCGTTAAGGCGATGTCCGTCCGTCGTGTAGTCCGGCGTCAACTGGGGATTGACGACTAGCCAGTCAGGCTTGAAACACTTTTATTCGACTTCAAGAAAACCCTCGTTAAGCTGTCCTCAGCCAACTTCTATAGCGCCAGAGTTCGGAGCAAGTTCGGAGCAAGTTCGGAGCAAGTTCGGAGCAATTCGCGTAGCGCCACTGTCTGAAAACTAATATACCACTGTCTACAGTAATTGCCAACACAGAATGCTGAATCGTCGTCGCGTAGAGGACCGCTGCTTCGCCAGCGCACGTCGAAGTCGGTGAAACGGGTCGGGTTTCGAACCAGAGTCGACGTCGTCGTTGCGTAGCGATAAAACTGAACCACTGCGCTCACCCGGTCGGAAACGTTGGCAGATCCGGAGTCGAATGGCGTCGTCGTTGCGTAGCGAGAATCACCAGACTCTCCGTCGACAGCAGCGTCGGATGGCAGAGAGAACGACTGTGGGTCAAGAATCGAACCCCAGCCACCAGCGTCGGACAGCAAAGGCTTACGAACCTTTCGTCGTCGACAGCGTCGGATCGTAGTCGTCGTAGATTCACGAAAGTCCCCAGACTTTCCGCCGTCAGCCGCGTCGAGTTACAGAAGAGCACGACTGTGGGTCAAGAATCGAACCCCAGCCACCAGCGTCGGACAGCAAAGGCTTACGAACCTTTCGTCGTCGACAGCGTCGGATCGTAGTCGTCGTAGATTCACCGTAGCGCTCTTCGAAGCGTTTTCTCCCGTACGACTCGTAGCTGCACTGCGCCTCGAACCTGTAACACTCGGCTGTCGCAGCTCCCTTCTATCTCACGGCGACCGCGTCGGCTGAATCTGCAGCTCGACGATCGTTGTAACAACTGTGTTCCTTGACGTGACTGTTTCGATCGCTGACTCTCGATGACTGCCGTGCCTGCGCACGCACTCGTATATATACGTATGCGCCAAGCCACGCCCATGCATATATTATGTAGACGCCGGACCACGCCCTGCATATATTATGTAGTCGCCTGTCAGGCCCAGGTAGACGCTTAGCCACGCCTTGCATAAATTAAGTAGACGGCATGTTGACGCTTAGCCACGCCTTGCATAAATTAAGTAGACGGCATGTTTCAACGATACACAGGCAGACAGGGACACGGACAATTAATTAAAACAAACTGCAGGGGCCTATTTTTACAACATTATTTTTTAAATGTAGAGTCGACCAGTTGTGGAAAAAACTGCGTTCATCAAATTAACGCTCGTTCAAACTAAGGCCTAAATATCTCGGTCAATATGATTCAGATTTCGAAAATATTTGGCCAGCATAGGCTATAGGCTTACAGGACTGACACGAGTGACATGTATATGAAGCATCGTTAAGTCAACCGTACGTAAAAATAATGACATCACGCATTTTCTAGCTCGTGCCTAGATATGGGTTAAAGCAGCCGGCGTCACGAAATAATGTCTCCCCCCCAAAAAAAACAGAGTCTCCACCTTGCTGATACAGAGTCTCCGGGGGGAGACTCTGTATCGGAACAAAGTCTCCCCATTGAAATAGAATCTCCCCCTCTACGATACAAAGTCTCCCCTACTAACAATCGCCCCTTATATTTCCGGACTTAGGTCCTAAAGTGTATATTTTGTTAAATAAATGACTTTGTGTTCTTTAGTGGAATTGGACATTAATAAATTTGAAGTTGGCCTAATAACGAGAATCTTATGAAGTAGGCTAAGTTTAAATGTTTTATGCTAATGGGCGTAATTGTAGCATAGTTATAGGCCTAGCATCACGGGATGTCGGGCCACTTAGGTCATTATAGCGCAGCGGAGAGCTTAGGCTCAAATAGACTAGTATACACAATACAGTCGTAGTTTAGACCTACATCACTATGATAAATTATGAATAGACCCAGGTCTACTATGGTTTCAATCAGGTAGGCCTACTTTGAACAACAACCGACTAGTAAAGCAGACCATATTCGGAATGATCGACGGTACGGGAATTAGAGGAAGACCAAGTAGAGAATGGTTGGACGATGTCCGGGATTGGTGCGGTATGGACATACATGGACTCAGCCTGATAGCACAAGAGAAGAGTGCATGGAGACAAACAGAGAAACTTGCGATTGACACCAACGGGTGTTGAACCCACGGACGATTATGATGATGATGATGATGATGAGGCCTACTTTAGTTGACATTTGTTAAGACATTTAAGGTCTATGGTAAATATGTACTGTGTTGATGAAAACAGTGCTTAGACAGATATAAATGGATTGGTGACAAAATTCTTCATTAAATCAAACCTGATAAAATCATGAAAATAATTCTTGATTATATAGAAGCTGGATTGGCGAAAGCAATTATTCTTGAGGAAATAGAAGTTTAGACTTATGGACAGAATTTTGATTAACCAATAACATTAAGAATAATAATAGGCCTAATAATAATAGGCCTAATAATAATAATAATAATAATAATAATAATACTGCTGCTGCTACTACTACTAATAGTAATAATTTTAAAAATAAAAAATATAAAATAATACCATGCATCCTGCTTTGATTGATCTCCCCTCCCCTACGCGAAAAGTTATTGTCTTGGTCTGCTCTTTGTCTACTCTCTACGTCAAATAAGATCTTTTCTCCGGTGCTTATGCGTCGAGATCGCCTCTGATCACTCTATAGATGTCCAGATACGAGACGATATTTATTATTCATGATTATTGTCATCATTTTTTCTTATTTTGCGGCGATCCATTCATAACTATTATTATTATTATTATTATTATTATTATTATTATTATTATTATTATTATTATTATTATTATTATTATTATTATTATTATTATTATTATTATTATTATTATTATTGTTATTATTATTATTGTTGTTGTTGTTGTTGTTGTTGTTGTTGTTGTTGTTGTGATCCTGCTTAAACCCATGCATAACCGCCTCCGTTAAGCGAGATGACGTCAGCAGCAATGGTTCCATGACAATTGGTCTACAGACAACTCGCCTAACGACAAGTGGTCCTCTGACAATTCGTCTAACGACAACTGCCAGTCTACAGACGAATTGTATTGATGAAATAGAAGCCGGATTGATGAAAAAACGCTAAATGGTTTTCTAGCTTAAATCGAAGCTGGATCGATGATTCTCATTCATGTATTTCAACATGCATCCAGCTTCTAGTTCAGATCTAAAAATCCTTCTATTTCTCGCTCGCTATTTTCGTCAATCCAGCTTCTATTTTCATATATATAAAGATACCCTCGTCCAGTTTCCATTACTTAATCGTTTTTTCATCAATCCAGTTTCTGTTTCAGATATAGAAATACCTTCATCCAGCTTTTATTTCTCATGCGCTATTTTCGTCAATCCAGCTTCTACTTCACCAGGTCATGTAAAAGAACCTTCATCCAGATTCCAGTTCTCTTGCGTTTTTTCATCGATCCAACCTCCATTTAACCTGCAAACACTTTCATCCAGCTTCCATTTCTCAAGCGCTGGACCAGTTGTCTGTAGACCAGATGCCTTTAGACGAATTGTCTGGGGACCACATGTCGTTAGACCAACCCCGAGGGAGACTTTGTTTCGGCAGGGGATGAAATATTCTCTCCCCCACGGAGACTTTATTTCAGAATGAAGTCTCGGGGGCGAATCTATTCTGAAACAGATCCTCCGAGGGAAGAATCTGTTTCGAAATAAAATCTCCGGGGGAGTGACTTTTAGGGGGGAAACTCTGTCACGCGACACCGGCCTCGTCTGACCTGCCCATCTATCTAACCGCCTGGCTGTCTGTCAGTTTTTTCTTGATGGTCTCCCGAAGTTCGGCCAAAATTACAAACGCGCAACGTGCATGAATGTCTTCAGAACTGATATGAGCAGCACCGGTAGGCTACCGTAAGTCACAATCGGAATTCTATAATAGAAATTGGCTACGATTAAGCAGATTATAATGTATAATAATTATTATTGTTTGAGTCTTTGGATGAAAAGTAATTTAGTTTTGACTCCTAATATTGTAAATATTAAATCCTGCCAAATAAAAATATCCTCCTCCTACAATCAGTTGTTTCCTTCTTCAGTCGTAACAGGATCTCAGTGGCATTCGGATCCTCGTCTCGTCTTCTTCTTGTTCTTCTGCTGTTGGACAAAGAATCCGATTCCATTTAAGATCGGAATCCAAGAGAATCACTCGATCGTTTCCTGTGTCACACACAAACAATTGATCGTCTGAATCGAGTGAGAGATATCGAGGATTTTTCAGCTTTTGTGTTTCAATTGAAAAGATAAAACGACGGATGACCATCTCTCCATCTCTGGTCAGCTCACTTACGACCCACACCCACTCCTTCATTTTTCCACTTGACTCTCTCTCCCGCACATCCTTTTTTGCCATCCATTGGTGAAGGATGTAAAAATTCCCAATGGATGTTTCCACTGCATGAATTGAGTTTTCCATATCTCTTGGTAACTGAATCGATCGAAGAAGTTCAGCGTCTGATCCGTAGATATTCAGAATGGACGACCAAGAAGTGACCAACAATAAGTGACCATTGCTGGATACTGACAGAGTTTGTGGCGCAAACTCAATGGTCAGCCATCTGATGATTTTATGTTGGTAATCTGTTTCTTTAGTTATCTTCCAGACGCATTTCTCTTTTTGGTCAGTGACGTAGAGACAATTTCCTTTCTCACTAGACCCAATATCCGTAGGATCTTCGATCTCGTTTATTTCAATTTCCTCCTGAAGACGAAATGGATTTCGACTCTCAAAACCACGAATTACACGAGGAAATGATTGACAGAGGAGGTAGATTCTATTTTGCAATGTTGTCACTCCACGCACAACTTCATTTCTTCCTATACGGATTCTCTCCGCCAAGTTGATGGAAATTGAACGCACAACAACTGCAAGAGCAAAATAATTATTGTCACTGATACACTAATATTATTTACTCTCAGATTTGCTTCACTTTATTTATTTTATTTTATAGTTGACAACTAACACATTATTTTTTAAATTAGTTTTATTTTCATTGTTTCTTATTTATTATTTTCGGCATTTTAAAACTTAGTGATAGAATAAATAAGCATACGATTGCTTGCTTCATGCATGACTCTCTTATTTTACTCGCTGTCCTGTGTAGTCGACTTTCAGTGGCTGCGAATAGCCGACTAGTTGTCTGCTATAATAAAGTAGGAATCTTTTTCTATTACTGACCTCTGTCAAAACTCTCTTTCTCAGCCTTTGGTTTCATTCATCATCCAAAGTTCCTAAATACTATTTACAGTTTCAACCGTTTCAGTCTCCTGCTCATTTCCCTCACCGATAAGTTGTCTGTAAAAATATTTAATCAACTTTATCAGTCTTCATAGGAGAACTCACCAACTATTTTCTTGAATTGATTTCGATCAATGTCAATTATTTTTGGTCGGATGTCTTCGGAAGTAGATGGCCCAATTTTTTCAAAACCAAACAATACGTCGTGCAGTTGATTCAATCCGTACAGCGTCTGAAGATTTTCAACGGCTGCTTCTGATCGACACCAGATCCAAACGACGACAGCCTGTCTGTCCAGTTGAGGGTTAAGAAATTCTATTTCTTCCTTTTCCAGTTGACTGATGAGTTCGTCCGTTTGATGTGATCTTGATTTGATTCCAGCTGAAATATCGATGATTCTTTGATGAATATACTCTGTGTCCGTGATAGCACAATTTCTTACTTTGACTTTAATTACCACTAAAACAAGAATAATTCCAGCACATGTAGAACTGATGTTTCAGTTGTGATTTTAGAAAGTGCAGACTAAACCACTCGATCGTTAGTAGGCTAAGGCTTAGGCAGTGAATGGTTCGTGCTTTGTCCATGTGGTTCCTCTGGATGAAGTCCCTGTCAAATAACTGAAAATTAATTTAAATCGATTACGGTATCGAAATGTGATTTCTAACAAACTTGGGCATTATCCAAAAACACGAGATCGACTTTCAAAGCAAATGTTAAAACAAAATAGAAGCGCAAGTAGGGCCTACCATGATGAACAAGTTTTTCAATTGGTTGCGAAATATGTCAAGTGAAGGAGAAAGGTTCGGCAAAAACAGATGCAGTGAAAGCTTAGTTTGTATCTTTGTGAGGGAAGGCATTAAACCAGTTCACTAATTTTAATGCTGTTGCACTCAACCAACAAGAGGATCGATGGACGAATCAACAGATGAGGACCAAGATGACTAACCATGATCTATCAATATAGGGCCTATCTAGTGAATAATGAATTTTATACCACCTGAGCTTTCCTCCCATCTCAGCGAAAGTCTTTTTATTGAGAATTTACTTTCTTTGTATAGAATCATGGCTATATTGCCTTCTTTCACATATTGGCCTACAGCTGATCACAAAAATGTCTTCTTTCAACATTGTGGCCGCCTGCTGTAAGTGGGTGGTGGTGGTGGAGGTGGTGGTGGAGGTGGGTAATCGACCAACAATGGAACTAAAAACACGGATGCTGAACCTTCCACTGACGAAATGCAATGGCCTTGATGGATTTTACTACACGCAAGATCCAGTGGCTTGCTCGTTCCTCTTCCTATGACATGTAGCCTATCTCTATCTAATTTTCTTATTTTTCTCATTTTTCTTTACCACTTTTATCTCTCTGCCTGAGCCTTTCACTCTCTGTAGCTTTAAGTTAAATCTACGCACTACACCCTAGTGACTTTCGTTTCTGGGTCCACACAGCAATGGTAACACCGTTGGCGTGATGAGCTAGTAGGAGGCGGGATCGATTCCCGCAACCATGGCGATGGTAGAATGAGTAGCAAAATGTTAGGGGTGCCTTGCATGGCTGCCCTATTGAACTAAACGCTACTTCTGTGATGATTTGTGATCACCCGATCATTACTGATTGTGATCACAACGCGTTTGTCGGTTTGAAATAAAAAGATTAACCATAAAAAACTCATTGTCACGAACTCTTCCATGTACCAGGAATCAAACATCTTTTTCTGCGATTTAAAATGCTAGAGCTGGAATTGCCATCGTAATTTTAAAGTTGGGTAGACCTATGCAAAATACGACTGAACCAAATTAATTAGACTGTTTTATATGAAGGTCACAGTTTGATCTTCGGGTAATTATTCAGGACTGGATGTAGGTCTAAGCTTATAGCTTATGGTTGTAAATAAAACAAATCATATTATTCATGATCATTGAAATGAAGTTTGTTTAATATGAACCTCCTCCGTTTCTGACGATCCTTGTCACAGTTGTTTGGTTCGTTTGTCGTAGACATCTGACGAAAGTTGAGAACCTTTTGCTGTCAAAGGATATCACAATGTGCAAAAGTTCTGCGTTCTTATCTTGTGTTGAACGTTGTCGCTTAATGAAGTGACGTTGTTCTTCCGTTATGCAGTTGAGGGAAAGCAACGCATCCATTAATTCGTCATTCGGTTGAATATTTTCCAGGAGATAATTTCGGTTGTTTCTAATGATCGCAGATCTCGTCCGGGTTTTAAAATAGAAATCTGAAAATACCGAAAAAATTGGTGACGCGACAAAAGTAAAAGGTTAAGACCCACCAAGAAGACCCTGAGTCATTTTTTACCGTGTAAATGGTATCTTCCTCCCCCCAGAAGGCTTTAACCTCTACAAGAACGTAAACCATACTCCGCCCATGTGCAGGACAAAATTGTCCAGACAAATGTGCGCAGTCGCAAAAGCGTGCAGGATAAATGCGCGCCAACGAAAGTGCACAAAAAAATGAAACAGACTTGTCGAAACACGGAGAATTTTACTACAATTTACTTGAAATTTATTTAAATTGGAACTAGGCCAGAATTGTAAAAACTTACTAACAGTTCAGTGACTAAGTGACTAACATACGCGATACAATGATGACCAGGGCTGTAATCAAGGGCATACGCGGGTATACGGCGTAGGGGTGACCAGACAAAATGGTAGCGGACAAAATGGTACGGACAAAATGGTACGGTCAAAATGGTATGGATGAAATGAAAGCTGGATTAATGAATTTTTAAATATGAAATAGAAGCTGGATTAATGAAAAGACGCATATGAAATGGAAGCTGGATGAAGGCTCTGCGCGGATATTTTTTATAGATGTAATGAAAGCTGGATTGATGAAAATAACGCTTTAGATATATGAGCTGTATCAGGGTATTTTCATGGCTTAAATAGAAGCTGGATTAATGAAAGATGCATTACAAATGGAGGTTGATTAAAGGAATCTTATGGCTGAAATTGAAACTGGATGCATCATGAAACACATGAACGAAAGACATCAATTCAGCTTCCATTACTCAAGTATTTTTTTGCCAATCCAGCCTTCTTTTCTCAATTTTTTCTTCACCAGAGCTCTACTTCAGCCACAAACAAGCTAAACACGGTCTATTTCAGCAATAAAATACCCTCATCCAGCTTCCATTTAAACATAGGCCTACCATTTTGTTCGTACCATTTTGTCCGCTACCATTTTGTCCTAGAACCGGCATATGCTATACTTACCTCCGGGGAAAAACGGCACCGTATATATATAATAGCCTATACTCACAGCGGAAAACCAGGATGCACGAGGGTATACAGCGTATATATACTAACCTCACACAGAGCGTGTGCGTATACGCATGTAAAATGCAAAGGATGTTTAGGCGTATTTTTCACGAAACCCGGAGTGAATGACTAAAAAAATGAAATAAAAAAGGCCGTCAGATTTTTCGGACGGGAAAATGGAGAAATTTTGGGGCAGATGACAGATGTCAGAAATCGGTCTATTTCTCCCGGTCAGCGTGTAGGCCTATATAGGTGGCCCGACAAAATGTCGCACGACAAAATGTCGCGGACAAAATGTCGTGGAGACAATATGTCGCAGGACAAAATGTCGCCGACAAAATGTCGCCGACAAAATGTTGCCGACAAAATATCGCCGACATAATGTCGCCGACATAATGTCGCGAGTACCTCAACCCAAATTCTCCCTGAGCGGAATAAATGGCTTCGATTTATCCGAAGTTTGAAGTATACCGGTACGCGGAGGTAGCGAACCAGGATTAAAGAAGACGGGCTAGAGACAAAGCTTGTAGATAGTAGTCCCAATAAGTGTGTAGTTTATTCGATCTATCCGAAGTTTGAAGTATACCGGTACGAGGAGGTAGCGAGGAGGTAGCGAACCAGGATTAAAGAAGACGGGCCTGAGCATACCTAGTTAGCGAACCAGGACCTGAGTAAAAGCTTGTAAATAGTACAAATAGCGTTACAAAGTATCATAGTGAACAAACTTGCTCGTAAACTTCAACAAGAGTAACATTCGATGGCTCTCTTGCGTCGCCAACAGGACCTTGGGGTTCAACCCGCAAAGAAGAAGAAGGCGTAGCCTACGTTAGAGTGAACGAAGGACTTCGCACTATCGTCACCGATTACGGAAACAGAGAACCCATTCAATATTTGGGAGACATTGCAAGAATCCTGAATATCAATGTTGTATGAACAGTTATAATGCTTTATTAGCATTATTCATTTACATTAACAGAGACACTGACAGATTCTGTATTAGATTAATTCTAGCTGTAGTTTAACATCATGTAGGACTATGTATAGTGTGTTAGCACACTATGTAGCTTTGTATTTCTATTTTTCCCATTCATCACGTATACGTTAGCACATTTAGTATTAACATCAATGTAGCTGTCTTAAGTAGTAGGCCTACAGTTGAGATATTCTAGAACATTGACCCATAATTTGCCTTCAATTTCCGAACTTTGACCAGTACATAGGGTCATCCCGACCTTTGACCCCAATTTGCCTCCATGTTTGACCTTTGACCCATAACTTAGGACCAATATTGCACATTTGCCTAGTACATAGGTTCATTCCCGACCTTTGACCCCAATTTGCCTACAGTTCGGAACATTGACCCCAATTTGCCTACATTTCAGAACATTGACCCCAATTTGCCCCATCTTGCCCCGAAATCATCATTGAGAGGACCTTCGCCCGCCAGTCCTCCTCATACTTGCGACATAGCGTGCATGAACTAATAAGCAAGGAAGAAAATATACACCTACCTATACGCAAGGTTGGTATCTAACATCATCGCGTGCATGAAGCAATAAGCAAGGCCACAATATTTGTATCGGTTAATACAGACACGACTCATGGTACGCCACAGCTGTAGACTGAATAGGAACGATAAAAATAAGGCTGAAGAGGATGCATGCTAATTGTAAACAAAGACCTATTCAATGCTAAAGCACACAGTGAAACGGAAAACCCAGGCATCGCGATAATGAAAGTGGAATCAACATATTACTCTATCTGCAAATCATATTATTATCTTAGGCCTTCTAATAGTCTTCATCATCGTCGTTGTTTTCATCATCATCATCATCATCATCATAACACGAAGCCAATTACCTCATATAGGCCTACATTACATGATGAATAAACAACTGCCGTTTCGCTACTAGGGCCTACAGAAACAAAATCACGCGCTGATGTATTACTCATTATCATGTGCTATTGAAGCCTATGAATGCAGGCTAGGATGAACGCATGTAGAGAGGGGGCGGCGTCTATGAATAAGCCGCGGCCAATCGTCTCGCGAATAGCTGGATATTTGATCTCTCATTTCCGTCAGTTTGTTTTGAAGCTGACGAGCTGACCGATTTCCTGACAAGATGACATAGATCCTGATGGAAGTGGTCTATTTTTAAACAGCACTATGGAACGAGTTATCAACCGAGCGACCCGCAGTTTTAAAGATACGTTATAATCACTTGAGCACTATCTCTGTATTAGTAGTAGGAAAAAGGGTGATATAGCACAAACAACCACATAACATAACATAACGCGCGCCTATGACTCATCACGACAGGAATTCACGACAGTTTCGATGAGCAACTATACTTTTACGGAACCAGAAACAAATCCAGAGTGGTTGGACCTGCACATCCTCCACTATGGATCGCCGAGTCACAACTTAAGTCAAATCACAATAGTTTCACAATGTCAGCAAGTTATCGCTGTCGATCCATGAGTTGAACGAGTCCGGATATCCCAACCATTTAACAAACGATTTCTTCCCGCGCTTCCTGATAATCTTTTCGATTCTAAAAATTTCCTGAGCCGACTTCTGTAGCTCCTGTTCATAAAATGAGCCTTGTATTTCCTCACCATTACCATCAGTAATCTTATAAGTTGGGGGATTTGTATATTGAATCTGGGATACTGTAAAAACCTCCTCCGTCCACCGCGACAAATACCCCTTCTCAAAAATAGTCTTCTTCTTAGTTATTCTGACGTTATCTCCGATCGAGAATCTAGGTATAATTGGATGCGAAATCTCGTTACCGTATAAATTCATAAATACAGTCTTTTCATTCACTTTCATACTAGCCTTGGCGGGTGTCATCTTAATGGTAGAATGTCTTGTATTGTTATAATTACTAACCATTTCATCTAATATATTGATATATTTCCTCGTTGAATTAGCTGTAAAGTACTTGTACATCTGGTCTTTCATAGTCCTATTCCAACGCTCCACAATGCAACTTTTTTCCTCATTTTCAGTTGAGTATAATTCAACCAAATTCTTGACGTCCTTATTATAAAATTCTTTGCCTTTGTCAACCCAAACTTTCCCCGGTCGACGCCCGCCTTCGAGTATCTTCATGAAACCGCCAGCCGTAGATTTCCCACTCTTAGAATTTATGGGTACTATCCAGCCGAATTTTGAAAACACATCTATAACGGTTAATAGGTATTTCACCTCATCGTTATCTTTAGCGAAGCTCTGCATGTCCACCAAATCGGCCGCCCATATCTCATCTATCCCATTAACAAACACCTTCCTTTTTCTAAAATGTCTAACTACCGGTCTGTGCAATTCATCGGCTAATTGATCAGTCCATTTCACTTCAGAGCTTTTTTTAATCGTAAACCGAGGCTCGCCTTAGTAGATAATATAGGTTTAACTATAGCCCTCTCCACTCGTTCTCGCAAGCTAGGATTAGAAATGTTATTCAAATTATTAATCATGGCTAAACCCGCAATATTTCTAGAAGCTGTATCGGTGTGTTGATCGTAAGCTAGATCGTGAATATACGCCGCGTTATCTACTCGATTAATAGGTTTACTCCAATCTTTAGGAGTCCCGTCAGGATTCAGTCTCAAATCTAGCCTAGTACCGGGACCGAGAAACTGATGCCCTGGTAAATGCATCTCACCAGGGAACTTAGCCCAAGGTAGCTTAATGTTACTAGTAGCTGCATTCAACGAACCAACTAGATCTCCTCCTTTCGTGGCGGAAGCTTTTACGAATTGAGTTTTTGTTTTACCACATACAACGCAAACACCCCGAAGCATAGATCTCCCATTATTCGTCACTACGTTCTGCACATCTCTCGTTTCAGTCTGTTTTTTACACTTTACGCAATACATCTCGCTTTTTTAATAAATATAATATCATGTTGATAAACGGAATGTTTCGAAACGGAGAATTAGGGCCTAGCAAAAGTCCTTTACCTATAGGTGCATACCCCGACCCTGTTTTCATGTACAACCCAGATGCTGTTATTGAGCCGCCTTTTCGCCATGGGGACATGAACAAACCGGAACCGGCTGATCTTATCTTACACGTCATATCACCTTCCTTCACGTACACTACACCAGATCCGCTGATTTTATCGACAATCTTCGACGTGGCCGCGGAACCTAAACCGGCCATAGCCCCCGTAGCTAAACTAGGTAGAAGGAATTTAGCCACTGTTGCTAAACCTGAAAGTAAAGCGGCTATGAATCCTCCCTCGACTTTTCTATTGTTCTCCAATTGCGTTTTACTCATTTTAATGGTCACACCAGTTCCTTTTTGGTACGCCTTCATCATTTTATTCATTTGCGGTTGTGTGAGAAACAAAACATGGTTCCCGGTTAAATCATCACGTGATAGTTTGATACTAACACCGGTCCCCGCTTGAAAAGATCTTTGAATTTTATCTTGTTGCGCTTCCGAAATATTAACTTTTACGCTCGTGTAACGATTCATTTTATAAATTACAAAAAAACTTTCAAACTTCTCTGATGTGAAAACGAATCGTCAAGTTTTCTCCTCTAAGATTTACCTCTTTCCCATTTTGGTCTGTGAGCACCGTTGTCATCGTAGAAATGGTAGATAGCGTAATGGGGAGATAAATTAAATTATGCGGCACTTCGATAATTTTGTACCCCGGGGCTGTGTTCGGGAAAAAAGAATGTATTACGTTTACCGTCGTTCCGTTAGAGTACGAAGACCCGATAATGTCGTTGGTCACTAGTAAATTGCTGATACTCAGTATATTTATGTTTACAGGCATTTTATTACGCGATTAATATTTTTAGTACAATTCATTTATGACTTCTTGAAATTTCATTCCATCGTTCATAGTCTTTTTTAAGACATACAGGCATAAATGGCCACAAAAGACTTCGCCATCGGGTTGTATTCGTTCGCTGTTGTAGTACACGGGGCTGTGTAAATACTTTAGCAATTCCAGAGGTGGTGAGAGACCGTAGCTGTCAAAATATATTTTATCCTTGCCGTTCTTTAAAAAAGCGCACCAGTGGGTCCCTGTACCGTTCGAGTCATCTAAGTTTAGTATCCCGCATTCGTTTCGCCTAGGTTTCATCGGTAGTTCATCTCTGAGAAATACGCCTCTAAAATTCGGGATATTCAGTTTCTTCACGGCGTCAATCAACTGTATATTCGACAGAGGGATATTTGGTAGTACGACGCCTTCAACATTTATGTTTTTCACAGTTGCTGTACTCATTTTACATTTCACCTAAATGTTTGATAAAATAATCCGCTTTCACTTCCTGCATAACATATAACCAAGGATCTATTTTGTTCGCTTTTTGCATATTTTTCAGTGGGAGCAACGGGCGAATATTCTTCCAATTCATGGCTTTTTGGAGTTCTTCTCATCAAGCAAATTGAACGATGATAGGGGTAGAACGTGGTCGATATGCCAAACTGATCCGTAATTCTCCATTGTCATCCCTTCATCCAGTTGGAATTCAATCCATTTCATCAATATTTCAAAGTCAATACCGACGAGTTGTCGTGTCGTTTGTGATTTCGACTTGCCTTTTAATGCTTCTCTAAGCCTGCCCCGCATACTTTTAAGTAGTTTAAACTCAGGATCATATAGCTTTCGAGCTTTAGAATACGCGTTGTTTCTTTTATTTTTACATTCCCTGCATTCTTTATCAAACCCATCTTTACATGATCTATCTTTTACAAACTCCGAGATGATCTTTTCATTCTTACAGCGGTAGCAAACTTTTTTATCTTTTGTTTCCCTCACTTCAAGCTCCGAGTATTTTTGTCTAAGTTCCTTCGTTTTGATATTGGCACACATTTTACAATAAGCAAAATAGCCGCTCTTATTACGTTTGTCTTTGTAAAATTCAACCAAGCTTTTTCCCATTTTACAATTGGTGCATACTTTTGAATCTGCCATTTTATATTAGAAATTTTTTTCTTTAGATCTAATTAGTTTTAAGTGAAAAGTGACCATATGCTAACGTGCTTATACCATCGTTCATTATTACTCGTTTATCGTCATTGGCTGAGAGGGCCACCTTGTTCACTTCTTCGGTGTAAATTTCATGAAGATGGGATCTGATGACATTCATTTTTCTCGATTGTTCTCTCTTGGTGAATAAGCAATATTTATAGTCTTCGTGAGTAATTGATTTCTTAACAACGTTTTTCTTAACACCTTTGCATTTCTTGTGGTCTATGCCTGCTATTTTGTAACTGTACAACTTGGATCTCAACCCCACGAATTCCTCAATCTGTTTACCGGCTGCTTCGTCCTTGAACATGCCGATGACCTTTTTATTTACGCCACTTTCTATACCCGAGGGGTGGTCCTTTGGATAATCGCTTGTATCAAACATATTTCTAACATCGGGGGCTATATCGGCATAGAAATCGTCGGTTCTTATTTCGTAAGCTAGCGAATCCGTATCTGTGAATAACAGTTTAGCCCTATCTCCATACTTGTCCTTGATGTAATTATAATGAAAATCATACATGAGCGTTTTACTCAAGTCTAGGATGCACATTCCGAGATATTTCGGCTTGTTGTAGAACAGTTTGGTCTTTTTCATGTGAATAGCGATGAGATTTTCGTCGAATATAGTTAGTCTGTCGTAATTAGTTTTCGCCGCGAGCGTAATAGCTTCCTTCTCGTTACACACCAATCGAACATCAACTCGATTCTCGATACATTCCATAGTTTTACCGAAGACGCTATTATTCATCAGCTTGAAAAAGTCTTTCTCGAAATCGTTTGTTTCTTTCGTTCTCAATTTCGTATTCAACTCGATATACTCTTTCAGCCACGCTTTTTCTTTGAATATTAACCCACGGTGAATTTTAACGATTTTCAACCCGAGACTTTCGTACAACTGTAAATTAGCGTAATGAACTACATATTTCTTTTGGTCGTTCAAATTTGGAATTAGTTTCGCTACAACCGATTCTGGGGGTTTCACACTCTCAGGGGCCAGAGGATAATCGTTATGCGGGTCGTGTAATTCTTCGGGATATTCTAAATCGACTTCCAACACACACCCCATCTCATCTAGTTCGGCAATGCTTTTCCAATCTTTCAGCTCAGTATCAGTCATCCATTTGAAGTCGTGAGTCGGTAGCGGTTTGCACATTGCCCATCCGTAGGCCTACAAATTGTTCGCGTCTAAGTACGGAATGAATGTCGAAGGCTGGGTGGAGTCGAAAGCTTCTCCCATGTACTCGTTGTTCGCTTTTCCGTATCGATTCGAAATCGTGCTGACTCCTCCTCTTATTCCTTGCTTAATCATCAGTAACATATCGTAATCGCTCAACAACTCCAAATATACATTGGTTAACTTCAGAGCGGCGTCCCATGCTAGTCAGGGTGAAGTGTAATACCAGGCGGGATCTAAGTTGTAGTTCTTCATACAGACGTCTCTAAAATTTTCAAATACATCAGCCAGCAGTAGAACACCCGAAAGATTGTACAAGTCGTGATATTCTCGTAACGTTTTACAACCAAATTTACCCCATACCATTCTCGCATGTTCGTAGTCTTCATCGCTGATACCTGAATCGTTTAGTTTTGAATAGAAGTTATGCTTTGGCGGTAATTCGGTTTCGTTTAGTCTTTCAACCCCATCAACGTAATCGTATGGGTAAACGCCCTTTCTGAGCAAAAGATCTAACTTCTCACCTTCAAAAAAATCGCCTAAATTCTTACACTGATCTTTACGGAGGTTCTTCGATAACGCGTCGAGACTCGAAGGCATGAATCTAAAACTATCGATGAAACGTAATTCGCGCTTGACTATTTTCTCTTTTCCCTCTTTGTCTATGAATTTATCGACTACGATCTCTCGACTGAACGATATATACTTTTCTTCATTACACGGGATACACTTAATTTTCTCGTCCTCCCCGCCTCGCAATTTCTTCACGAATAGATGGCTGTCGTACCCGGTTAGATTATGAAATACAACTGGGAAAAACTTGGGAACTTTATATTTTAGATTGCATTTGTTATGAGCAGCACCTCTGAATTTACCACTTAGATGACAATGATCTCTGACTCGATCGGGGCCTAACTTCCACCCGCAGATATGACAGTGAGTAGCTTCGTTGTAACTTTTCTTCTCAGTTTCGCCGAATATCATAGTCTTTGGGAATTTGAACTGGTTATATATTCGTTTTACATTTTCTACAAGAGAATCTATGAATTTCTGAGCGACATCGTCGTCTTCGTTTTCAGCCGTAAACATCACCGGATCTTGGGAATAAACGCTGTCGTCGAAGCATTTGATGTGGTAACAAAACGAGCTAGGAGTATGTTTCTGATATTTATTGGTGTAAGATGTGGTGGGATCGGACTGGCATGTATCGATCGGTTTAATGAAGGATTCGAAATCCGCATAGACGACGAAGGGCACTCTCATTTTTCTATAATGATTTTCAAAAAATAGCACGGTCTCATATTCCGGCAATACAATTCGTTGAGCGTCTTGTTGAGAACAGTACTCAACATGTTTGGTGAGCGCTTCTGGTCGTGTATACCCAGTTAAACATCTTCTACAATAGTGCATCGAATGTACAGATTTTTCTGTTCGCGCCGCCATCAATCTATTAAAGTTCTTGATCCAACAGTAATGCTTCTTTTCACCGTCGGAAATAAGCAGTAGATCAACGCAGGTATCGCTTTCATGTTTTGATATATATAATGGGTAAACGCCCCCTTCATAACCGAATAGATTGACGCTAATGTTATTACGATGCTCAAATTTTTTTATAATATTAGCATCGGCAGCAACCGGGAATTCGATACCACTCCAATCGAGTTTCTCAGATTGTTCTTTCAGATCTCTAGTGATTCTATGCGGGTTATCTTCAGTTGGATTTAGCGCCCTAACAACCGACCACTTGAAACATTCCGCGTCATCATTTTTCATATTAATAATAGCCTTTTTACTGGCCAAATACCCAGGGAGTGGAATATAAGAACTGCCTTTCAATGGCTTATATACCACTGTATCGATATCCAACTTCACAACAGCACTGAATCGCCAATTACTACCTCGCATCTGAAAACTAGCCATGCTCTCCTTAATTTTATCCACTGCGTTGGTATATATTTCCTTCACATCGGTTGCTTCTAAAATAATATCAGTCTTTGATTTGAAATTAGGCTCAGCCGTTGCTATTTCGCCGGATTTCATGTCTACCTTCTCCATTACGCACATGAGATTGAGTTGAACTTTTACCCCTCGGTTTTTAGCTAGCAGCCTAACTACCTGCGGTCCTACAGCCTTGAGAAAAGACGTAACGTCGATACCACTGGTTCCCTCGATTGTGTATCTTTTTGTAAATCCCTTGATAGCCGTCGCAGTCTCTCGAAGTTTGAACCTATGAACGAGTGGTTTTATTTGAGGGGGTAACTGACTAATCTCACTAGTCAACCAATCTGGGAAAGATTGATTTTTCGTCTTCAAAAATTTCCAAGTATGATTAGACAATAATGCCGTAAGTTCCGCTTTTCGTAGTCTTGAATGTCCTCTTTGTCCTCTCTGTTTTGCAATTTCTCGCAATTCTCGTACCGTGCCAGGTGTGCGCGTTGGAGTCTTGATGACTGGGGGCCGTGCGTCTAGCCGATCTCCATGCGATATGAATGCGGCAAGTTCCTCTTTTGGTAGTTTTGAGTATCCTTTTTGTCCTCTTTGTTTCGCAATTTGCTGCAATTCTCGTACCGTGCCGGGAGTTCGCGTTGGAGCTTTGATGTCCGGGGTCCGAGCGCCTAGTCGATCTCCCCGCGTTATGAGTGCGATGAGTTCCGGTTTTCCTAATCTTAAGTATCCTTTTTGTCCTCTTTGTTTTGGAATTTGCCGCAATTCTTTCAGATCATACGTTGTGTAGTTCATTTTGTATACAAGATATTATCTTTATATTGATACAAGATAATTTTTTTCAAAATTTGAATTCATCAGCCTCCCCAGTACATAGGGTCTATCGCAGCTACGAGGAGGACTGAGGGGCGAAGGTCCTCTCAATGATGATTTCGGGGCGAGATGAGGCAAATTGGGGTCAATGTTCTGAAATGTAGGCAAATTGGGGTCAATGTTCCGAACTGTAGGCAAATTGGGGTCAAAGGTCGGGAATGAACCTATGTACTAGGCAAATGTGCAATATTGGTCCTAAGTTATGGGTCAAAGGTCAAACATGGAGGCAAATTGGGGTCAAAGGTCGGGATGACCCTATGTACTGGTCAAAGTTCGGAAATTGAAGGCAAATTATGGGTCAATGTTCTAGAATATCTCAACTGTACTACTGTCTTAGTAACTTCATGTAATGAGAGTTAGTTCTCACAATTTAATTTTTTTTAATTTTTAACGAACATTACTCACGAATTTGTTTTGGTTTAATGTGTGTCTGTTGACACTGCTAATAACTAGTGCAATCGAGTGATTTATTAAATGGTCGATTTGTGCAATAAAAATGTGTTTTACTAATTTACGATTGCGCCATTTCGTCGGCGACATTTTGTCTTGCGACATTTTGTCTCTGCGACATTTTGTCCGCGACATTTTGTCGGCGACATTTTGTCGTGCGACATTTTGTCATGGAACCCCTATATACTCACTTCAAAATTTTACCAGTGCCGCCCTGATGATGACACTACCAATTTATCAGGTTATGTTGTATTATTTCTTCGGTAGTTCGAAAACGGATAGTGATTGTAGCAAGTAGACCTACATGTAGCTTCAAGAATAATGTTTGGAATGCACCTCACCTTCCAGGCAACGCCAGATTGCCTTCTTGAACCATCGTCTCGTTATTATTCTTCGATAAAAGCAGACGTCGACTGATGCTAGAGACCTTGTGATTTCCTCGTCTCTGCAGAGCATTGGTGAATTCAATGTCCAATGAAGAAAAGACTTTTGCAGGATAATATCTAACACCTCCAGTGGAAGATCGTAAAGCTCACAGGCGAAAAATACGACATACAACAGTTGCAGACAATAATTTATTCGATATTCTATTATTTTTACTGTAAGATCAAATGAAAGATGTAAAATGAAGTAAAGGGGCCCGGTAGAGTAATGGATAACACGCTGACGTAGAGAGCGAGAGGTAGCGAGTTCGAGCCCCTTGGGCGGACATGCTGTGTAGGCTGCTATATAGTATTAGCGCCGTATATCGAAAGCTGTCTGTTCAGTTAGTATAGTTAGGCTAAGATTTGTGTATTCTCTGATCTGCGTTCTTGTGAATTGTTTAAACTGCATAATTGTACACTCTAACCAGTTGCGTTTTGTCAACCGGATTGTTGAATAAACGAAAATTATTGGTATCATAAAATGTCGTAAATTTCGTGCAGTTAAACAAGATTTTTAATTAGTGCAATTAAAATAGTTGTATTTCTTCCAAACGACCATTTGGCATTTTATGCGACATCTTGGCCTACTGAGACTACTAGGCTAACGCCAAATTATGATAAAAAATTATGCGAAATTTTGCACATTTCTGCATTGTTCTTGGTATAGCAGGTTTAAAGACGTGTACGTAGTTTAATGTTTTCACAAATTTAGGTCAAAACTTGCGGCTTTATCATTATTTCAGAGAAATGCATTGGACAAGCTTACCGATGTGGTGGACAGGATTTCATTCTCTTCATCTGTTGTAAACTCGTGAAATTCCGCTATCACTAAAATTTAAATATTAGAAAGTTTATTAGGGTCTCGTCTCAGAATTCAGCAGTGGCGCAGACATGGGAGTTTCGGGGTTAAACCCCCATTGGCCTAGAAAAAAGTGTTTTAAAGGTTATTTATCCATTTAAACAAGAAAAAAAACCAATTGCTTGTAGTAGCAAATTATTGTTTTTCTTACTTTATTCCCTTTGTTACTTTATTCCCTTTCTATTTACTGTGATACTGTTGGTTTGGTGTCAGAAAGGGCATCCGGCCAGGCCTTAAAAACTCCAAACCACCCATCATAAATTTCTGGCTGCGCCACTGGAATTCAGTCAACACTACTATCCATTACCCATTATTCATTCACTTGAAGATAAATTCTCTCTCTCTTCAACCCTCCTCGGCACGAGGGTTGGTCGCAATTATTCTTCTCCATGCTCTCCTGTCCTCAGTTGCTCTCAACAACTTCTCTGTTGATAAACCCGACCATTCACTCATGTCATCCAACCACCCTCCATCTAGGACCAGTGATTCCGTTAAGGTCTGAATTCTTGGAGTCATGGACGCATCACATCCAAAAAATTGGAGTCCACACCAAATGGATAAGAGTCATGGACTCCACACCCATCCATTTTTGGAGTCCCATCGGGCCATGTAGTAGGCCAAATGTAAAAAATTCCGAACTTTTTATATTACAGGCGACAAAGGGCCCAACCATTAGGCCTAATTACGTAAGCTACACAAACATTCGCATTTTTTATCCTCTCATTCTGTTGCAACTCGTACATTTTGCGAACAGCCAAGTCATGCGTACGTAAAAATTGGCTCTAACCTTCCTCCGTTTACAAAAGTTCATTTAGGTTATAGGCCCCTAGCTATAGCTAAAGTCAGCTATAAAATGCGTTTTACCGTTGGCTATTTTTTGTGTGTTAAAATCTGAAGTTGTCGATTAATACAGAAAATACCAAGTCATAAACTCTAGGCCCAAATTACAGCCAGCTTTTCTAGAGTTAGGCTGAATTGGAATGAAATATTATATAGGCCTGTATCGTGGAATCGTGAAAGGTCAAGTAGACCATGGGCCTATATGGCCTAAGCCATGCAACGATAGGTAGAAGTTTTTTGTTTTTAAAAGTTGAGAACAAATTAACAGCCATTTAGAAGCAAAAGCTGGTGTTAGAGCACTATCAGATTGCATCATAGCCTATTGCATAATTAATATTGACTGGAGAGCGCCTCTGAGAGGGTTTCTTGTAGAGGCGTTGTGTAACTTGTTGAAATGAACGAATGAAGGCAGAGCCTGAGAGAGCTAAAAAGCGATTGTCGTTAGCAATGACATCATTTAAAAAATAAACAGGGAAATTTTTGGACACTATAGCCTATAACTAGTAGGCCTACCAATCTTCCCGACGATAATAAGTGTTATACTTTCCAAGAAAAAATATTTTGGCATTGTTGTACTTCTTTTAATTTTCTTGATTTTAGGATCTATCCCACGACAATCATTACTTTTTAAGCCAGCTCATGGGAACGTTTGAACGCTATAATATTGCTGTATGGTTTAGGTCTAGGCCTGCATGTAAGCCCTATGCTATGTAGGCCTACGTCACTCACTTACAATGAAATAAAATATTCATAAATAGGTCATTGCATAAATTATTCACCAATAATCAGTCAGTTAATACGCAATGCATAAACTGAGACATAATATTATACGGACCCCACGGTATTTCTTATTGGTGTCCCATGGACGCATCGTGAATTTATTTGTGCGTCCATCCACAACTTCAGTGCGTCCATAGACGCACCGCCTTTATTTTTGTGCGTCCGGCGTCAAAATTTGTGCGTCCTGGACGCACGGACGCACGTTAACGGAATCACTGTCTAGGACTCTAGGTCTTCCTCTTGATCTTGCTCCCGTAACAGTTTCTTGCATAATTTCCTTTTCTAGGCAATCTCCATCTTTCCTCATTATGTGTTCAAAGTATGACATCTTCCTTCCTTTGATAGATTCAAGTAGACTCCTTTCTACAACAGCCGTCTGCTGTAATTAGAATGGAATGGACCAAAGAGGTCGTAATAGGAGTTGTCGACAATGCCATAATCATTATGTAAGCCTATACAATTATGCAGCTTGAAGTTAGAAAGTGGTCGAAGTTGTCGTATTGCACAGAACAAAACATTGCTAATTAGCCTCAACCTCACGCAGCTAGGAGATCGGTTTTGATAAATATGCTTTTGTTAAAATATGTTTGCTAAGAAACCTTCAAAAATGTAAAACTTATATTGTAGCCATCATTATTAACTTATGAAGATTAGGCCTACATAGTAAATTTTATATCAATTGGTTTGCCGTCCGGCTGGATGACGTCGTGCTGAGTGCAGAATGCAGATTCGTGTAATAAAATCTCATTGGAATATGGCTGTTCTACGGTTATAATTTTACCTTTGTCGTGCTTTAGGCTATATCAAGGACTCTATTGCAATAATCAGCGGGCACCCATGCACGAAAGAAGCGGTTAGCCTACCACTTGGCGTACTATTATAAGCAGGATCAATAGGCCAATTGACCAATTGATACACATAGTTTACATTGATTATCTACTGAACTTTATCTGTTTTGACATACCAGTAATCATTGCTTTTTCATAATTATTTCATTGCTAGTAGCTAGGCTAATTAAAATTGTTTCCGCTTACCTGTGGAGTAAGATGATCGACTAAAACTCGCCTCCATAGGCCTACACCTGGTCATAGACCGATGTGAATCATAGTCGAAGTTTAAGTTTGGGCGCCCAGCATTAAAATTGTTGTTTGTATCAGATGAATATCTTTCGTGATCGACTATCTTGAATTTTTTTAAGCAGGTGCCCATAATGCTCTTAGGCTATAGTGCGCTATACGGACATTTATTTGAGGAGGTCTGTATATCTAACTCTATTTTGCTTTATTAAACAATGTTTCTTTCAAATGACAAACGTTATCCCCGCAAGAAGTTTTCTGCATAGGCCTAATGAAGAATCAGCGTTGCCACTCTAAAAAATGAAAAACCCCAGTTGGAGGGCCGAAAAAACCCAAGAAAACCCAAGTTCAGCAAATCTTTCGAAAATGTCCAGAATTTTTAGAATTTCCCGTCCGAAAATTCTTTTTTTAGTCATCCGGCACAGATCTTTTGAAAATGTTCACAATTTCCCGTCAGAAATTTCTGATGAACTTTTTTAGTCATCCAGCACAAATCGTTCGAAAATGTCAGAAATTTCCCGAATAATTATGTCCAAAATTTTCCGAAAATGTCCAAAATTTCCATTTTTCCCGTCGAAAAACCCAAGCAAAAAACACAAGTTCTTTCCGAAAAAACCCCATTTCCCAAGTTCGGATCGAAAAACCCAAGATCTTGTGAAAAACCTAAGGAGTGGCAACGCTGTGAAGAATGGCTACAGGACTGTATAAGAAGAAACATAATGTGATGATTCATACAAAGTAGGCCTACAACGTCTTAGTCTTGGATCGGAGCCTATATTTAGCAAGAAACGTTGCTGGCGCATGATAGCCGCACTTCTTATCGCTACGTCGGTATGTTTGGGCATCTTCGCATGAACTCACAAGCAGTTTGTGGGCCAAGAAGAAATACCGGAGTCGTATTGATGAGACATATCGCCTAATAAAGAAGCTAAGAACTAAGAACCTACTTTGCCCTCCACAAGTAGGCCTACCTGCAAGAAGCTACCGTTGCCTATCGACTGCTAACTGCAGTGTTGCCACTGAGGTTTCAGAAATAAACCCAGATTTTCTTCCGAAAAAACCCAGAAAAACCCAGACTATTCATATAAGCTATTTTAGACCCCCTTTGCTCAAATTAAGTTGGTTTTTCGCTTGTTCGTATGAAGGTTAACAAAATGTTCGTCAAAAGAGTCGAATAAAATGTAATTACAACTTTTAAAATAGCAATTGTTAAAGTTGTCAGAGACTCGACATCCATATTGACAATAAGCTTAATCGAAATATTAAGCGGGTCGAGCCTACCAGAATTGTAATTTGTAAACACATAGCACACATGGCTTAAGTTTACGAAGTCTTAAAGTTGTCCGAGGTTTCCAGTCAAAGTTTTTTAATACATTAGCAATCCAACGTTTTAACCACCTGGAACATTTTATATTCTGTAACAACTAGACTATTATACCACCATAGGCGTGACCTGAGTCACCTGACCTACAGTGTACATGCATGTTATAGATGTCGAAACGGCTTAACAAGGAGAGAGTACGTGACCTGACCTATTTTGAGATGTCAAAATGGTTTATTTCTGTGCAGAGCTATTCTTCAGATTATAAATTAGTTGTGAATTGTCAACGTGAGATCTTGATTGTGGAGTTTAAAATTAAAATGAATGGAAAAAGTATGTATTACAAACATTTTACATTGAATTTCACAGAATATTCATGTGTTGTAAATGCAAAATGTCAACTCACCGAAATAAACCCAGATTTTGCCCAAAAAAACCCAGAAACCCAGATGAAGGCGAAAAAACCCAGATCTAGTGGAAAAACCCAGCTGTGGCATCACTGGCTAACTGGCAGCAGTCATAAACACTTGCTACTAGAGTTGAACGGTCTAATTTTAGCTCAACCAATCACACCTCATGACAGAACCACCAATCACAGACGATATAACATATTAATAATATTAAGACGTAGACTTTTTATAGCGCCGAATTTTTGAGTAAGAAGTAAGTATAAGGGTGCGCCATTTTGGATATATATAGGCAATGCTTGTTTACATTGGATACTTACCGGTAATACGTGGATAGCGCTTATTATAAACGGTCAAAAAACAGACACCGCAATCGTCAGGGAGTTATTTAATTATTTTAGGCCTGCTCGATAAATTAGGCCTATTATCCGATCACGTTGCATCAGCTAATAATTATAAGAAATTAAAGTTGATCGCGGAATAACCAATAATCTCTCTCTCTCTCTCTCTCTCTTTCTCTCTCTCTGTCTCTCTTCCTCTCTTCCTCTCTCTCTCTGTCTCTCTCTCTCCCTCTCTCTCTCTCTCTGTCTCTCTCTCTCTGTCTCTCTCTGTCTCTCTCTGTCTCTCCCTCTCTCTCTCTCTCTCTCTCTCTCTCTCTCTCTCTCTCTCTCTCTCTCTCTCTCTCTCTCTCTCTCTCTCTCTCTCTCTCTCTCTCTCTCTCTCTCTCTCTCTCTCTCTCTCTCTCTCTCTCTCTCTCTCTCTCTCTCTCTCTCTCTCTCTCTCTCTACTCCTCCGGCTCCTCCCCGCTTACATATTTATACTGCAGACTGACAGAACAGCAATATTATTTCAGTGAAGCATAATTTAACGTATACTATAGACGCAGACGGCTCGATGAATAATGCACGTTCTTAATTGTGGTTATGAAAAGAACTTAACTTGGACTATGCTAGGCCAGTGGCGCGTTCTGGCAAACCGCCATATGACAGGCGAATGCTTGCTGAATTTCCCCGTCTGAGGCACCGCACCGCACCCCTGACACAAAATGTGTGCTGAAGGGATGTTAGTGCTAATCCTAAATCAACAGAGGCACATGCAGCAGAGATTTGGAATAAAGAAAACTAAACAGTAGGCTATACCCTTCAAGACGACTAGGCCTATAGTTATTATTGTCGCGAAAAGCCCGTTTCGATCACCTTTCGCTTCAGATTTGTGCTAGTTGTGCGTACAGAAATAAATTCCTGCTGGCGTCCATGCTCTCTTCATTTACATGCTTAGGTTCCTACTCGATTCGGCCTACTCGTTTGCCATTCTTAACCACAGATTAAACGTCAGTTGATGGAATCACTACGGGGAGTACGGGTGCAACATTATAATGATGGTAAATGTAAGTGCAAACTGTAATTCATGAATCTGTGTGCACTATAGCCTACAGCACACGCATCCCATTGTACATTTACCTGCTTTCGGACACATTTTCTTTTCTGGTGTAGATTCATGCTTTAATGGTCAATGTTGTAAATGTGTATGGAGATGAGAAATGAGCAATATTGTTCCTGCCATAGGACAAATATTGCTAGGCTAGTTTTGAGCTACCCATTGACAGTTTGACACCCATGAACTAATTACGAGAAATTTCAATTGTCAACTTGCAGTTGTTGACCAATGAAACTTTTTAATTGAACTGATGTGGTAGCGAAGATACTGTATATATGCAATTATGTTTGAATAGCCACAATGAAAGGAATACGTAACTACGTTCCCCATGTATATATAATATATGACATCTGTGCGAGAAGCACCACTGATACATGACTTTAATATCCCTGCACGAGTTTGTCCTTGAAGCAGTTGGTTGTCTCCATCGGAACTGCCTCATCACTCAGCTGGTTCTAGAGATTTATGTAGGCTCTCTGCTGCTGAGAAATCTGTACTTGATGACGCATGAAGATCTTGCACCTGTTTCCTCGTAGTTCCCTTCTGTCCATTGAAAAATCTCTAAAATGTCTGAATTTCTTCTCTGTTGTCTATTCTGCATGTCTGTACATAATAATGTACATTACATATACATCATACATAATATAGTGTTTTTAGCATGTGTCAAGTAGGCCTAAAATGCCCAAGAAGTATGGATCTGGTGGAAGCGGAGTGTAATAAAGAGATAGATAGCCTTAAAAAGTATAGGCCTACACAGATATCCGTAAACAGTAAAAGAAAGTAGAAAATAATAATGCAGAATTTAAAGCCACAGACTGTCACAGACGTTCTGTGTCGACGTCTCAAGGGATCATCATCTTGTTGAAGCAATGCAGCATCGTCCTCATTCGTCCTGTGTCTACTGTTGCTACGTAGGACTTCTTCAATGAACTTTCACCATGAGAAAGTCCTGCGGTGTTTGTGATGACTGCCCTATACTCATTTTTTTGTGCACCCAGTTTACCAACATGGTTATATCATTAGCCATGCCAATCAACCAATCAACCTGGCTATGGAGGTATTGTGAATGCTGTTATTACTGGAAGCGACAATATCAGTTCCTACTACGCTTGTGAGTGATTTTTCATTAAACATCTTGAAGCTTTAGTTAGCTCACCGCAATCACCCGCTGTTTTGTAGTCTCCCGAAGTTTAACACATTACCACCGTGTGACAAGACCAGCCTCAAATGATGTTCAAGCAAGTAACATTTGGAACTGTATTCTAGTGTATAAAATGATGTCTCAAGGACTGCGAATTGTAGGCTTACCTCGCAGAAAACAGGCCGAAATCGAACGACATTATGAGCATAATATAGCCTAGGTCTAATCGTGGCCGCGATAATCAGAGTCAGCTGGTGTAGGCTATTCGCGTCAGCGACAAAAACTAAAACTGCAGAACGGACCTCTAACAACCACTGCCCGACGTGCTCATAGCAGTTGGTCTTCCAGCACCGACATGTATTGAGATGACTAAGAGCTTTTATTTTGCAATGCAGCTTAAAATTTATTTGCTATGTAGCTTTTGTAAGAATTAGCATTCGTGCTAACAACAAACTGCGTGAAGCGTTCTGGACGCAACTTGATGCCGAAGATAGATAAAAAAAATTCATAAATATGCATTTAGTAGGCCTAATCATATAAACAGGTTTATATATTATGCAAAAACCTAAAAATTGTCGTAGCTGTAATAACAAATACAATGTTCACATAAAATGCAATCACATTATAAGCGACCTAGGCCTATCAAAAGTAGAAGATTTACACATTTTGGATGAAAGCCACCAGTCATAGGACTTCCGTAATGTAAACATTTAATCCTCGCAAATAAATATATCCTCCTCCTACAATCAGCTGTTTCATTCTTTCGTCGTAATACAATCTCTGTGGCCATCGAATCTCCGTTTCTTCCTCATATTCTTTTGTTAGCAAAGAATTCGATTCCATTTAAGGTCAGAATCCAAGAGCATCACTCGATCATTTTCTGTGTCAGCCACAAACAATTGATCGTCTGAATCAAATGAGAGATATCGAGGACCTTTCAGTTGTTGCGTTTGATTGCAAGGGGTAAAACTACGGATGGTCTGTCCATCGCTGGTTAATTCACTAATGTAACAGTTTGTTTCTTTCCTTCTTCCACTCGACCCTCTTCGTCCTTTCTTCTCGTTTTCCGTCCTACTACAAGTGCAAAGGATGATGAAATTCCCGATGAATGTTTTCACTAATCAGAGTCGGCAGATGCATTCGTGCCAGCAACTAAAACTGATACTGGAGATCAGACCTCACAGACAAATGCATCACTTGCCCAATGTCCATAGCAGAGAGTCATCCAGCACCGACAATTCAATAACTATTATTTTGTAAGCCAAAAGATTTCATTTTTCAAAGCAATTTAAAAAGTAACCTTAATCGCTATGTAGTATTAGTATAAGCACTAAGTAAGTAAGTAAAGCAGTAAGTAGTCTTTATTTGCATCTGACAAGCGCACGTGCATTACATTGTACAAACGATTATACACATTTAAAAAACTATGATAGATGATTTTAAAGTCACTCATGGACAGCTAAATATAGCTAAAGAAATTAGCATTCGTGATGAAAGCCAATTGCATGAAGCGTTCTGAAAGCAACTTAATGCCGAAGATATATATATATATATATATAAGAAATGGACATTTATAGGCCCTATGCAAATAATACGTTTAGTTATTTAAAGAGGTCACTATTTTATATAATAACCTGCAAATTGTCGTAATTGTAATAGGCCTAACAAATGCAAAGTTCATATAAAAGAAATCATATAAAAATTATGGCCTAAGCGAATTATCTAATTATGAAATATTTCAAAAATTTATAGATTAAAGCCACAAGTCAAAGTAAACTAACTTCCCGCTAAATAATTATGTTAATCTATTCACTTATCGTTGTTAAAAGATCGATCATTGAAAGGAAAGGAATTTAGTTTTGACTCATATTGTAAATATTAAATCCTGCCAAATAAAAATATCCTCCTCCTACAATCAATTGTTTCATTCTTCCATCATAACAAGATCTCAGTGGCATTCGGATCCTCGTCTCTTCTTGTTCTTGTTCTTCTTCTGAGGTTGGACAAAGAATTCGATTCCATTTAAGATCGGAATCCAAGAGAATCACTCGATCATTTTCTGTGTCATCCACAAACACTTGATCGTCTGAATCAATTGAGAGATATCGAGGATTTTTCAGCTTTTGTGTTTCATTTGATGGAATGAAACGACGGATGACTATCTGTCCATCTCTGGTCAGTTCACTTACCACCCACATCCATTCCTCCGTTCTTCCACTTGGCCCAATCTCCCGCACATCCTCATTTTCCATCCATTGGTGAAGGATGCAGAAATTCCCGATGGATGTTTCCACTGCATGAATTGAGTTTTCCATATCTCTTGGTAACTGAATCGATCGAAGAAGTTCTGCGTCTGATCCGTAGATATTCAGGATGGACGACCAAGAAGTGACCAACAATAAGTGACCATTGCTGGACACTGAAAGAGTTTGTGGCGCAAAATCAATGGTCAGCCATCTTATGATTTTGTGTTGGTAATCTGTTTCTTTAGTTATCTTCCAGACGCATTTCTCTCTTTGCTCAGAGACGTAGAGACAATTTTCTTTCTCACTGGACCCAATGTCCATTGGATCTTCAATCTCGTTTATCTCAATGTCCTCCTGAAAACGAAATGGATTTCGCCCCTCAAAACCACGAATTACACAAGGAAATGATTGACAGAGGAGGTAGATTTTATTTTGCAGTGTTGTCACTCCACGCACAACTTCATTTCTTCCTATGTTGATTCTCTTCGCGAAGTTGATGGAAATTGAACGCACGACTACTGCAAAACAAATTTTCACTGATGCACTAATATTAGCGTGAGCGCCTCTGAGTAGTGACCTTGAAGAGGCGCTATAACAAGTGCACATATAAGCATAAGACATTATTTAGCGTAATTTGTCTCACTTTATTGATGTTTTCATTTTTACCTGACAGCACTTTATATTTTGGGTAGCTAGGGTACCCGGCATTGCCCGGGAGTTTTAGGATTCGGGCCGTTCCCAGCCAATCCCTCCTTCCCCCCGTCCCTCCCTCCATCCCACCATCCCTCCCACCCTCCTTCCATCCCTCCCACTCTCCCACCCTCCCTCCCTCTCAGGATTCAGGCGGTTCCCCGTCAATCCCCCGTCCGTCCCTCCATCCATCCCACCATCCCTCCCACCATCCTTCCATACGTCCCACTGTGGCCGTGCATAGCTAATAACAAAAACCCTTACTAAAATATATATAAGATTAGACTTAATTTCACCATGTCTGTTATTTGTTATTGTCTGCATTTTAAAACTTAATCATGTAATCAAAGTGCATAATAGCAGCTGCTTGTACAGGATGGGCTATAAAAAGACCCCTTAAAATTTGTTGCCTTTAAGCCTGCAAAATCTGATTTTGATGTAGACATTCTTACTTCTGGCCAAGATATCGGCAAAAAACCTTAGGGGGGACTTTTGTTTAAGGCCCACTCTGTATACTCGATGGTCTGCTTCTTGACTCCCTTATTTTACTCGCTGTCCTCTGTGGATGACATTTACTGTCTGCGAACAGCATTTGCCAGTTATCAGTAGTTGCTGTTTATGTAACTCATTTCATTCGTGCTGTTAATCATTTATTTATTTATTTATTTCAAGTATTTATATAGCGCCTCTTCAAGAAATCTACTCAGAGGCGCTCTGCGCTAACTAGCCGAAATGATGTTAAGTGTCATAACAGCAAGAAAATTTCATCAATTAGCATAATAAGTCACAGTGAGCCGGAAACAGTCATCAGTGGCGATCCCTCGCAGACACGTAGAATCATATTGGCTGTTTATCGCCAACTCCCTTCCCTCTTACCCGTTTTCGACATGTAACGAACTGTTCCTTCTTGTCACTTGCCATTCGCCTTATCCTCTTCGTTTAGTTCAGGCCAGCCGATCGATTTCGATATGCAACTGTTTGTCGCTATTCAGTGGCACTTGCAGTTATCATTTGCAGTTGTGGGCGCGGTGGTGTAGTGGGTATGCTCGTTGCCTTGCAGCTTGCACCTCAAGCCGTCGCGTATAATTTATAGGGGCCTTGAGCAAGTCGGGCGCTTCGGCGTGAAACTCCTTATCAGTCAGCTTATCGCGAAGGGTATTCCACTGAGACTGCCCTTGTCTCTACACTTGATAACATATTCTCGTCTATTGACAATGGGAAAACCTGCCTCTCAGTATGTCTTGACCTCAGTGCAGCCTTTGACACTGTTGACCATCAGCTACTTCTTTCAAGACTTGCAAATAGTTTCGGTGTCTCTGGGACAGCCTTAGACTGGTTAGCTTCTTACCTGTTTGACCGGAATCAGCAGGTCGGCATTGGGACCGCTCGGTCTGAGCCTACTGTTTGCACTGCTGGAGTTCCACAGGGATCTGTCCTTGGCCCCTTACTATTTACTGTCTTCACTTCCCCAATCAGTCGCATTGCTAATCACTTTGGAATCCAATTGCAGCAGTATGCGGATGATAACCAGCTCCATATTGATTTATCATACACTGATCAGTCTGGCAAACTTAAACTTGAAGAGTGTCTTTCATCTATGTACTCCTGGTTTTGTTTCAATGGTTTGACCATAAACCCTGACAAGTCTGAGGCAATTTTGTTTGGGTCACGCCAGCGCCTGCGCTCTTTCCCTCCACTTTCTAATATCGAACTCGCCGGCACTGCTGTTCATCTGTCAGATACTGTCAAAACACTTGGAGTAACCCTAGACAGCAAGCTCACATTTCGACCTCATAATTATATCAAACATTTGTAAATCTTGTTTCTATCACATTCGGCAATACGTCACATCAAGTCGACCCTGACTATGGATATGTCTCAAACCATTGCCTGTTCTCTTGTCTCCTCTCGCCTTGATTATGCTAACGCCGTTTTTGTCGATCTCTCAATCACTGAGCTCAGCAGGCTGCAACACATCCAAAACTCCTTAGCGCGTGTTGTGCTGCGCGTTCCAATACAAACTAGTTTCTCAGTCTTACTCCATCAGCTGCACTGGCTTCCTGTTCAGTACAGGATAAAATTCAAATTGGCATGTCTGACCTAAAATCTCTCAGCACCAACGCACCGTCCTACATTCAGTTACTACTAACTCCTTACATTCCTCCTCGTTGCTCGCGTTCATTTGTGAGGCGCGGTGGTGTAGTGGTGGCGTCATTGCCTTGAAGCCGAAAGGTTTGAGGTTCAAATCCACCTCGCCGCGTAAGGACCTTGGGCAAGTCCTTCACTCACAATTGCTCAGCTCTTCGGCGTGAAAGTCCGATGCAGTGTCCGCTCTGCATTCGGGAGCGCCTCTGAGTAGAGAGAGCTTGAAGGGGCGCTATAACAAGTGCACATACAAACAAATCGGGTACAAGTCTTTTATCTGAACCTCGATGCAAAACAGTTATGGGCTTGCGTGCATTCCATGCTTCTGCACCCAGGGAATGGAATCGGCTTCCGCTCTCTCTTCGAAGCTCAATTTCACTTCCTTCCTTCAAAAAGCGGCTAGGAACTTACTTCTTCTTTCAAGCACATGGATCTCTAACTGCATCTTCCTCTGTCGGCTGACTATCCGCGCCTCAGATTCACATTTCGGTGTGACCTTGCGCGCGTTACAAATTTATTTATTTAATAATAATAATGATAATAATAATAATAATAATAATAATAATAATAATAATAATAATAATAATAATAATAATAATAATAATAATAATAGTAATAGTAATAATAATAATAATAATAATAATAATAATAATAATAATAATAATAATAATAATAATAATAATAATAATAATAATAATGCAGTGCTCGCGCTGTAGTCTGGACGCCAGGGCTGTTTTTAAGGAATTGTTAGAACTGCACAACCCCTACTTTCCTTTCCCATCCCATGGTCAAAGTACTCCCAATCGGAGGAAAATGCCCTTTTTAAATTAGTTTTAACTTTACAGAAGTGCATTTACAACTGCACAGATAGATTTAGAACTGCACATTTTGTGTACAACTGCACGTTAAAAAAGCTCTGTGTAGCGCCTCTGAGTAGAGAGCCTTAAGGGGCGCTATAGAAACGGAGAAATAAATAAATAAATGAAGTAAATATCATATGCAGATTCAACAAGTGAGCTTACATACAAGCTAGGTTTATCTTGCAGTAAGTATAGACGAAGGCGTCTCCTAATTTTACATTAGTCTAATGAGCTTAAAAATCAACATAGGCCTACTTTCTACGACTTAATTTAATACTTTATCCTATGTTGAACGTGTTGCTTCAGAATTTCAATAGATTCCAGGTTATTGTATTCCACGTGCAATCAATGCCCTAGATAATTATTCGATCCATATTTCATGATTTCACTCTCTGCCTACGTTCGATCTCCATATAAATTCTTTTCGTGACTCTCAAGTTTTCGACCTTACTCTTTTGCGCACGCAGGCTATTTCCTTTGTGTTCTAATCCTTCGCTTTCTTTGCATGTATTAGTCTAAACCATGGTGTAAGAGAGGATGGTGTGCGCACTTCCTATACTGGCCATACAATGTTTTTGGCTAGACTTATTTTAATTCAGCAGGTGACGCTGCTGTCCCCATTTGCGCGTTGGCAGCAGAAGACAATATATAGCAAGAAGTATAAAGAACATTCGAACCATGTAACATAGGGACAAGGAGACGGCAGGAACATAGCAGGGAGTATCACTTGGAACAAATAAGGGGCGATGGGGATAAGGTAGCATTACAGGGAACATGGAACATCACACGGAACACCAGAACATAGGCCTAAGCGAATATACAGCAAAGAGCATGGAACGAAAGGAACATGAAGCATCACAGAGAACATTGTTCAGAGAATATGAGAATATAGGACGAGTAAGACGGAGCATGCATGCATTACGGAACATGCCACAAGGACTGCAGAACGTAAGGAACATGGAACATCAGGGGAAAGATCGAAAACATTAAGGAACATGGAATACGGAAAGTGCAACAAAGAATTGGAATACAAGGAACATGGACTATCAGGTGACATAAGGAACATGGAATATCAGGGAAAATCATAATCAGTGAAGAACAAGGAATGTGGAACACAAAGAACAGGGAACATCACGGAACATAAGGAACATTAAACATCACAAAGAACACCAGAGCCATCAGAAAACAAAAGAAGCGGAACAAGCAACAAGGACCGTGGAATTAAGCAATTATACAACAAAGACCATGGAACATAAGGAACCTAGAATATCATGGAAAAATGAGAAACATTTAAGAACACGGAATGTGGAACACGCAACAGGGTCCGTGGAACATTATACGGAACATGGAACATAAGAGGGAGGATCAGAACCATTAAGAAACATGGAACACGGAATGTGGAACAAAAAGTGTGGTACACAAGGAACAGGGAACACCAGGGAGCATGGATCATCACTGGAAAACAGAACACGGAATGTGGAACACCACACAACAAGGTCTGTGGAACGCAAATAACAAGGAACATAAGAGGGAACACAAAGGGAATTAAAGAACATGGAACTCAAAATGTGTGGCAAGAAATGAGGAACACAAGGAACATCAGGGAACATAAGAAACAAGGAACATCGCGGGAACTTCAGAGGCATTTTAAAATACGGAACGCGGAACACGCAACAAAGACCGTGGAGCATAAGGAACATGGAACACCAGAGGGAACATCAGAAACATTAAGGAACAAGGAACGAGAAACACGCAACAAGGACCATGAAACATAAGAAACATGAATCATCAGTATAAACATTAGAAATATTAAGGAACATGGAACGCGGAATACGTAACAAGGATTGTGAGACATAAGAAACAGGGAACACCATTGATCATAACAAGGAACATGGAACATAACATTGAACACCAGCGGCATCAGAAAACAAAGGACGCGAAACAAGGAACAAGGACCGTGGAACATAAGGGATATAAACATTTAAAGGACCATGGAACATAGGGAACCTGGTATATCACAGTGAGCATCAGGGAACAAGGAACACAGGGAACACGGAACATCAAGTAACAGAGAACAGAGGGCACATCACAGAGAACAAGAGAACATGGAACATCGATAGGAACATCAGGGTAGAGGACATAGAGAACATGGAAACACAGGGAACACATAGCATCACATGGAACAGAGAACACGGAACACTGGAGAAAAGGAAACAAAGAGCAAAGGAAACAGAACATAGCAAAGATAATTTGTGTCGCCCTCCCCCTTCGTCCAGACATGAGACTGGCACTAAGGAACGGACGTGCAGTGAAGGAGTATAAGTATATGTATGCCATACAATATCATGAAATTCCATTAGGCTTTATGGGTGAGGTCCGTCAATTGAGAAAACCATCGCCATCTAGCGCCTTTAGCCACAAATTTCAGCCAAGTGCGCACACCATCCCGTCTAAACCAAAATTCAGATGAAAGAAAACTTTATAGCCTAAGTAGCCTTGTCGATATAACTAACACCTAATAGCGACCACTCTTATTGGAGAAGGTAGGCCTATCTTTATCTATAACTTACTTCTTTCAAAACCCTCTTTCCTAGCCCCTATTTAGCCCCTATTTCCATTCATTATACAAGGTTCATCAATAATATTGATAATTATGTTGCGCAAGTTTCAAAATCCTGCTGATTCCACTCACCGATGAAATTATGTAGGCTAAGTATGTAGAAATATTTTATCAGTTCGACCAATTTTCACGTAAGAACTTACCAATTGACTTCTTGAACTGGTTCCGATCAATGTTGATCACTATTGGTCCAATTTGTTCAGAACTAAAGAATACGTCATTCAGCTGATTAGATTCGTACAGCTTCTGTATATTTTCAAGTGCTGCTTGTGATCGACACCAGATCCAAACGACGACAGTCTGTCTGTCCAGTTGAGCGTTGAGGATTTCTATTTCTTCTTCCTTCAGTTGACGGATGAGTTCATCTGTTTGTTGTGGTCTTGATTTGTTTCCAGCTGCTAAGTCGATGATTCTCTGATAAAGCAGACGTGGGTTCATGAACGCTGTGTGCATGGCGCCATAATTTTTGACTTCGACTCTAATTACAACTAAAACAAGAATATTTTCAGCACAGGTAGAAGTGATTTCTTGGTTTTTATTTTAAAACGTGTAGTCTTATAAAATCAATTAATAAACGAGTAACGAAGTCCAAAGTTCACCATCTCATGACGTGGGTCCTGTGGATTTCATCTAATCCGAATCTCCGTAATTGATACTGGTTACCGATATGTGCTTGCAATCAAATCGAGCATTGTCTCAAACACATTAGAATGATTTTATAAGCAATATTAAAATTTAAGAGAAGCGCAAGTAGGGCCTACCATGATGAACAAATCTTCAGTTGGTTGCGAAATAATTCAAGTGAAGAAGAAAGCAAAGGGTTTGGCAAAACAGAGGCAGTGAAATTGTTTGCATCTTTGTGTGGAAACTGGAAAGGCATTGCACCAATTCGTTTAAATGCCGATGTACACAGCCAACAAGAGGATGGATTGAAGGATCAACTGTGGGGACCATGATGACAAAGTTTTAGAATTAAAACTTAAAATAATTTATACACCACCTGAACTTTCCTTCAATCTCAACCAAAATCTTTTACTGAGAATTTAAGTCTTTCTATAGTTTTTTACAAAGTAAAATAATCATGATTATAATAGTCTTCGTTTACATTATAATATACAGTTAGCCTAATCGAAAAATAATATTCTGTTAAATTCGACTCCTGTAATGATTTGTGATCACCGGTCCATTACAGATTGCAATCATTATGCGTTTGTAGGTTGGAAATAATAAAGAATGTGATCAATATTTTATTTTCATGAACTCCTACAAATGCCGGTATCAAAAATCCATTCTTGAATTTAAAATTTCTGAAGCTGGATCTGCTATCGAAATTTTGAAGCAAATGCGACTGGACAGAATAAGTATAGGCCTACTGCTATGTCTAAAGGTCAAAGAATGAACTTCGAGTGATTCGATTTCAATGTAGAATTAGAATTGTAGAACTAAGCCTACAATTAAGAAAACAAATCGAATCATTCGTGATCATTTAAATAAAGTTTGCTTAATATGAACCTCCTCCGTTTCTGATGATCCTTGTCACAGTTGTTTGGTTCGTTTGTCGAAGACATCTGACGAAAGATGAGAATCTTTTCTTGTCGAAGGATCTCACAAAGTGCAAAAGTTCTGCGTTCTTATCTTGTGTTGAACGTTGTCGTTGAATGACGTGACGTTGTTCTTCCGTTATGCAGTTGAGAGACAACAGCGAATCCATGAACTCGTCATTCGGTTGAATATTTTCCAGGAGATAATTTCGGTTGTTTCTAATGATCGCAGATCTCGTCCGGGTTTTGTAATAAAATTCTGAAAATATCGTGAAAATCTACGACGCGACAAAAGCATGCAGGACAAAAGTGCCCAGACAAATGCGCGCAGGGTGAATGCACGCCAACAAAAGTGCACACAAAAAATGAGACAATAGACTTGTTGAGGCACGGAGAATTTTACTACAATTTACATGAAATTTATTTAAATTAGAACTAAGCCAGAATAGTAAAAACTTAAGCAGTTCAGTGACTACCGATTTACCAGGTTTTGTCATCACTGTATCGCATATGTTAGTCACTGAACTGTATTGTTGCTTCGGTAGTTCGAAAATGGCTTGTGATTATGCAAGTAGGCTACGTGCGCAGTCGTGCAGCTTCAAGAGTAGGCCAATGTTTGGAGTGCAACTCACCTTCCAGGCGACGCCACATTGCCTTCTTGAACCATCGTCTCGTTATTATTCTTCGATAAAAGCAGACGTCGACTGATGCGAGAGACCCTGTGATTTCTTCGTCTCTGCAGTGCTTTGATGACGAATTCAATGTCCAACGAAGATAAGACTTTTGTAGGATAATGTCCAACACCTCCAGTGGAAGATCGTAAAGCTTAAAAGTGAAAAATACGACATACAACAGTTGCAGGCTGTATTCAATGATTTATGATTTTTTGAATGCAGCCTAAGTCTAATTGAAAGATGTGAAATGAAGTAGGCTAGTTTAAAATGGCGTAGATTTAGTGCAGTTCACAAGAATTCTAATCAGTGCAATTAGAATAGTTGTATTTCTTCCAAGCGCCATTTAGGCTAGCATTTATGATTCATGCAATATCTACTGAGACAGTGCTGTCACTACTGTGCCTATGCCAAGTTATAATGTGCGAAATTTTGCAACTAATGTCCTGGGTATAAGAGATTTAAAGACGCTTAGGGCCTACGTCTATTAATGTTTTCACAAATTTAGTTTCAAACTTGCAGCTTTATTATTATTTCAGATAATTGCATTGGACAAGTTTACCGGTGTCGTAGACGGGATTTCATTATATTCATCTGTTGTAAACTCGTGAAATACTGCTCTCACTAAAATTTTAATAATAATTAGAAAGTTTATTAGTGGTCTCATATCAGATTTCAGTCAACTCTTCTATTCGTTATTCATATATATTCATTCACTTGAATATAAATTTTATCAACGAGTCGTAGGCGTTAGTTTGCTTATCAGCATTGCTTCCACAATGCTATTAGTGACCGGTCCTTGCAAGGAACACCTGGTAATCTGTACGAACTCTGCCAGCAATTAATGGCAGGGACGATCTGCAAGCTTGGTGCCCCTTTAGTCTACATCGTGAATTCAAATTGAACAACACAGGAGTTTTAGCTGACGATACATGTGCATCAAAATTCCATGACTTCAGTTACGTGAACTTAAATCGCGATCGACTTCCCTGCGTTTTCCCACAACGCACGTATTATGTTTGTGAGACCAGATTGTGCCTTCCTAAACAGATGCCCATAGCTCTCGCATAAGTAAACTACTTTGCTGAGGTCTGTAGCCTATGGTATTATCCGCTACTGAACGATGTTTTGCCCACGTTTCAAACTTTACCTCTAAAGAATTTGTCTACAGGTAGGCTATAATATATCCTGTATGCGATAATCCAATGGAAGTGCAACATCTTAATAAAAAGGTCTATGGTAAATATCCATTAACATGCCACAGTCATTTGTCACTCAACAAAAAGGCATTGACAATTATTTCATAATAATACTAGTCTTACCAAACATAGGCCTACTTAATTTTAAAAAAGTCAGAAACAAGCGGTCTGTCAGTTGACAAGTCCAAGCGAATTCGTCAATTGAATACGATAACAATAACAATAATGATGATGATGATGATGATGATGATGATGATGATGATGATGATGATGATGATGATGATGATAATAATAATAATATTAAAAATAATAATAAAAAATAAAAATAATAATAATAATAATAGCCTAATAGTAATAATAATTATAACAATAATAATAATAATAAGCACGATTGTTTCAGCGACTTTCAATTTGCACACAGAAGTTTAATGCTGTCGCATTTCGAAGCATTTTTGCACAACTGACCGATGAGGATGACCGTTGACTCCAGAACAACAAAGCTTTTGTTAATGTTTTTAAAGCCTGAGGGAAGTTTAATGCCTCGGGTGAAAATAAATAGTAATAAGTCCCTGAGGGAATGAAGTACATCAGGGCAAAAAATAATATGCCCTGTGAACATGGGCGGAGACTTAGGGGGACAGCGGAGGAGGGTCTCCTCCAAAGTTTGTGGTGGGGATGGAGGCGCTTATATCCCCCCCAATATTTCAGAAATATCATTAAAATATCATTAAAAATTTCTACAGTGTTATTCACTGTTTATCCGTAATGATCAATTTTGTTAGGAAGACAGCTTTAAATGCTATCATTACAGATTGCAAATTGAAAATATTTTAAACAATGGGAGGGGACATTATATTGAAGTCTTAAACCATGTCACTGAGCAATGAAATCATGAATAATTTTTGTGAAGATGACAGTTAGAAAAGCTACGATTACAGTGTGGAAATCCAAACAATTGGGATGCGACACTCTTAAGAAATTAAACCTTGAGTATCAGCATTGGAAACTGAGTAATTTTATTAAGATGACAGTTTAAATTAATACAATTAAAATATGGAAATTCAAAAAATCTAAACAATGTCGATGTGACATTCATTAAAGTCTTATGCCATGTCAATCAGCAATGAAATTATGAGCAATTTTATTGAGATCAAATCCTAAAATGTTTCAATTACAGTGTAGACATTTTAAAACAAATTAACAATGATGGGGAACTTTGAAGTCTTAAATTAGGCTATTAGCACTCAAATGATGGACAATTTAGTTAGAATGACACCCTAAAATGCTGCAATTGTAGTTAGGAGATTAAAAAATGTTCGATATGTGGGACACTTTGAAGTGCTAGACCAAGGCATTTAGCACAGAAATGATGAGCAATTTAGTTTAAATGACAGCCAAAAATGTTACAAATGCAATATGGAGATTAAAAAATGTTCGACATGGGGACACTTTGAAGTGTTAGACCAAGGCATTTGGCACTGAAATCATAAGAAATTTAGTTTAGATGACAGCCTAAAATTCTACCATCGCATTGTGCAAATTCAGAACATTTCAACAATGGGGAGAGCACCTTTGAAGTCCTAAACCAGGACCATTAGCCCCGAAATAATGAGCGATTTTGCTAAAATGACAACCTAAAATGCTGCAATTGCATCATGAAAAATAAAAACATTCGACATTTTGGAAGGTGGCACAAACCCCTTTTCCTTTTCGCGCCTTGGCGATAGCTTTTCGGCCGCTCGTCCGTCCCCTAAGAGTTCGGACTAAGTCTCTGCCTATGCCTGTGAATTTAAGAGGCATCGAATTCGTTGCAGATTTGAGTCGTCACTTGACAAAGGCGACAGACGAAATGAGAGAAACGTCATTCCTATACCAAAGACTTTCGGTGACCATTCAGCGCTCTAACGCTGTGGCCTTCGCGGGATCTTTTGCTGCATAATAGATCTAATAATAATAATGACAATAATAATAATAATAATAATAATAATAATAATTTTTTCTTTAAGAAACGTCTGCGTATACGCAGGGCCGCATTAAGGCTAGTGCAGACCCGGGCAGGGGCGGATCCAGGGGGGCCAATCCGGCCATGCCCCCCCCATTTAAAAATTGCATGGGACGTGGCCCCCCATTTGGTTTCAACAAGCCATTAAATAAATGTAGTGGGAGAGAAAAACAGGACAACAGGCCCCCCTATTACAAAATCGCACGGGACTTGGCCCCCCCCAGTCGATTCAGCGGCGGATGTTTCCCCAAAAACTTGTCGATGACTAAAAAAAAAAGGTCATCAGTTTTTTCGGCGGATGAAATGTATTTTTCCCGGAAACTTTGGTCGATGACTAAAAAAATTTTCTCCTGTCTCACAAGACCAAAAATTTTGGCCCCCCCGTTCGAAAATTCCTGTATCCGCCCTTGGACCCGGGTGCTGTGATAACCTTGCGGGCCCTGTCAGCCACCGGTCCACCAGGCACATAATCGCATCATGTTTACTAATGAGTGACGCCTAAGGAATCAAGGATGCTCTTCCTGAGGTGCATTTGCTTTCTAACTTAGGAATCGTTTGAGACGCTAGTATTCTACAGTGACAGAAGGAATAAACGACTTCTTCATTTGTAAAATAGTTTTGGTTCCTATATATAGGCCTATATATTAGTGTGGTTCACAGATACATGGTAAAAAATAAAGTTCAAGCTAAAAACCAAGACACCCTCCCCGTTTGTTAGACCTATCAATAGTATTATTGAGACCAAATTTTAGCTTCCTATTCCAACTGGAAATCGGTGCTCAACGACTGCGTTACTTTGCATGGGCCAATGCATAGACGTTAATATAGAAATACATGTGTCGAGCATATATTCCCCATACAATTGAGTTTTATTTCGAAATAAATCAAACATTACTGTAACATGACAATATGTGTGCTACTTAAAGAGTTGGTCAGCTTGAAATCGAAAATTTCAGTAGGTTTAATAATATGGAAAGTGTCAACAAATGTCAAAAGCAATTAAATCCACAAATGTCTATTATTGTTCTCATTTTATGACTCCAACACCCGATGCAGTCTTATGCTCAAGAAGGTTTTGCAGTTTTCAAGCACGGTGTCAACAGCAGATTTCTTGATTGATTGAGTGAGGGCAACTTTCCTATTTGTCTTGACCACTCGGAGAAAACACAGCTTTTTTCTTCATCAGCGATGAGTCAGTTAAATTCCTCGAACAACTTCACACTTCTCTCAGCCGTGTTGTCGACCACTCTTAATTGCTGACTTCAGTCTCTGCCCTGCTGATAATCCTCATTCTCAATCTATTGCTCTGGTGTAAGTGCAAAAAGAGAATCACCAAACTTCAGGTGTGGCAGTAGTGTCAGTGTTCACTGGGTTACAAAGTCGCTCAGGCAATCCCTCTCCTTCAGCTCCACATCACTACCCCTCAACATCCTTTCACACAGGATTTACAGTCATTCCGTAAAATATCTTCACCTTATCTGTAGCAGTCAGTTGGCAACATAACAGTGTCAGACCTTAAGCCTCATCTGAAAGGTACAATGTACTATAGTGATTTTCTAGGACATTCATGGCTTCAACGCTGATCTCCTATAGATAGTAGTCGCCTGAATCATATTTCCTAGATGAATCAAAATTGACAGATCTTGTCCCGGAGTTTCAGCAGCAAGAGGAGGTTTTGCCCATACCTTGAGAGAAGAAGGGAACCAAATCACACAAATGGATGAATCTGAGTTTCTTCCTGCCTTCTTAGATTGAATACGTCACGTTGATTGCTAAATCGGCATGTTTTGATGGCATACAGTAACCTGGCCATTCAACGTGTATGGTAAATTGGGCTCTCCTGTTTCTTATTGAGGGCTGACTTACAAGGACAACAATTGACACCTCAATGATTTCTTGGTAGTCATCTCTTAAACTGACTTTATTTTCAGCAGACTACTTGAGAAAACCGAATGCTCTCTCATGGGAGGCTTCTGTAATGGATACGACTTATAGAACTCGGATGTTGTCACGTGTCACACCATCACACACATTCTTAAATCTATTAAATATTGGATTATATTTTGAACTAGATGGACCATAACACAAAATGGAGATATTCCCCTAAAATCAACTCCATCCCAATGATGACAGCAGGCCAGCCGCAGAAACTTGTTACCTATTGTGTCTTCTTGAAAAACGTATACTCCTCTAAAACACCCAGTATTGACATGTGTTGTATCAAAGACCAAGGCTTGGACATTATCAGTGAGTCTTCATATTAATTTCAGAAGATAATGAAAGACCTTGGATTTAAATTACGGTATATCCTGCATAGAGGGAAAGTTGGGCACAATAACGAGTTTATCCACACCATCACCTGAAACTAGCACTGACAGGCGGTCAACATATCCAGTGTGCTGCAAGTGGGTACAGAATCAGATCTTACAGCTTCAGCATGCTCCATCCTGGTCATCGTAGGCACTCCATGTGAATGGTATTCCGTGAAAGTGACAGGACAAAAGATCGCACACAAGCGCTGCTGCGCAGTGATTGACACCAACAATCTCAATGCTTCATGATCAGATCAGCATATAATATGTCATTGCTATCAAGTACATTAATTTTGTCAATTGATGGCTAAACAGCAGTCTAGTCTTGACTGCGGTAAGTATAATAGCACACCATAAACTATTTCAAGGTCATCTACACGACAATGGTTGAAGTTTTTGATCAAGCTACAATGAATCAAGATTTCTATCCATAATCCAATACAGTTATATGGTACCGTAATATTTCTATGTCGTTGAGCACCACCTTCCAGTTGGACTAGGAAGTTGAAATTTGGTGTCAATAATACTATTGACAGGTCTAACAAATTGAGAGGTTGTCTTGGTATCTAGCTTGAATTTTATTTTTTTGAACCACCCTACTATATATATGCCCTTGCTCCATCCAGTTGATTTTCTTCATTGCCCTCTGTGTCCACATTTTATTTTATTTTTTTCTCATGGTTCATGTCTCGAATCCATAGTCCCTATACAATGCCGCATTCCATATCAATGTCTTTTCGCTTCTTAGGGTTCCTGTCAATTTTCTAATATCAATTTATCATGATTCTTACATTTAAGTTTATAAGTTCTTTGTCCTGTTTCAGGTCTAATGAACTATAACATTCGATTTATTTCGCAGACACCAATAAAGTCCAGGTAAACCGCTATTTAGAGAGTCATGGTGTTTATATTGTACAAATGTCTCGGAACGATCGGAGAAGAAAGAGCCTTGATAGAGTACACACAGTAAAGAGAGACAAAGGAAGTGGGTATGTGGCACAGACTGAAGGCAGGCTAACTGCTGAGAATGGTCAAAAAGGCATGGGCATCCCTGAACGAGTCTGCGGTTCTTTCTGTGATGGAATAATTTAGCTCTTCTTAAAAAGCGCCATATGATATCGTTCAGTATGTTATGTCGTAGTTGTCGGCCAGCGTTTTTTCCTACATGCCAGACCGTGGAGTCCTCTAGCGTCGACTCTTTCGCCACAGTGACACAGGTGTGGTTCGCAGAGGGTTGTCCCGAGTCGCATTCCAACCCAAATACTTATCACTTCGTCGGACAGGCCCAGACCCAGGGCACTTACCGGAGGCGCTAGCAACAAATCTCATGCGTGTGGTGCCTGAGAGGCTAAGAGACGAGCCCGGTCAAGTGCTGTACTCGCTGACTCGTTCAGGGTTGCCCATGCCTTTTTGATCCAGAGGCTGTCCCATTCTCTTTGACGGTAAGCTGCTGATCCGGATGGTGGCTCCGATCCCGTGAATGTTGACCATGCGTTTAGCGCTGTGTCCACTAGGTCGTCCGAGGTGTCAGCTGTTTCTGGTGGCAGTATGTTTGCTTGAAGTTCGCTAGTGCTCGCAGCAGATGCCAAGAAGGCAGAAAGTGCCAGCGTTGCAGCACAGCGTATTCATCATCCTTCACCGGTAAGGATGCCTTAAGCCATTTCTCATCCGATAGCTCCACGTTCAGTAGTCTATAGGGTCAACCGGGGGGTTATGGACACCCTGGGTGTTATGACCACTGGTCTTCTACAGCTTAATATGATAATATAATACACTCTAATCTGTTTATTAGGGTGTCCCAAAAAACTTTTTTTCTTGAAATTCTTAGGTCTCACCAGTCAAAAAATTTCCTATGGGGATGATAATATTTGTGTAATTTTTTCGAATTTTTAAAATAATTTTTAGGTCCACCCCCAGGAGCTCAAAATTTTATATATAGCGTACTATGATATTCGTGTGCAAATATTTCAATATATGAGGCAACGTCATTCACATCACATATAATTATTTTAAATGCTTTTGCACAAAATATGATATGTCATAGGCTACAATGTAATTGCTCAAAAAATGTTAGGCTATGCTGTATTTTGCTCAGACTGGTATTATTATTATTATTATTATTATTATTATTATTATTATTATTATTATTATTATTATTATTATTATTATTATTATTATTATTATTATTATGAAAGCCAAACTATTATTATTATGGAAATGCTATACCTCTTAATAATAATAATAATAATAATAATAATAATAATAATAATAATAATAATAATAATAATAATAATAATAATAATAATAATAATAATAATAATAATAATAATAATGACATCATAATTATGGCGTAGCCTTACAAAAGCAGGCTTCGCAGCCACAATGGACTCGTCAGGTCTGATGGGAATCTTCCCGATGGTGTGACGATAATTCCATGGGAGAGTGGAAAGTGTCTTGCTTGGGACGCCACTGTTATCGACACCCTGTCAGGATCTTACCACACCAGATCAGCTGGGATTGCTGGAGCTGAGATCGCAGCAGATAGAAAAACATTAAAATACACTGCTATTTTGTCTTCGTATTGCTTTGTGCCCTTGGCCTTTGAGACTCCGGATTCAATAAATCAAACTGGCCTCACTTTGATCAATCTCATCGGCTACTTGTCTTGTCTTGCCTTGTCTTCAACCTTCCTCTATTCGAGGGTTGGTCGCTTCATGGACACGCCTTCGTCACTTATTCCTGTCCTCCGTCTTCTTCAGTATCCGCTCGAATGGTAGTTCCATCCACGTCACCACGTGATGATATTAGCGATTTATCCCATCCTCGGTCTTCCTCTTGCCTTTCCTCCCGATCCTCGGCTACCGGCTTTCACAAATGTCACGAGACAATAGCGAAACAACTTTTCTGTTTCAACGCCAATGCATGAATATATTCAGCGTATCAACGCGATCGCTCTCTGCAGCACGTCTAATCTTTTCCATCTGCGAAGACTAGCCGTTCCAGAACATTGCCCCATAACTTTTATAAATCCTGATCGAGAGATCATTGACACCTCGGGTAGAGTAATGGGTAACACGCCGACGTAGAGAGTTAGAGGTAACGATTTCTAGCCATAATTGGGCGAACATGCTCTGTAGGCCAGGGGTTCTCAACCGGTGTGTCGCGACACACTGGTGTGTCGCGACTTGGCCGGCGGTGTGTCGCGTAAAAGTGGTGTGTCGCTGGTGTGTCGCGAAGAATTGGTGTGTCGCGAATAATAATAGCCTAATGATAATAAATTATCTTCGTTCCTTTTCCAAACTGACACTACGCAGTAGGTCAATGATTACATGAAATAATCCTAAATAACATCAATCTACTAAATTCTCACAGCACACGTCCGTTGTTCTTGCATTAGACCTATACACTGACTTCCTTTACCTACAGGCAATTTAGAAGTTTAGCGGATGACTGCTATGAGAATTTGTTGCGCTCTATTTATCTATATAATTTTTACCGCGCGGGCTGGGGTAGTTATGACGCTTAGCCTATGTTCAACGGATATGACATAGGGCCTATGTAAACACGTTTGCTCTCGCACCTGCTAGAAAACTTTTGCCCGTTAACCTAGGCTACGTCGGCAATCGAAATGGAAAAATTTATGGTAAGAAAACGCAAATATAGCCATCCTGTTCAAATGCTGATATTAAGAAGACAAGGTAGATGTTGAACCCATTCCTCAGAGAAAACATCAATGGAGCAGAATTGAACAGCAATGAACAGGAAACACTTGTTGAGCTGCAATGTGATTCCAGAATGAAGGACATGTACATGTATAAGCAATTATCAAGAACTCAGTTCTGGGCAAAGACGTGCAAGGAAGAACATTACAAATCACTTGCAAGCAAAGCTATCAAGGAGCTGGTTTCCTTTCATAGCCCCTACTTATCTGAACAGGGCTTTTCTCAGATGATCAACATAAAGAACAAGAATCGGAACAAACTTATCGGAGGTGCCCTCTCAGCCTGCTTACGAATTGCACCTACAAAAACTGTGGAACCGCGTTTTAATATGATCCAAAGAAAATTTCAAGAACAAAGATCCCATTAACTGTTAGGACTACAAGGTATTAGTAATTAGGTGACTAAATTGACGTCGAGTTGTAGAAACGACTATAGATTGGGATCAGAAGAATAATTTAGAATTTTAGAATCATAAAAGTTGGAAAGAAATTCAATATAATTATTTTCATTTATTAAAAATGTCAGAAGTTTAGCATTTTAGAACGATAAACAAGTTTGAGAGCAAATTTAAAATAAATAGACATGTTTAACTTTGACACTTTTTTATATTTTTACAACATTTACATATGACGATTGAATGGTGTGTCGCCAAATTTGATAGCAAGTTTAAGTGTGTCGCGGGACGAAAAAGGTTGAGAACCCCTGCTGTAGGCTGCTATTAGTGCCATGTATTGCAGGCTGTCTGTTCAGTTAATTGATAGGCTAAGTTTGATGTTAATTAAGATCACTGCATAACTTGTAGCCTACGTGTAAAGCGCCGTTTTTGCAGGCGCTCAATTACAGAAAATTATTATTATTATTATCATTATTTTTATCAATAGGCTATTATTATTATTATTAACAATTGCAATGACTACAATGATAATAATAATTGTCTCCTCACGCACGATGGCAAGGACGACCGCAACCTCCTGGGAAAATTGACCGTAAGCCTATTATTATACCCTTATCATGCTTTATATCAATTATTAAGGTCTCTATAATATTATATGGTCGGTCGACAGGCAGGCAGGCATTCTTAGTTAGTAGCCTACTTCGTGGCAGAAAGCGATTTTTTTACTAGGAAATCTACAAGCGACGTTCATTTTCCACAGATAGCCTATTAAAGAAGACGGAATTAAAATGTTCGAACAGCTGTAGCTCGTCAAAATGAAAGGTTTTATGTGAAAACTACGAAGATTTTTGAAACATTTATTCTCTATAAATCTTTAAATTTGCGTGGAAAAACATCAAATGGTGAAGGTCGCGGAGAAATAGTAATTTTCCCGGTCGGATTTTTTTATTTAGTCACGCTGAATAAGGAACTGCGTAGACTTGCACAATGGGCGAATGTGCAGGAAAAACCAGAAAAAACTGATAATGAAAGTAATCGTGAACGCCAGAAACATTTAAGACGATTTCTCTCTACCCTAATATTATAAGCAGGATGAATAGGCCAATTGACCAATTTATACACAGAGTTTACATTAATTCTCTACTGAACTTAATCAGTTTTGATATAATCATTGCTTTTTCAAAATTATTTAATTGCTAGCAATTGGAAATTTAATTGTTTTCGCTTACCCCTGGAGTAATGTGATGATGTATACAAACTCGACTCTATACAAAAGTTCACAGACGAATATAAATCATTATCGAGAATTACTAAATCATTATCGAAAATTAAGTTTTGCCGCCGAGTATTGATCGTCTTGATTGTAGAAGATGAATATCTTTCGTTATCGACTCTCTTGACTTTTTTTAGACAGGCGCCCATAATTGGCCTATTGCTCATAGGCTCATGGTGTAAGAGGGGATGGTGTGCGCACTTCCTGTACTGGCCATACAATGTTTTTGGCTCGACTTACTTTAATTCAGCAGGTGATGCTGCTGTCCCCATTTGCACTTTGGCAGCCTAGACAATATAGAGCGAGAAGTATAAAGAACATTCGAAATATGGAACATAGGGACAAGGAGACGGCAGGAACATAGCAGGGATTATCACTTGGAACAAATAAGAGGCGATGGGGATAAGGTAACATTACAGGGAACATGGAACAACACACGGAACACCAGGGAACATAGGCCTAAGCGAAGATGCAGCAAAGCGTGGAACGTAAGGAACATGAAGCATCACAGAGAACATTGTTCAGAGAATATGAGAATATAGGACGAGGAAGACGGAACATGCATGCATAACGGAACACGCCACAAGGACTGTAGAACGTAAGGAACATGGAACATAAGGGGAAACATCGGAAACATTAAGAAACATGGAAAACGGAAAGTGCAACAAGGAATTGGAACACAAGAAACATGGACCATCAGGTGACATAAGGAATATGGAACATCAGGAAAAATCAGAATCAGCGAAGAACAAGAAATGTGGAACGCAAAGAACAGGGAACATCACGGAACATAAGGAACATGAAACATCACAAAGACCACCAGAGACATCAGAAAACAAAAGACGCGGAACAAGCAACAAGGACCGTGGAACATAAGCAATATACAGCAAGGACCATGGAACATAAGGAACCTGGAATATCATGGGAAAATGAGAAACATATAAGAACACGGAATGTGGAACACGCAACAGGGTCCGTGGAACATATACGGAACATGGAACAAAAGAGGGAAGATCAGAACCATTAAGAAACATGGAACACGGAATGTGGAACAAAAAATTCGGAACACAAGGAACAGGGAACATCAGGGAACGTAAGGAACATGGCTCGTCACTGAAAAAAGTGTTGTGGGGTGTTCCACATTCCGTGTTCTGTTTTCAAGTGACGAGCCATGTTCCTTACGTTCCCTGATGTTCCCTGTTCCTTGTGTTCCGAATTTTTTGTTCCATGTTCATGTTCCTTACGTTTCACTCTCTTTGCTGCATCTTCGCTTAGGCCTATGTTCTCTGGTGTTCCGTGTGATGCTCCATGTTCCCTGTAATGTTACCTTATCCTCATCGCCCCTTATATGCTCCAAGTGATACTCCCTGCTATGTTCCTGCCGTCTCCTTGTCCCTATGTTCCATATTTCGAATGTTCTTTATACTTCTTGCTCTATATTGTCTATGCTGCTAACGCGCAAATGGGGACAGCAGCGCCACCTGCTGAATTAAAATAAGTCTAGCCAAAAACATTGTATGGCCAGTATAGGAAGTGCGCACACCATCCCCTCTTACACCATGATTGCAGTGAAGGAGTATAAGTAGCCTATGTACATGTACATGTATGCCATACAATATCATGAAATCCCATTAGGCTTATGGGTGAGGTCCGTAAAATGAGAACACCACCGCCATCTAGCGCCTTTAGTCACAAATCATTTCAGCCAAGTGCGCACACCATCCTCTCTTACACCATGCTTGTAGCTATAAATTAGGGAAATTCGCGTTGGTAGACAAATACAACTGCCAATCAAGAAACTTAAGAAGATAATTAGGCCTACTTGAAGGCGTGAATTCACTTCAAAGAAACGAAATGATATTTGGAACGGGCTGTATAATTTATGTTTCAAAAAGCACTCCAGAGAATGGACAATGTTTGCCACGAAATAACAACTGTTCGACATCATTCTAACGCAGTGAACATTCTTGTAATGGACATCTACAGTAGTGAAGAATCTTGTGTAGTTAAACAGTTTTACGTTTTTTATATTCAATTACATGACCTATAGTAAATGTATGTATGTGTTTCAATAAGTACTTTTTTTCTATAACTTTACTCGACTAATTTAACGTTGCAAATTGTTATGGTCAATCGTTCATATGACCAATCAGTCATATGACCAACAGTCCTATGACCGATCATCCTATGACCAATGGTCCGTACACCATGTAAAGTGTTTTATTGTGCCATAGAAAAGACACATTGCGCTGCATAAATGGGTTGTGGTATTCACCGTTGGCAAGTTCCCCTTGGGTATACACCTATGAGTAGTAGTTAAGTCGACAAGTAGGCCTAAATTATTTGCCAGATTTGTTAAATTAGATCTACGTAACCAAACAGATCAACAATCTTGTGGCACGTAGGTCTAGTTGGAAAATTCACGCAGAACAATGGTCGTCCGCAAGGGGGGGAGGGCAAGGCAAACATTTGCTATCAGTGGATTTTGCGCATCTTTAAAAAGCACATAATCTTCAGGTTATTATGACCATTGCACACATCACAAACGAGTTTCAATGCAAGTAATCACTTAATTTGTTGACCATTATTAATTTTTTAGTTGTCATAAATCATGCTCGTGAATAGGTTATTATAGGTATTCTATACAAAAACGTTATTTTATTAACGCCCTGTGAATGGATTCAGTTCTGGGACCCAATGTATTCCCGTTCTGCACTGCCGACATCTTGGCCACAATAATTATCCAAGCATGATGCGCGTGGTAATCTCTATGCAGACGACACACGAGTCTATGGCTTCTTTCGTCTTGATTCAATCAACGTCCAGGATCTCCGATAATATGTCTGAAAGAGCAGCACTATAGTGACTGGAGGAAGTGCAATAATTGACTTCAGCTGAGTTTCTTCCAGTTGTTCTTTACTGATGACAAGACAAAATCAGTCAATGACTTGGTTTATCATGCTAATGCTCATTGATTATTATGCTTAAGGAATAAGTTTGGAAAAGGGAAAACAACTCTCATGGCTCGCATTCCATTTGGTGTATTAAATGGCATGAAGTAGTCGGCATAATCCTTGAGGAAATGAAAGGCTTACTGGAAGTGAATATTGAACATGACGACAAATTACAATCCCGCGACATTTGACTTTTGTCCATAGAATGTCATCGTTTATTGGCATTTAACCGGTGGTAGAAAACAAGAAGAATTAAGTCTATAATTATCATCCTTGTCTTGTGACATCTTCTGTAATAATAAACATTCGCGAACAATAAGACTTAGTAGTTCAACTTTTATATTATCAGTTACGACAACGAGTCCGAAACACTAATCTTTTGTTGAATTTGCCTGCAAAGTATCCCCAACTATTATAAACGTTGGGTGTTCATCTTCAGACGCAATAGTCGTGACGTCATACCGACTATTCTCAGTCGTCATATGTAGCGTGCAAACGACAGCGTCAGAATGGCGATTGTGACGCAATAGATGACGAAGAGCAGACGATCAAAAACGACCGCCAGTTGGCGCCACTCGGACCTCGCTGCGTTGCGTAGATAGTTGGTCATGAAGCGCTGTTTTCTGTCGGTCCCTGTATCAACTCCCGAAGTGGATTCAGTCCCTTCCGTTTCTTCGAGGTTCATCTCTAGGATACCACGGCTAAAGATCTCGTCTCTTGAGAAAAGATCCTCTTTCCTTACACACAGCACCTTCGCCACTGGACCAAGAAAGATCTTGAGAAGAGAAATCAGAGAGGCATCTTTTGTTTTTACAGAGCAACTGTGTTGCAGAATAAAGTTATTTAATGTTTTGTCTATGGACTTGCAGCCGTTTACTAATTTACGAAGTCTCCTCGGTCTATACAATAATCATTCGGTCTGTACAATAATGTTACAACAATAAATAATGGTTAGGCCATGTGTCGTGCACAAAGTAAATTTTTGCAATAAATGTTTTGAATGGATAACACCTGTCATTCAACTAAATTTAATCTCCGACAAGCAGCTTTGACAAGAATAGGGAGTAAATGCAGGCATTATAGTGTGCAGTTCTGCTTTTAAAAAGCAATTCAAATAAATTTGTGCAACTGCAAAAGCAATTTTGTGCAGCAAAACATAGTTATAAATTTATTTTCGTTGTCATCCGTTGAAAATGACCTACCATGGAGGATGGAAAGAGAGATAAGAGGTTTTGCAGTTCTAAAAAACTCATTAGAAGAAGCGCTAGTGAACTGTACTCAAAATTTTAATTTTGACAACAGGGGAACTAAATTTTGACCTTCCAATGCTTTATCCAACTGCATTACCCAACCTGCGATTGCTAGATGGGAGCTCGCTGGCCATTTTGGACATTACATTGCGGCAGTTCCAACAAAGCGTGTGAATGGGTCATGACTAAAAAAAATTCGATTCATGACGCCATCTTCGAATCAAATCGAACAGGACACTACCATCCGATGAGTTTTCGAATCGAATATTGAAGCTTCACAAGTCCCTGCTTTCACCTGTATATACGCTTGCTGATTTGGGATGTTCATTTCAATTGCCTCATGCATGCATCCTAAATTAATTAACGCATGCTTTATTTGGCTGGCAGTTTGACAGACCGGCTATTAGGCTATAGCTATCTTGCTTGAAGGTTGGTATAGACTTGCTAACTGCCGAAATAGTTTTGCAAATGCATTGACTAACTGCTAATGAACCCACCAGTCGGAAGACAGCGTGTGGTCCAGACAGACGCGATGAACTCTTATCCCAGAAACCGATGATGATGGCTGAGATGGCGAGCGACAGAGAAGCCATCACGATGTTGGCTAGGAAGTATTTGGCTAAAAACATAACACCTTTGTATTAAGAGCATAATAAAAATAATTCCAATAGCTACATCTCGCGACTTTTTGGAGCAATCTTCAATTTAAAGTTAGAATGAATAACGTGTCTCGAAATAAAGGCTCTAGGATCGTTTTAAGTTAATGCAAGGACGCACTTTTACAATCGCGTATAGTTAGCCTAATTATAGAGAGTGATGTATCAGCGCCTTTGAGAGACTTCTGTAGAGCTCTAAGGTTTTTTTCAACAGGCCTATATCACAGACAATGCATGAAAGATGATGCATTCATGGCAATCATGCATAAGTAAGTAGGTAGGTAAATGAGTAGCTGTGTGCGCATACATACAGGAGTACATATAACAGACCACCAATCAATTCACCTGCTAACCAAAGAATGTCACTTAGCAGTCTTAGCTTACCGATGAACGGTAAGTTGGGGTGAGCCGTAGGTATGTAATCGATGAGCTCACCAAGCAGGAGAGTGTCGGCAATCAAGACACCGATACCTTTAAAGACAATCATCATGATATGGTCATGATCATCATAATCACCATCATCGCCTACAGTCCTACATCATCATCATCATCATCATCATCATCATCATCATCATCATCATCATCATCATCATCATCATCATCATCATCATCATACTCATCACCATCAATAGCCAACAAGAGCGCGTGTATGGTAGGCGAAAAGAGTGTCACGACTGTTTAAATATAACTTATGCCTACATCGTAATCGCCATTGCCAGTCACTTTTCCATGCTGGAAAAAATAGTTGTGAGAACTTACTTCTACCCAATCTTCACCGATCCTGAATTAAATTCTTCATTTGGAGACCAATATGCCTTTCGGCCCTCTGGTTCCACCACTTCTGCCCACATTGCTCTCACACATGAAATTCTTAGTATGTTGCATGATGAACCATATGTACGCGTTATCTCGCTAGACTTCTCTCGTGCCTTTGACACAGTAAGGCACTCTTACCTATCTGAGCAGCTTGCTTTACTGCCATTACCTGACTTTCTGTACAACTGGATCCTACGCCTTCTCCTTAACCGTCAGCATTGCACTAAATTTCTAGGCCAAGTCTCTACCTTTTGTCATATAAATGCAAGTATTATTCAAGGTTCCGGACTTGGGCCTGCTGATTTTGTGGTGGCTATCTCTGGCCTGAAACCAATTCACTGCTTTAATCGGTTGCTGAAATACGCTGACGATAGTTACATTCTTATACCTGCCTCCGCTATAGATACCACTTCTTTTGAACTTGAAGATATTGCAAATTGGGCACTTTCTTGTAATCTTAAACTCAACACCAATAAATCCAAAGAGATGATCTTTAGGCGTCCGCGCTCTAAATTACTCAACCTACCCTCACCTATACCTGGAATAAGTAGAGTTTCTGAGTCTCTTATTCTTGGAATAACCTTAACGGATAGACTTAGTTTTGACCCCTATATTGACCGGATTTGCATTAAGGCTTGTCAATCGTTCTCTGCGATACGTGTTCTTGTAGCTCATGGCCTCTCCGGGACACGCTTGCATGATGTAGTTCAGGCCACCACATTGGCTCGCCTTATGTATGCCTCCCCTGCTTGGTTGGCTTTGCTAATTCTGGTCAGCGCGCGCGTATTAATGCAATAATACGGAAAATGGTGCGGCTCAACTTTCTTCCTGCCGACCAGAAGTCGTTCGATGACACGGATGCTATTCAAGTGACAATATATTTTTTTTTGTCTAGCCTAAGTTCTCTCCTGTATAATAGTTCACAACATGTCTATTATGTAGTTGTATAATGTGTTTATTGAATTGCATATTTCTATTTGTCTTGATTGTATACTTGCATTAATTATTCTGTTCTTGTACATTGTTCCCGCAGTGCGTTTGCAGGCGGTTCAATAAAGTATATACTTACTTACTAGTGTGGTCCACAGAGCCGTAGGAAAAAATAAAATTTAAAAATTGCGTGATGGTACCCTTTTATTCTGTTATGCATCATGTGACAATGATTCTGACCAAGTTTTATTGAAATTGCTCAAAATTTAGAGGTCACTCAACAAGGTGAGAGTATGGTGAGATACACCATGCAGTGTTCTAACTGTACATTTATGTCAACATTCGTTTATTTATAATTAGAGGTTGTCATATATGCCATGGTTTGATAGTGTCTATCAGTCTGTAGGTAGAAGCTGATGTTATTCCATCAATATTTTTTTAGTAAGAGCATGATTGTGACCTTTGGATCATTGTTTCAGTAATAAGAGGGTAGGGATAAATTTATGGATGTACTTGGTACTAACTTGATAGTCATGTGTTTGGTGGATGAAAAGATCCTTCCTGTTACTACCGGAAAAAACCAGTTGATAGATATGCCAAATAGGTTATTGGTTTTAGGATATGAAGTGGATCAATAACTTGGAGCGCTAAGATTAAGTCATGGCACAGGAGAAGGAATCAGACAAGCTGTTGCGACTCAGTTGAAAGATTGTGGTTGATATGACAGAGTCAAAGTGAAGTGCTTCAATACTACAGCATCAAACACCGGATGCTCTCTGATTGAGACAATAATGGAAAGGACTTATTGCATTGCAATTACAGCACGGAATGGTCATGCTTTCAAACAATCATCTGCATTATCATCAAGTGGACCAGACATCATACTTTTGAAGGCGCGTCTCTGAGAGATCGCCATGCATGGATACTGTTGTAAATCACTTCAAAAACATCAGTTTAAGATCCGAAATGCTCAGATTTTCTGGCACTCATCAACTCAGACTTTCAAAAGAGCTCTTAAGACTTTAGCAACCCTCTGTGCAACAGTTTAAGAGGTTTTTCGATTGTTGTAGTCTCAGCAGTACTGTTGGTCTAGGGCAGACTTCCTTGCGTCAAGGAACTGAGCTGAAGTCTATCTTCAAGTACAAAGAGTCCATATACAAATGGTGTCACTTCTGCAGCAACCATGCAATAAGGCTCTTTCTACGGATTTGTGATATGTGAGTGAGAGGATGGTAGCCCTGGCCTTGTTTTGACCCTGCCATCAACCATGGAACTTGTGCAGCGAAAGACGATAAAGGCATCTCACAGTTAAGAATTGAACGCAAGTCTGAAAAAGCATTCGCATGCAGGTGAGCAGTATATAGACAGCTGGAACCTTTTATTATAGCCAGTACTTTGAACTTAATGGAGGTACTAGAACTGCCATGCAAGTTAATAACTGTGATTAATACTGACCAATGGACACAAAATGGATGACTGTCAGAATTCAAAATGATGCACAGAGTCTCAGAGTTGTAAACCCCATTGCCGAGAGGGATGTAAAACTTGACAAAGAATTGGAAGATATACCTAATGCAAGTTGAACACAGAAATCAGTTTCTTGAGGCTAAGAAGTCTGCCTAAGCCTACAGTGCGGAGACTCCAACAATCGAAAACCCTCTAAAACTGTTGCACAGAACATGTTCAGCAAATAGCAGCCTTTGCAATATTTTTTAAAAATTATATCAAAACTAAATTATTAACTTTATATCAGTATTCAGCAGATCTATATGCCGCTCAGTCTCTTACAGTCTAAATTGGTCAGCTTCTTTCTTTGATCTAAAAATTGTCCTTGTCAGTAGAGTTTAATGCTCGTATTTGCCTATTTTTTGCATTGTCAAGAATGGTGAAAAGTCAAGAGCACTGAGTGACCACTAAATATCCCTCAACCGGAATAAAATTTTGCACTTAATCATCACTAAAGCAAGGTCACAAAATGAGAGGGTACCATCAGCGAAATTCCAAAAATTATTTTTGTGGACCACCCTATTACTTACTTACTTACAGTGGCGGCGCCAGACACTTTTTGTAGCCAGGGCAGTCACACAAGTAACCAGGGCAGAGGATGAGTCGCGTGCACGGTAGTACGGGCGTACATAGGCCTATAATTTTGCGCCACCGTGCATGTCATAAATCACCCACCCTATACAAAATTAGGGTTGGCTGGTCAGAGGATCAAATGGGCGAAACCATAGAACCGAACATTTGACATTTGAAAAGTAAATATTAGAAACCTTATACAGGGTGGGCCACAAAAAAGACCCCCCCAAGTGTTTTGCCAATATCTTGACCAGAAGTAAAAAAATTAATAAAATTTTACAGGCTTAAAGACAATTATTCATATTTACGCAGAGTGGCCAGATTTCACCGTAATATTTCAAACAGAACAAAGAGTTGTAGGCTATCACTTTTATTGAGACAACCGACTTTCTGACGATTCAAAAACATAATGCAACAAAAAGTAGCAACAAAGCGATTTTGTATAAGTTTCATCTCAAATAATATTAATATTGTTGTTATCAAATTAACGTGATGGTACATCACATCCTGTGTTCAATGTGTCCACCACCAATGTCCACACTGTCTTGTTTTGAATCTTTTGCACAGTTTTTGATAGACTTGGTGATGTGTTCTAGAGATAAATCTTCGCAATCAACTCCAATGCGACCATCAATTTTCAGTCGCTTATCGTTCTTTGGTTTGGCTGCAGATTGCGGTATTTCTCAAGCATTAGCTCTCCAGAGTTGATAAAATCATCGAGTTCAAATCCGGATATTTGGAACCATTGGTTCTTCTCAATGAAACCAGTACAGTAATATTGACGTTGAACCGATCTCCTTTCATAACATTTTTTAAATGACGTTGAACCGATCTCGATCCTTTCATTTCTTAACTCTCTATTTCAATTTAGCTCTTCATTTCCCTGCAATCACTGTTTATCAGATTAAGCGCCGATTATAGCTTTGTCTCCAAGATCTTTCTCATGAAATGTATTCATACAAATTTTGCGTGCCATCGACACCTTGGGAATTTTAATTTGATAGAAATTTCGATTTTATAATTTTAAAAACAAAATTACTCATCTGAAAAATTCTTTATTTACCAACTTAGCAGTCATCTTGCTAAATGATGTCACAGCGACGTGCAGCTATGATGGTACCTGCATTTTTCTAAATAATAATAACGACTTTCTGTCAATAACAAGTTTATTTGACATCAATTATTTTAGATGTTACATAATAAATTCGTTTTTTGTTACTTTTTGTTGCGTCATGTTTTTGAATCGTCATACAACAGTGAATGCATGGTCTCACTAAAAGTGATATAGGCTAACTTTTGTTCTGTCTGAACATTTTAATGAAATCTGGCCATCATGTGTAATTTATATGAATTGTCTTTAGGCTATATATAAGCCTGTGAAATTTCATTTAAAATTACACTACCTCTGGCCAAGATTATGGGCAAAAAAACTTTAGTATCATTTTGTGGCCCAACCTGTAGACCAATCTCTGTGACTTAGTGAAGCATTGCAAATCCCCTTTCGAGTAGCATTTCGAAAGCAAAGCGTTCAGCAAATAAAGTAGAGTCTAACCGTGTCAGGTATATAGGTCTACTGTCTACGCAAATGCTTACGCTTCATTTGAAAAACAATAAAGCGACAGCTGGACCCACGCTGTTGTAGGCTATACGGCAATGTGGATAAACAGCAACAGAATTTTCCCTGCAAGAACTTTTGCCTCACCAGAATTTTTGCCCTGCCAGAATTTTACCCTGTCAGAACTTTTGCCCTGCCAAAATTTTGCGGTCTTTGCCCTGCCAGAATTGTTGCCCTCCCAGAACTTTTGCCCTGCCAGAAAACTGCCCTGCCAGATTTTGTTCTCTTCATGAACTTTAGCCCTGCCATAATTTTGCCGTGCCAGAACTTTTGCCCTGCCAGAGAGCGGACGGATGCGAACAGTAAGAAGCAATATGCCCGAACAAATTCTCCAGGGTAAAATTTCTGGCAGGGCAACGACCAGGGCAACAGCCAGGGCAAAGGCTTTTTTGGCAGGGCATTTGCCCTGCCATGCCCTGGCGTAGCGCCGCCACTGCTTACTTACTTATATGCCCCTATCATGTTCCGCCCCACAATCACTCCAACTACCCTGCAGCACCGTCTCACCTACACCCACCCCTTGTCAACCTCTGCTAGTTCGCTCATTTACATGTATCTCCATCTATGGCTTTCAATTGGCTCTGAAAACTTCCAGTGGAAATTGTGCCATTTGCTTGTCAAGTGTCAATTCATCACCGCCTATTATATGCTCCAGACTAAAACCATGGAACCGAGAGTTGTGGCCTAAAAATAGCCGCCGATATTTCCATGAAATATCTGACATTTAAATCGACAAACATCATCTTATTTGGCTCCAATTCATTTAAAACCAAGACTTAACAGCACCATGACTATGATTAATAGAACTGCGTTGACTCACCGAACACCATCTTCTGCCCACTTCCCGGAGGCAATAGAAAGACAAACGGTGTCACCATACAGAGCACCACAGAAGGTCCAATGAAGAGATGTGTGGCGAATGTGCTGCGTCGTTTGATGCTGAATCTGTAGACGATGTCTGAGAAGACGCTGTCTAGACCGCAGCAGAACCGAGTTTCATGGCGAGAGAACGAGGCGTTCACCAATTCCCATTCGAGGTTCTCTTTGGTCGCCTCACTTAAGAGATTCGTTGGATCCTCGTACAGTTCTGGCAACGTTAAGTTGATCTGCAACACGAATCAATGCGCAGCGATATTGTTCAGTGCACGACGACATGGCTCAATGAAGAGCGACATCGTTCAATAAACAACGACATAATTCAATAAACAGTGACATGGTGGGTCCCTGCCATTTTTGGTGTCCCTAAGGATCGGTTCTGGGCCCTTTGCTTTACATTCTGTACGCGTCAGATGTTAGCTCCCTGCTGAGGGTATGTGGACTCTCACATCAGCTATATGCTGATGACATCCAAGCACATGTTCACTGTCGTGCAACAGATGCAGTTTACTCTGTTGGGCTGATGTGCTCTGCCATTGATGCCCTTTCTCGCTGGATGGCTTCGAATCGTTTGCTGTTGAATCCATCCAAAACCCAATTCATTTGGCTTGGCCGTCGCAGACAGTTGACTAGTCTAGACATGCATCTTTTGGCTCAGACATTCCCACATATTGCATTCTCTCATACCGTCCACGATCTTGGACACTTGACCAAGAACTTAGTTTCTCACAGCATGTCAACCTAGTAACGCGAAGCTGCTATTGCCAGCTCCGCCAGTTGCGTGTTGTCATACGGTCTCTATCTCATGATACCGCTGTGGTCCTTGTCCACGCCTTCGTAACCAGCAGAATGGATCATTGCTGCTCAATTCTTGCTGGCCACCCATCTAGCTTAATATATGGCGTCTTGATCGGATCATGCGCTCTGCTGCTCGGCTTATTGGACACATCCCAGAATTTGCCCCAATTTCTGCCTACATGCGTGATGTTCTGCACTGGCTTCCAGTCTCGCAGCGCATCTCGTACAGGATAGCAGCACTTGTTTGGCGGTCCTTAATTGGTAGTTCCTACTTATCTGATCTCTGTCGCCCTGTCTCTGTTGTAGCCTCCCGTAGAACTTTGCGCTCTTCGGCCAATGGGGAGCTGCTGGTCCCTCGAACCCGCTCTGCTACCAGACAGCGTCGAGCCTTCTCGGTTGTTGGCCCGTCCACATGGAATGGGCTCCCACTTGCTCTACGCTTACTACCTCGGAATAATTTGCCTGCTTTCTACAAGTTGCTCAAGACCTATCTTTTTAGCTGTGGCTGGACTGGGAGCGCCTCTGAGTAGGCTTCTTGAACAGGCGCTATATAAATTTTCGGAATGAATGAATGAATGAGCAGCGACATGATTCCACGCATGACGTCATGGTTTCACGCACAGCGAAATGGCTCAACACAATCGTGGCCATTCGAAAGTGTTTCCAGTTTACTCGGTGGACTGCGTCATAAGGATCTTGAAAGTGGTTGGCTGTATAATTTTCAACAGGAAAATTCGTATGCTGATAACTCCACATACTTTTTAACATGAACATTGAGGACGAGCGACCATGCAGTTCAACTTTAATAGTGAGACATGCTTCACAAGAAACTGTGGAGGGCATCTTAATTTCATCATCAGCCTCTGCCTTCAAATAGTTTATGAGTTACTGCACTTAGCCACGAAAACTGCATTAGATTACAGCGGATTAAACCTGCTATACAGCAACGGATTTGGATCGTGGTAGTTCTCTGCCAGTGCCCATCCCAAGCCTGGAAAAAGGAGGAGGGCGACACTAATCGTCTTTGATATGGCAGTGTCGTTAAACATGTAACAAGGGATCGTGATCCCAGGGCCGGCCTTACCTATAGGCAAAGTAGGCAGTTGCCTAGGGCGCCGCAGTCTTTGGGGGGCGCCGCGGCACCGGCGAATTTATTTTTTTACACTATAATTCTTTTAAACTCAAAACTTTTGCTAATGGAAAGAATTTAAAATAATTATGGATTCTTTGCACCTGTTCACTGTTCGGGCAGGCCTAATTCAATTTCAAGGACTGTATAAATTTTAAATCGACAAATAAAATTCGATTTTTAACGACATTCCGTAGGCTATACTCTCTTTAGGAGACAGGTTAAAATACGCGACGCTCAATTTCGAGTGTGAAGATGTTGCAAGAAATGAAATCTATGAAATGGGAGTGGGCCTTGCTGAGTATGAAGATGAGATTACAACATTACAGCCTGCCCTTTATTCATATTGAAATAAAATAGTCTAGTAGGGACGACGATGAAGAAAGAGCAGTATATAGGCTATAGATGAGGCAGGGCCGACCTAAGGCATAGGCAAAGCAGGCAGCTGCATGGGCGCCAAGTTCTAGAGGGCGCCATTTCCACAAAGAGGGCGCCATTTCCACAAAGAGGGCGCCATTTCCACAAAGAGGGCGCCATTTCCACAAGAGTTTATTTTTATATTTTTAAACTTATACCATTCTTCACAAAATTGAATATTATATCCAGCTTTCAGTGCACTAATAAAAAATTATAATGAATTACAAAGTTGAGCGTATAGGCCTACAAGACCGTAGCTAGGGGGATGTTTTGGGTGTTTGAACACCGCCACCTCCCCAAAATGAAATAATGTAAAAATGAAATAATTATGCATTTGCTAGCACATGACAGTGTGTAATGTAATTTTGAGCAGAAAATAGTCGAAAATCGCGGAAAATAGCGTTTCTGGACGTCAGAAAATTCGACGACTAACAAATAAAAGTCGTCAGAAAATTTCGACCAAAAAAGTCGCCCGCAGCGTGTACGCACCTCAAAATTCACGGTCAAGAAAACATCCCCCGAAATAAAATCCTAATGCAGGCCTATGCCTGAGGCGCCAAATGTATGCCTTGCCTAGGGCGCCACTTGGGCTAAGGCCGGCCCTGCGTGATCCTCTACTTCAATGATCCGCGATGCCTAAAAATACGCCAGCGCTATATAAAGTGGCATTCTGTCCAAACTCAGAGTCGACCGAGTCGTCAATCACTGTTTTCTTCCTGCGAAGATTTGTGACGGAAATCAATTCCATTGCAAGCTAAATTAACAAGAATTTCGATTAATTTCGATTCTAACCTGAATAATGTAATATCGCCTGCTGTGGCCACCAATCTATGGCAATTGTTTAATTTGCTCACTTAAAACCGTCAGAGTAGAAACATGTCAGAAGCGAACTTACTGCCCTGGTAGCAAAACACGGTCACTGGGCCACTTTAGACAAGGAGTAGAAAGGTCATTAGACTACAGTTTGAAAGCAATTTTGTTGTTACTCCTTTTAATTTAAGATGTTCTGTAATCAACTTCTACCATAGAATCGCTGTGACTCCACGATTCAAAGACGATTAGACAGTCGTGTTCATCAAATGGAAATTCGGACAAGTCCAGTTCACAGTGAGTCTTGAAATTGACTGGAAGATCCCAGAAAACTTCGCCAGAGTAGAAGACGACAGCCTTGTGATGTGTGGGGAAAGTGAAATAGGAGTCTTTGCTGTAACCAATGAACGTCAACAACTTTTATAATGTATTCCGTCTTATATCAAGAAAAACCATGCAGTAAGAAATTGTCTGTCCTCTTTCACTCATCTTGATTAACACAGCATAGACTTCAAAAAGAAGACGAGAAGAGTTATAATTAATAATTGTGACCATAACAATGAACTAATTTTTTTAAAGGGATTGCTATGGCGCTTACAATCCAAAGACTGTTGAATTTTTAGCTCAAGCACTGTGAACGAGTGCTTTCCTTGAGACTGCCTAGAGGCCCTAGAGGAAGAGCATTTTCTTAAGGTCATGACCCTTTGCATGGAAGCCTGATTCGGCGCACCATCTGGCTACCTTTTGAGCAAATCCTCTGACTAGAACTAGAGGCAACTCTCGTGACTGACCTGCGCTTGGCTATCGAGTGGCGCCTTAGAAGTTTGGAGTTCAAGGTTTTCGCGACCCAATTTACCAATCAACGTCATTCGGCTAGCAGTACGGCTATTACGGTATAAGTACCGTAGGTTACCGGGGTAGTAAATAGTTAACAAAACAACGATTATTATGGAAACAGTAGACCGAGTTTAAAAAGGGTAATATCTAGGTCATGGGACAAAATTTAACACTGACCAAATACGTTTAAAATCATTGGTTATAAGAAAATGGCATGACCTGTTAAGCACGAAAATATCCGGGTACCAGAGTTCACTGATCGGAATATAAATATGACCCAGTTTATCAAAGTTTTTTGTCTGCCAAGTCAATTGTTCATCTGCCCAACTCTGAAACATTCATTTGATCGTCGATTACTGGTTTATTTATTCATGCACAATTAATATCTAATGCAGCCTACTATTTTGATTCACCAAGCTGGTACCATGTGCTTAGCTTCAGAATAACGAATAATGCTTCAGAAATCTTGCTTTCTCTGCTACGCTGGTAGATCGGTTACAGTCGACCTATAAGAAGCGGGTTAGTCTGGAGACAGCCTGGTGCACATTGAAGGCAATTTTTAATTACTGGTTAAGTAATTATTTATTTTAGTTTATATCAAATTAAAATCATAAAACTAGGAGAAATTACTTTCTGGTATTGACATTGGTAGCCTAGTGATATTTTCTTGTATAATTTATGGTAACTCGAAGTTACATGTCTCTGCAAGCATGCTATCACATGTAACATTGGAGAAATTTAGTTATTGCGTAAGTCGGTTTATTCATAGTCTGGCTTCTTGATCAATCTATGCCAGATGACGGTTTGTGACGACGCGTAATAGCATTGACATTAATAATACTTTTTGTTACATGCCTGAGTTAAATGTCCGCTAAGCATAAAGGCTTGATTCTTTTCGTCCTGCGAAAAAAAGAACAAAAATAGTAGACCTATTATAGTTACCCTTCGCTGTTTCTAATCAAACTTATTCATTAATCGAACAAGACATAATAGTATGATAGCAGCCTAAGTAGCTCAATGTTATTGATAGCATTCAAACCTATTTTTACTATAAACATCGTGGCCAATAAGCTATAGCCTAATAACTAATAAGACAATGGTAGTTCACGTTAAAAAAATAAATTGATGCACAACAGAAGATGGTTAACAAAACAATAGGCCTGCAATTGGGGAGCTTCGTTTAGTAAAATCTCGTCAGATGTGTTTAATCCTTTTCAGCCAAGTTTAATCTGACCGAATCTAATGACACAGTTTCGTGTGGGATATGATTATTCTCGTCCTGTTAAATTACAGACTTAATTGATGAAGACTACTTTTGAAATTCCATCTTCTTCAAATCTAGTGTTAAACAGCTTCACGCAACTTGAAACCAATGTTCAGCATCGTCCATCGTAGCATAATAATTATTCTTAGTTCACTGATTCGGACCTCAGAACACAAGATCTAGGAGGACCTCTAGGTTTACAGGTCACCATTGCAACCAAGTCAAGGCAATGTCCGCTTAGGCTAAAGAGCAACTCACCAAATCTTCAACCCAGAAAGATTTCAGATGTAAATGGACCGCGACGGTTTCTTTTGAATGGTTGACTGGACGAAGTGATGTCTTGTAGTCGTCCATAAGATAATCGTATAGACGTCTTGCGTTCCAGATATGACTTCCATTCGGAGCTTTGGACGCTTTAAGAGAAAATAGAACATAGGCCATTTTATGAGGAACCGATTGATCAAGGATAAGGGAACATATAATATTATCCTCTAACTTCTAAGACAGACGAATTAATTATGACTTACGTCCTAGGACACATGACTTAACCGCCAAGAAAAGCGACAACTACATGTATGAAATATTGATGTATGAACTACATGTACACCGCATTGCTGCTGTGGTCTCACGCTGTGTTCTTGGCTGTGCTCCGTCATACTTGCGTGATCTTTGCTGTCCAGTCTCTGACGTTGCAGCGCGTCGTGTACTTCGCTCTTCGGCTGGGGTGAGCTTCTGGTCCCGCGGGCTCGCTTGGCTATTAAGCAGCGCCGTGCTTTCTTGGCTGTGCTCCGTCAAAGTTTGTCTCGGTCGTGGGGCCTACTGTCTGGAACGACCTCCCGGTTACGCTTCGCTCTCTACTTGTGGTCCATCCGGCTGGGTTTTACAAGTCTCTCAAGTCTTTTTTTGTTCGTGGTTGGGCTGGGAGCGCCTCTGAGTAGTTTCTTGAAGCGGCGCTATAGATATGCTCTGAATGAATGAATGAATGCTCTGTGAGTACCATTTGAAGATTCGGATTTCACTCATATTAGTTGATGCAAAAATATCTAATTGTAGCTAGGCTCCTAACAATCCACCCGTGTAACCATATAGGTTAACTAGTTGCGTCTGGGTAGAGTGAAATTTTGCATAGTGAGCAATCGTCCGTGGGGCTAAATTAAAGCACGTATGTTGAAGGCTTCCAGATTTTCTCGAGTTCTGGTTCGAAGCTTGTAAACTCGCTGACCAATTATTCAGTTCGTTTTGTCAATCTTTGATCCCATTATTTTGGAAACTTAATTCTCGACTCGACTCTTGCAACTTTCAAACCCACTGTAGCCGGCTCTTAGCCCTATTCATTCATTCATTAGATGCATTTATATAGCGCCTCTTCAAGGGGGCTACTCAGAGGCGCTCCCAACCTCAGCGCGGCCAAATAAAACTGTTTTAAGATGAGAGAGGAAAGACTGAGAAGGATTTTTACAAAGAGAGCGGAGGGTCAGAGGAAGACCATTCCAGGTTGAGGGTCCCACCACCGAGAAGGCACGGTTCTGCATAGTGGAAGTTCGAGCAAAGTTGAGTTGTTGAGTTTCCTATGTTGAGTTTCAGCCTGAAGATATTCTTTGGATTGTGCTTTTTGATTTCCATTTCACTCAAAGAGACCATCGATTATGGCGCTAAAGAAGTGACCATATCAAGTTATATTAGATGGACAGGTATGCATACAGACAATGACGACATGCTGCTCCTTGTTCTCTCACTTTATGCGCTCCACTCTGATCATTAACTGCAGAGATCTTTGGCCTAATTGAAATATTGCAATACAGACATCGACGTATAATATGCGTCGATGCAATACAGACAATGCCCGATGTAAGTGATGAGTTAATGTATGTACATGTACCTGCACCGATGTCAACATGAAGTACGGCCAGAGCGAACAGAAACCATCCGGAGAACGTCATGATGTCGTCAGATTTACGGCAGATTAGTAATCTGAGGAATAGTAAAGCATCAGCGATATCTTATGAATATGTAAAACTATATAAGCATCAGCGATATCTTATGAATATGTAAAACTGTGTAGGCCTAACTCCTCGTCACTTTATAAAATGATAATTTATACACAAACTTGTGCAGGTAAACCACCTCGATCACCGTGACAGATTGTTAGTGTCACTTTGCTTCACATGCAGGTTCTAACAAATCGAACACCGTGTCTCGATACATATTATGTAGACTATGACATTGTATGTATGTAGGCTTTAAATACATGTAGGTCAATGCATGCCTATGTACGTGTCATAGCTCGAGGGTACGCGTACCCTAAAATAGAATACGTTAAAATACGTACGTACCTTTCAAAAAATAGAATACGCGTATGGTATGTACCATACACGAAAATTTTGTTTATGGCTTACTCGGCGACCCATAACCTACATGTACGTATAATCTGACCTCAATAGTATGGGTAATTGAAATCGGTATTTCCGGTAGCGTAGCAGTAAATTTAATTCGATAAATTCTTCTATTATAATTTAATTGAATGCAACTGTTCAACCTTTTCTTAGAGTTGGACTTTTAAGTGCTGCAGCAGAACTGAAGCGACTAACTGACATTAATTAGTTCATTAAGTGCAATGTATGCTGGATAAACATGGGCATACAATCGGCCCCCTATAGCATTTCAGCAATTCATACGCTGTATAATACTTGGCTGTTATTGTTTGCTTAAATTAAATTGAACATTCTTATAAAGAGCAATGATGAGGCTAACGTATTTTATTATTGTTTACGTATACCCTAAAATAGGGTACGTTAAAATACGTACGTACCTTTCAAAAAATAGAATACGTTTGGTACGTACCCTCGAGCTTTGGTACGTGTGTATTTAGGCCTACTATTAATATCCATGCATTATGAGGCATGTCTGGGTAAATGTGAGAGTGTCTCACAATGCCGTTTAGCAATGAAATCATGAGTGCTATAATTGTAACCATGTTTTTCAGCTGTCTGATAACACACTTTGGATGTTTAATGGTAGATTCTTCATGCAGGATTGTCAATTGTAATATAGGGCACGTTGTGCCACATGTGTCATGGTGTACAAGAAGCGTTGCACCAATAGGTTTTCGCATGCAGATCATGAACATAAACTCAACAATCGACTAAGTTTGGATCTACTTGAAATAGGAGCAACGGGCGTTGTGCTGCAATAATTATATTGTAGTCTAAGCGCTAAAACTCAGAAGTGTTCAAAAGTATTAGGTGGCCAATACGTTATCATAAAAAGAACCCGCTCCGGGTCCAGCGAATGCGGTTTGTGGGGTTTTCTTCTCGCTTAGGCTACATATAGGCCTATTTATATTTTAAAAACTCTTCTGTTGGCATGTCATCGTATATCATCAGCGTTGACACCTCAGTTGCTTCTATGCGGGTTTCGTACCTTTCTGGCAACGCAGAAATTATAAGACGTTGTGACAAAATATCTAATTTAAGCGAAGCGAACGACTTGCATAATGAAGTCACCACAAGGCATTAGAAATACGTTGAGAATCGCTTCAAGCTAAAAGCAGCCAAAAACGAAATTGTTGAACAAATCCAGTAACAGAATTCGACAAATCAACGAGGTCAAAATATAAGATTGAAAAGCTCACAACCTGCGACGGTCAAAGTCTTTGCTATAGTAGCACTCTAGAAAATTAATTTGATTCATTATTTACAAGTAGACTACAAGAATTAGACAGCAGATCATACCTTTAGCCTTCCAGCTGTAGGTCACAACGGATGTTATCGTACGTCGTAGAAAGATAGCATTCAGCTGTACCTAAATACAGGACTTAAGTTTGCAGACAAAATCTGTGGGTGTATCTGTAGCCTATTATGATGGGGCCGAATAAACACCAATGTTTGGGTATATTATATAAGATGATAATTGCGATTCCACCCACGACATTGAAGCTCTGCAGAACTCCTGATCAAAGGCCGAAAGCGCTGTGAATTAAAAGCCGGACCTTAAAACGGGACACGGGATTCCGATTTCAAAGCCAACACATTCATCAACAAGCAATAATACATGAAGTATTTACTCATGCATACTTCTTGTGTTTTATATATATAGGCTATACATATATACATAATATTTGATTCTCCTAATACTACAGGCAGTATAAAAGTGTTTATTTCTCTACCATTCCAAGGAAATGTTCGTAATTATCATCATCATCATCATCAGTGCCGTAGTAATTATCATCATCGTCATTATTATCGTCAGCATAATAATCATCATCGCCACCACCACACCACCACCATCATCATCATCATCATCATCATCATCATCATCATCATCATCATCATCACCATTATGATCATCATCACCATTATCATCGTCATCATCATCATCATCATCATCATCATCATCATCATCATCATCATCATCATCATCATCATCATCATCATCATCATCATCATCATCATCATCATCATCATCATCATCATCATCACCATCGCCACCACCACCACCCCCACCCCACCACCATCACCACCACCATCATCATCATCATCATCATCATCATCATCATCATCATCATCATCATCATCATCATCATCATCATCATCATCACCATTATAATCATCGTCATCACCATTATCACGTGTCATGCATCATCATCATTAAACTTAACAGCCAAATTTTTATGCTGGTAATTGCCGCACTTCAGTTGGTCTTCGGTATGTATACACTCAAGTTATTCCAGAGACTATTGCGAGTCATTTAGAAATCCGCTTTCCTGATTATTAGACAGTGTGCTATGTAAGAGCCTTGAACTCTCTAATTCCCTATCTATCAAAGACTTTTTAAATTTTTTGATAAAAATATTTTTAAAAAATGACCGTTTGGGGAACTCTTTCCTAACCCCAACTTGTCATAATTCGTGACTTTACGCCCTCGTTGCTTGACCTCATAACCAAAAACTTCTGCCCGAGCATCAAATGCAAATCTTGACAAGAGCCTGAACTGAATTTTTACAATAATTATTGGCCAATAACATCCTTAAAATTCATATATATATATATATATATATATATATATACACATATATTCAAGCACAGTACTATAATGTACGTAGGCCTATACTATAATAACGACAATAAAAATGCAGATAATAAACATGATCGCTGTGACCATGAATGGCCTTGATGTTCCCGCCAGATTCCGACCTACTGATGTTTACCCATTCTTTTTTAACCTTGAACTTTACTGCGGGAGATTTATTAGACGCATTTTTTTCTATACAGATGTGCATAATAAATTTTCTCCAAGACTTGAACTTCGCTACTGTGTTTACCACAATTCCTTCCGTTATATTGCGCACATTAATAGACATAATTTATCTTAGCATATACTGTATGCCTATGTATCAATAGATGTATATAAATGTTATGCACTCGTAAACAAGCGCTTGGCTTTCGAGTGCCGCTTTAGAAGCTTGGAGCTAACAATTAAGACTATGGAATATGGATGATTATGTATGCATTGAGGCGTTTCATATAGCGCTATTAGCTGAATTTCAAATGCGCCGCACAATTATTGCCACCATATCTCATCAAAATCTCTTTAAATCGTCGTCGTTGTGGTGTTTATGAGACAAACTTTAACATCGCGCGAGTTAATGAGTTTAGGATGCATTGCAAGCTGTTGAGTTCAAAGTTGGAGTAGGAGAGACCCACAGAAACCGATTTAGTATAATCAAGGCTAGTGTAACACTGGTGAGCAGACTATAGTTTGCGACAAATTCAAACTCAGCCTGAATCAGACTGACCTGATGGGATGTGTAATGCCCTGACGCTGATGTGATAGAAACTAGGTTTTCAGTAATTGTTTGCTTTTCTGTCCCATCCTTCGGAATGCAGCCCCATCCTCTATAATAGCCCGATCTGTTGAATATACCGTTCTGAGGAATCAGAGAAGGACTTCAGAAGTGAGCAGTGATGAGCAGAGTGCAGTGAGACTCAACCTTCTGATTATTCAATATACTATTGAGTCTATTGGTTGTTTCGCCTTTGCTGCTTTGGCACGAGACTGAGCGAACCCTGAAAATCACTGATTAAAGAATGAAGCCATTAATTTTATCGCACTGCTGCTGTGGACGAGGAAATTAGGAGGCCATTGATCTAAATACTAAAAGAAACAGGACCACAAATTGACCCTTGAGGAACACCATAAAGAATAAGTAGCCTATAGGACTGGATAAACCTACATAGAACCTGTTGCAATCGACCATGGCAGTTAAGTAACTGTCAAATCAATCTAGGGCGATTTCTATCGCCATAATGTTCGAGTTTTGCTAGAAGAATCTCATTGTCCACGGTGGCTTGAGTGCTTTTTTTGTCAGGTCCAGATATATGCCTATAGAGAGTTTTTTTCTGTTCCGGACCTCGGAAATTTTATCTTGAATGTGAAGTAAGAGCACGGTAGGCGAATGATCTGGTTGAAATCCGCGTTGGAGAGGATACACGATAATCGTGTGAGGTATACGTATGAGAAAACTCTATCGTGCATTGCATTTTTTCACATTTTTAGAAAAATAGTAAATCGAGGTAGGTCTTAAGTTTGCGATTTCATATTTTCTTCCATACTTATGTATTGGCATCACTTCGGCCAGTTTAATCTTGGGAACGACTTCCAAAGTCCTGAAATTTTTCAACCGGCCAAGAGAGTAGCCAGTATTTCCATAGCCTATGTCCAGCGCTATGTGTAGGCCTATGAACTATTTTTTAAGAGAGCTATTTATGACCTTGGGGTTAGTTGGGAGGACTGCAAAAGTGCTATTATAAGTGTAGGGAGACAAATAGTTTTGAAATGCTAGCATAGCCTGTGGAATTTTAAATGACAAGGACTGTGCATGGCCAGTAAATTAAGAGTTAAAGTTATTGGCCTTAATAGCAGCATCGTATGCAGGCTAGTAGTTTATCGATTTATAATTCCTTTGTTTGTTTGTTTGTTTGTTTGTATGTGCACTTGTTACAGCGCCAATTCAAGCTCTCCCTTCTTAGGGGCGCGCCCGACTACAGCACGGACACTGCATCGGAGTTTCACACCGAAGCACCGAGCTATTGCGAGTGAAGGACTTGCCCAAGGACCCTACGCGGCGACTTGAGGTATAGATTCGAACCTGCAACCCTTCGGCTGCAAGGCGACGAAATACCCACTACATCACCGCGCCCCACAACTTGTGTGGGGCGCGGTGGTGTAGTGGCCATAAACAGCTTCATACTTGTGTCAATTGTCTCAGATTTCACTATAGTCTTCATAGCATGCCATGTCCTTCTTATGTCGCTGTTATATTTATAGAACTCACTAGTAGCCTACTAAGATTTTCTAGTCGAGTTCGAATAATCTCATACTTTTTCGATATTCAGTATAAATAAATTTCTTATTAACAGGTGTGGGATTCTTCATGTAGATGCCAGATGGGGTATAGTTTTTCTTTCTGATGGACTTTAGTAAGCTTTCTTTAACCCACCGGTGTTTGAAGGTGTTTTTTTTAAATTAATTTTCTCTCAGCGGAAATGCTTGGTCAAAGCTGTGTTTGATGATTTTCAGAAAAAGGCATAATTATGACAAAATGGTTTTAATAACAGTTTTACTGACGTCCAATCAGTTTAATTAATCAGCCTTTAGAAGTGGAAATGTGTTCATGGAATACAATTCTAGTCTTTTCAATCCTACCCAAGGTCTATTGTGAAACCAGCTGGTGATTGATAAAATATTGTTAATGGTCAGAGATGCTAACCATAGCAATGGCAGCGACATTACACATGTGATTGGTAGAGTAGCGTTCTTGAAGTAGGGGTGATTCTGGTCGGTTGCAGATCAATTACAGGAAATGATGAGCCATCATGGAAACAAGAAAATCATTAGTGCATGGGAGAATGACAGGCTGATGCTAGCAAGCCAATGTCAAAGTTTTCTGTCATGAAGATTCGACTTTTTATTTTTACTGGTTGTCATTATAATCCATAAGTAGCCTAAGTTAAGTTCATATGTTAAGGAACTGACCCAGGGTGAGTCGGGATCTATGAATAACACAGGTAAAAATGTCGGTGCTTCCATACATTATGTAAATTTAAATATTCTTTCCTTTCTTCCTTTTTATAAATCCCTATCATCTAAACATAATATAATATTATTTTGACAAATTTTAAAGATAATTATACAGTCTCGAAGCTTTTGTCTACTTAGATAAACGGAGAACTGAACACAATTATATTATTAGCCTTAGGGTCTATAAAAAAGCTATGAAAACTTGACATCATTATTTGAAACATGTTGTTTGCATAGATAATTATATTCCTCAAAGTTTGGAAGGTTACATTTAAGTGTAGGCTATTTACAATGCTGCAATCTTTCGCATGGTAATTGTAGTGCATGTACAACAGAATGAGTTGCACACGCAGTCTATTATAGACTGTATATACAGCTGCCAACGTTGTGACATCACTTTTTCAGTGACATCACATGTAGCGTGCAAACGACAGCGTGAGAATGGCGAGTATGACGCAATAGATGATGAAGAGCAGACGATCAAAAACGACCGCCAGTTGGCGCCACTCGGACCTCGCTGCGTTGCGTAGATAGTTGGTCATGAAGCGTCGTTTTCTGTCGGTCGCTGGATCAACTTCCGAAGTGGATTCGGTCCCGTCCTCTCCTTCGGGATTTATCTCGAGGGAGTAATAGTTAGAGATCTCGTCTGCTGGAAAGAAATCGTCCTTCCTCACGCACAGAATGGATGCCACTGGACCGAGAATGACCTTGAAAAGAAAAAGAGTAATTGCCCCTTTTAAGTTAATACTATAATTGTTCTGCCAAATAAAAGTAGGCCTATGTAAAGTCCGCTCTATAATTATCTCGAATTGAGACCCTCATTTGCATTTGTCTTAAAAGTGAATGAAACATAATTATGGAAGAGTACTTGGCTGGGATACACACATGCTGATTGCTTGACTTCTAATGATGGCTGACAGGCTTCTGAGATACTTATTAGTATGATGATTTATATCTGGTTGACTAGTTGGTTTTGTTAGACTGGTTGACTGACTAATTGAACATATGGCTGGTTGATTGATTGGCTGATTGGCTGACTGAGCAAATTATCATCGGACTGAAGAAAGAACTTTCTGATTGATCACTGATTTTTGATTGACTGATTGATTCGATGGCTGCATGTTGCACTGATTGATTGACTAATTAATTCAAATTAATCTGTTGACCCACTTATATATTTGTGGTCTATTTACTGACTAACCCACCAGTCGGAAGAAAGCGTTTGGTTCAGACACACGTGATGAACCTTTATCCCAGAAGCCGATGATGATGGCCGAGATGGCCAGCGACAGAGAAGCCAGGACGATGTTAGCGAGGAAGTACTTCGCTACGAATAGTAAGGCTTTTAAAATTAAGAATATGCAAGATAGAATTCAAGAATAATGAACTGTTGCTTGAAATTTAGATTAATAAACGAACATTGATTATTAAATGATGCTGGGAAAGGATCTTGAAAAATCTCAAACATGTAGGTGTACGTTCCTGTTGTGGTTTAATTGTGGGAAATGACTAAGATGTATAATCACGGGTTCGAGAACTCATCAAATCTATATCCTATAGACCTATACCAACCCATATCGATCAATTTTGATACTATGCCATATTTACTTGCCAAGCGTGTGAAAGTTGAATCAAACCGTACCATTGTAAAGTCATAACTGTATTCAACCAACTTTTTTATGCATTGTTTTAACCTTGTATAACTAACTGTGTTCTGCTCTATCTTTTTTACTCTACCATATATGTGACCCCGCCACATAGAACCGAATTTACCTCACGTTTTTTTTCTTGCCCATCATACCTGTGCCTTTGGACTTTTCCTCTCCACTAAACTTCATTTATATGCTAAGTTTCGTTAAAACATCCCTAACCAGCGAGCCATTTGTTTTCGATTCAAGTCTGAAGTCAGCACTATTATAGCGTTCGACGCACTCTTCACACACCATCACACCATGTCCTTTTGGAACAGTCTTCCGATAAAACTGAGAAGTCTACATCCAGACTAAATAAGTAGCCTAGTACATAGTTCACATTCAATCGTGTAATAGCCAGCATTACTATATCCAACACACGAACAAAGTCAATTAACTTACCGATGAGTGGAATGCTGGAGTGAGCAGCAGTAGGCATAAAATCGATGAGCTCACCAAGCAGGAGAGTGTCAGCAATCAAGACACCGATTCCTTTATAGGAAGAAAGTCAGTTTGGTCATCGTCATTAACAATGCCATCTACGGGAACCACCACCTCCATCGTATCATGACCATTGACCATTGCAACACTATCCGAGAATCCACTAAACTTCGCTTATCTAGCTCCACCTGCTTCAAAACCAATAGAAATGCATGTCCTGTGAACAACGCTTATTCTTAAGTAGCCTAATCATAATTCATAGAGTTTAAAGTTCTACGTACATGTAGCTTCACGTGATTTTGATTTGCGAAATCCACTAAATATCGGTCTTCTTTTAAAAACAGGTTTCAACCACTCAATCCAAAACATGTACGAAACTGCCATACCGGTAACTCACCTAACACCATCTTCTGTCCACTTCCTGGAGGCAACAGAAAGACAACCGGTGTCAATATGCAGAGCATCACAGAAGGTCCGATGAACAGATGTGTAGTAAAGGAGCTGCGGCGTCTGATGGTGAAGTTGTAAGTGAGTTCTGGAAAAACGTCAAGTTTGCAGCAAGGTAAGAGTCTTTCCTTTCGCTCCACGGTGGCCTTCACAAGTTCCCACTCGTGGTTCTCGCTGAGCAACCCGTTCATAAGGTAGTCGGCTCTCGCTTCAACATCTGGTGAAGTTAGATTTATCTGCAAAACGGTTGGATAGATTGTGACACAGTAGCTGTTCCGCCCCTCTGATCCTATGGTAACTCGACCCGGACCACCACGGACTTCTCTCACGGACAACCCTTCTAACTCAACGCATTTGACCCTAATCCTATGGTAACTCGACCCGGACCACCACGGACTACTCTCACGAACAACCCTTCTAACGCAACGCAGCGCTCGTGAATAAGCTGGTGCCCTGCGCTTGGCTTTCGAGTGGCGCTTTAGAAATTTCGAGTTTACGATTACGATTACGGTTCAAATCACAATGATCTGATTCTGTTCTACACAGCGTCATAGGTAAACAAGTAAAAATTACATTAATTGACCAACTGCTAGTGGCACTTTGGTGAGTAAACAACATTTTAGTATCAAGGACTGTTATAATTATGATCAAGGGAGACAGAACCTTTTATACTGATCGCATCTTATATGCCATCCCATACACACATCTTATATGCCATCCCATACATAAAAGTGTTGACTATCAAACATAATAATATGTCGAAGGATTTCTTCGGTCTCCTTTTAGTATGCATATATAATTAGGTCTAAGTGTACACTGTTTTCGACGAACAAAAGAATTCTTTACGGCATGAAATTGCATCGGTCATTTAATTTTCTGCTTTGCATTTTGAGCCTTCTGCTAAAAAAATTTATTGTGCTTTCTCCCTCCTGCCAAAATGTCTGCGGGCGTCCATGGCATTGCATGTTTAAGCTATAACTCATAGAAGCATAGAAATCATCATTAGGGTATGTGCCAATATAAAGAACTTCTAGGCCTACTGTTTTTCTCGACCAAGTATATAATAAATACCAGGAAAGAATGTCTTAAATGATTCCCATAACCAGTAAGTCAGCTTCTTAGGCTCTACATTGTACACAAGCATGTAGACTTTGTAGAGGGACTTTCTAATAATATACCAGCCTACATCACAAAAGATTCAGAGCTGTTCGCAACCATTCAATGAACGTGATCGTTAGGCCTAGGCTACTATATGTAACAGCATCAGAGTCATTTCGCCAATTTTCATTGCTCCATCTAATGTAATAGACTAATAGAGTATCTGATTAACCTTCTCCTATACCTCTAAACCTTTATGACTCCAAGATGAGAAAACAACTTTGCAGACGTGTTCGTCAAATGGATAATCAGACAAGTCGAGTTCACAATGTATCTCGAAGTTGATTTTCGCCAACCAAAGAACCGATCCATGCGATGAGACGACGGCTGTGTGATGATTGAGAGGAGCGAACGGAGCGGAGTTTACGTTCTTGCTGCAATCAATGAACAATTGGACATAACAAATGTTCACAGTATTTCATCTAATGCCGTCGACTTTGAATAACCAACGCGATTACTTTTGTCCTTTAAACCCTGCGTAGGCCTATAGTGTTTAGTCAAACCTACCTTCCACATGCGAACAGAATTATTTATCAAACATCTGACATAGGTTTCATGTAGCACATATTACGGTGTTGGACCGTTTACCATATCATATCTGCAGCTTAATTACCGTATAATTATTATTGACGTTTGTTTTTAAGATATCAACAGATAAAATATTATAAAATATTACAAGTTAGCAAATTGCAATCAATTAATTTACTGCTACTTTAAAAGTCATGAAAAAGACAGTATTTGCTAGTTACATCCGGGTGTAAAAAAGTACTCTACTGAGATAAGAAAGCAGTATCACTCGTTAAGTTTAATATCACCTGTTAAGTATAATATCACCGGTTAAGTATAATATCACCTGTTAAGTATAGTGATATCCGGATACCAAATGTCGCTGCTTGGAAGTTGAATATGGTCGAGCTCATTAAATTCTTCATAATTCCAGACCAATCCAACATCATTCCAACTCTAAACAGTTATTTTGAAAGTGATTACTGATTTAATTATTCATTTCGTCTATTAATTTTCTGATACAGGCCTATGTATAGTTGTTGATTTGATTTTAAAAAGTCATCAATCCTAATCACATTTAATTCGCGTTTCCTATTTAAAAAACATTTGATTAATTTTTATTTAGGCCCTATTTTAGTTGTGACGCAGACGATTTTTCTTTGGTTAGGGCACATTTTGTGTTTAAAATTGAGGGGGAACTCTGCAATCGTTCTAACGCTCCTGATATACTGTCGCCAGTGGCAGTGCATGATACTGGCATTGTCATGATTTATTTAAAATAAGAGCTATACAAACCAGCATGCAGAATCCTATAAGTGTCAAGGCTTGATTGTTTTCGTCCTGGAAAAAAATGAACAACCATTAGTTTATCACAGTTTCTAATCAAATAGGTAAATCTTTTGCAAACTATTTATATTCACTGAAGTAATTAATGAAACTGAAAACTAAGTTTAAGCCATTAGACAAATAGGAGGCTCCTGTGAGTTCATTCCAGACCACTGGGCCACCACGGACAATGCTCGATTCTGCATATAGGCCCTATAGTGTAGGACCTATGGATGGTTCGTGAAAGAAATTATGAGCGCACGTGTTGTGCAGGGCGGAGGACCGGTTTAATTTCATTAGGCCTTGTTCGTGCAAGTTCGTTTTATTGAAATCTACTCAGAAACATCTTGTCTACTAGTTATCCAAGATTTGAAAATATTCACCCAATGTACTTAGAATCTAATAATGGGTTCGGTGGTCCAGACCGCAGAACCTGAACTATTGACCCATGGCGCGACGAATTCAACTCGATGTTTTCTTAGGCTAAATAGCATCTCACCAAATCCTCAATTGTAAAAGCTGTCAGACTCAATTTGACGGTGACTGCTTCTCTCGAATCGTGAACTGGTCGAATGAATTTCTTGTAGTCCTCCATCAAATAATCGTACAAGCGCCGCTCATTCCATATATAGCTGCCATTCGGAGCCTTCGATGCTTCATGAGAAAAGAAATATACCAGTGGATTAAAGCTTAGCAAAAAGACAGAATAAGATAGCGGAGAGTTGAGAGGATAGGTAACTGCAGAATGTCTTTTCGCGGAATTGTACGGGGTCTCTTTAGTGAAATGGGAATCTTGGGGTATGGGGACCCGATAGAAACATAGACTTCGATTAGTGTTCACAATAATTATTTATTATTAGGCCTACGCTAAAATGATGATCAACAATAAACCGTTCGCTGTTCAACTCTCACGCTGCAGTCCAAGCTTCCCCGATGAATGGTTATAACATTGACAGGTCAGCGGACAAAAATACATGCAGCGAGTTAAAAGTATGTCGCTGACATTTTTGTTCTTTTGATTATGTCTAGATTCATTATTGATCTCAGAGCCCATTTTATTGAGCTCAAAACTGACATTGAAGAAATTGCGAGAGAAATATGAATTAAGTTACCTGAGCCATAATTATTGTCTACATGAAGAACAGCCAGACAGAAAAGAACCAATCCGATGAAGGTCATGACGTCACTCGGTTTACGACACAACATCACTATCAGCTATAGCAGATCATAGAAAATGTCTTATTATTAATGCTATAATAGTAATAATAACAATAATGATGATGATGATGATGATGATGATGATGATGATGATGATGATGATGATGATGATGATAATAATAATAATAATAATAATAATAATAATAATAATAATAATAATAATAATAATAATAATAATAACAATAACGATAATAATAATAATGACAAAAAACAATTATTATTATTATTATTATTATTATTATTATTATTATTATCATCGTCATCTAACAAACCTACTTGAGGTGTAAGATATTAGTAGGCAATTTTAACACAGGAGTGTCAGGAGGAACAAAAGTGCAATGGAAGACAACAGCATTGAAATGCTGAATTTCGACGGACAGTGACAGGCGTTGAAAAAGGAACTGGCTTCTCTTGTCTTGCCCCCAAAATTTGGCCCCAGAGATGCCCAGGTCGGCGAGAAAATGCCTGTTTCATTGGCGTTAATCGGTCCCATTGTTTCAAAAACCAATGGGACAAAGTGGCAGAATTGCACCAGCTGTGCATATTTAGTTTCTTTCTCGGGATTCAGCTGGTTTCCGCTTAGCTGCGATCCCATCGGATTGGAGGTTTTGGTCAGGTAAGATGGAGCCACAGTGTGTGCAACTGTGACGTACCAGGTCAAGCAACGACCTAAGCGCCCCATAATCAGTGTTAGGCAATCTGATCTTTTACCATCCGACCATGACAAACTCGTGAGTTCCTTAACGCTATGCCCGCCTCTGCAGGTTGGTTAGGTCATTCAGAAATGCATGTCGGGCCTGGCGGGTACATTATTTTACAATAACATTATATTTCCACTCTCCACTAGTCGGCCTGTCCATGCGAGTTTTCAACGGTCACCAGAGTGAGACACGGGCTACTAGGAGCCTATGTGAGTGACAACTAGCCTATAATTTTATGACACAATGTTAGGTAAATATCAAAAGATGCTCAGAACCATACAATATTTTTGTGGGGCGAGGTGAGGTAGTGGTGGCTTCGGTGCTTTCGACCCAGAGTCACTTCAAGTTAAAAGCAAAATAGGTAATCGCCGGATAAATCCAGTCTAAATTCGATAAATCAACGAAATCAAACAGACGTGAATTGCTTGTAATCTGAACCTGCTCTAGCCTTTTGAATTACGCATTAGAAACTGATTTATAATTTTACAATTGCAATTTGACGAAAAATCCAACCTGTGCACTAGATGTTACGACAGTTCGTAGAAATCTTGCATTAAGCAGCACCTAAATAGCACACTTCATTCAGTTTTTATTAATATATTATTTGAGCATATACAATGTATAGGCGCATGGCCCAGCATCCGCCAGAGTATCTCTAAGGTACATGTATACAATTACACTTCCACTGTGGACACGAGACACCATCGAACGCTTGGTCGAAGTCCAGCGGATGAATTAAATTCCGGAACGCAAAGGCAATAGACGCCGATTTCAAAGTCAACACATCCGTCAAGAGTCAAGTACGCACAAACATCATAATGACTTAGCAAAAATAAATAAAAATGCGCAGGAAACATCAACATCAACAACCGCAAATAGGTCGCAGTTGCAATGACCTTGCATCGCTAGTCATTTGGGTGTATTTTTATTTTCCATAATTCACGTTTAGCCTATGTGCGTATTTTTATGAACTTGAACTAATGATAATAGTCTATGCTTGTGAATAGGCCTGTGTATGATTATCTACATTATATGAGTAAATATATTAAATAAATAAATTTATTTTATATATATATATATATATATATATATATCTCTGAGTAGTAATTTAATGGCCTATTGATGCATCAATGAAGAGCATTCAATTCAGAGCGTAGGCGTGATTTTGCATGCGATAGGTCTGCATATTACACATAGGTTAGGCTACTCATGAGTTTGTGTGGCGGTTCTTTAATGAAGTGAGAAACAATGAAGGTGTGGAAGTATGAGTGCCAAATAGCGCGAAGCTCTTGCAACGAGTTGACGGTGGCGTATGCCTGTTGCCTTATGACCTGCTAAAAATCTTTGGAATATTTTATGTCTTCCTAAGAATCCTAACATTTAATTTCTTTGATCTGCTGAATGACTATACTATGACCCTAACGAGACCTGCTGGAATTGTATAACTGCGAGCTTGGATCTGTGAAGGAGGCCCCAACTTCATAGACCTATCTGTGGAGTAACCTAATAAGTCAGGTTTGAAGATTCTAATACGAAATGGACTCGATTTTGGACATTTGGTTTCTTTTCTTCTAGCATGTAAAAATATGTTCTTCGAACCGAACAGGTAGAAATTTGCTCCCATACCGGTAGCTGATATATATCGTAGGCATCGTGGCTCTAATCCTATACAGCCCACCCGGTTTCAGTTGTTAAGATATCTTTCTAAACTCAGACTTTTGACAGCGTTAGGCCTACTCAAAAGCTGAGTGCAAAGCACCAGTATATTCACAAGCCATACTTCTGAGAAAAGTCGAGACTGATAACATTACTAAGATCAGCCGTTATTTTCTCGCATAGCCTACAAATTTCGACGACCAATTGAATACTAAAGACCTTAGCTTGGCATACACCCATCATCAGCGCAGCCTAAAAAACTAAACACCCATATTTATGTTCCAAGCGACCGGATAAAATGTATAAGCCAGGATCAATTTTCTGCCACATATCACATCAAACCAATCTATGTCTAATTCTGTTATAGACTTAAGTATTAGCACCCAAGATTTAGCTTTAAATGCCAGACATACAGTTACTAACAATAACATGGGTTCTGATCATTTTGCTACTATAACTACTATTAATGAGAAAACTATCATAGAAAACAGTTTAAGTATGCACAATTGGAAATTAAAAAAGGCGGATTGGAAAACGTATAAGGAAATTAGCAACCTATTATTAACAGAAGATATTTTGGCTGATAAAAACTGCGATGAGAGTTTTAACAATTTAGTTGATTGTATTACTTCTATAGCTGATCAATCAATGCCTATTAAAAATACTAAGAATGGAAAGAATAACAAGAAAAAAATTAAACCACTTCCATATTGGAATGAAACTTGTAATGAAGCCATTTACAAAAGAAACAAATGTAGGAATAAAATGACTAAAACAAGGGAATTAGGTGACTATTTGGAATATAAAAAGCAAGAAGCTATAGTCAAACGAACCCTGAAAACAGAAGCAAAAACTTGCTGGCAAGCATATTGTTCTGAGCTAACAGATCAAACAAAATTAAGCTCTGTATGGAACTGGGCAAGAAAGATGAATGGAATTGCGACTTATAGCTCCATTCCTGCTCTAAATTATAATGGGCTGACAGCTGAAACTAACTTGGAAAAAGCAAATATTTTAGCTAAAACATATGCAAATACCAGTGATTCACAAAATTATAGTGACAAATTCTTATATTATTTGCAAGATAATAATCTTCAAAATAACCCTTATATGACAGTAAATGATCATGTTCCCGAAATGGAATTCTTAAACGAAAGTTTTAATATCAATGAATTGAAACAAGCTATTAAATCAGCTAAAAATAATAAGTCTCCAGGTGATGACAAAATACCTTATGAATTACTAAAACACCTTCATAAGAATGCTCTCAAAATTCTGTTAACATTTTACAACGATATTTGGAAAGAAGGAAAATTTCCTGCTGATTGGCATCACGCTATTATCCTGCCCTTATTAAAACCTAACAAACAAGCCTCAATTCCAGAATCTTATCGACCCATATCTTTGACTTCTACCCTTTGCAAAGTAATGGAAGCAATGGTAAATAAACGTCTACAGTGGTTTTTGGAAAAGAATGATCTTATCTCCACAAATCAGTCTGGTTTTAGAAAACATAAAAGTACAATTGATCAAATTCTGAAACTTCAGGATTTTATTCTTAAAAAACTAAAAAATAGAGAGCATGTCTTAGCCGTTTTTATTGACTTTGAAAGGGCTTATGACATGCTTCATGTACCCACTCTTTTAAGGAAATTTCAGAAATTGGGAATAACGGGCAATACATATAATTGGGTTCAAAATTTTTTGTCTAACAGAACTTTCCAGGTTAAAGTTGGAGCTGAACTTTCTGATAAATTCAAACAACAGAATGGTACTCCTCAGGGATCTATAATATCTCCACTTTTATTCCTGATAATGATTAATGATATTCCCTCAGGGGAGAATGGTGTAAATATGTCACTTTTTGCTGACGATAGCGCAATTTATTTAGGTCATAGAAATATCAAAATTTTAGAAAATAAAATTCAAATATCAGTCAATTTAATACAAGATTGGTGCAATGAAAACGGGTTTAAAATATCTATTAATAAAACTACTGGAGTCCTTTTTTCCAAGAGAAATGATCTATCAAAGATTAATATAAGGATTGATCAGAAGAAAATAAAGATGGAGGACAAAGTCAAATTCTTAGGAGTAATTTTTGATAGCAAATTGAGTTGGAAACCCCACATTGATTATATTATTGAGAAATGCAAAAAGAGGTTACACCTTATTAGAGCGATAAGTGGTTATAGTTGGGGAGCTTGTAAGAAAACTCTTTTAACTATATATAGAGCTTTAATCAGGTCTATTTTAGATTATGGTGACGTTGCTTATTCCTCAGCTTGTAAGTCATATCTAGATAAATTATCCACTATCCAAACTGAGGCACTTAGACTATGTTGTGGTGTTCCAAAGGGAACTGCTGGATTAGCACTCCAGAATGAGTGTGGAGAGTTGCCTCTTCATTTAAGACGATTACAAAATTCATTAAAATTTGGGACTAAGATTTTGGGAACTAAGTGTCACCCTACTAAGACGATTATGGAAAATCACTGGACAAATGTTTATAAAACTTCCGTTACGAAAGAACATTCTATCTATACTCGCACTTCTGAATTCTTTAGTTCATTGAATACATCATTTGTTGGTCCTTCCTTCCCTTCTGCCCCTCCGTGGTGTAATAAGAAAAGTGAAGTTGACTTATCTTTGAGAAAATTGATTAATAAGAGAACTGATCATCCGGGCTTTTTCAGGCAGGCTGCTCTTAAATTAATCTCTATGTATGATGATTGTATGCATGTTTTTACTGATGGGTCCAAAGCAGGTGACCTTGTTGCAGCTGCATTCACAATACCAAATTTGAATGTGGATAAGAAGTTTAGATTGTGTAATGATTCAAGTGTCTATGCAGCCGAGTTGACGGCTATTATTGAGGCTATTACATGGATTTCAAATAGTGAATGTTTTTCTGATTATAAGTTTGCAATATTTTCTGATTCATTGAGTGTTCTTACATCAATCAAGAAGTGTTATAGTGAATCTCGACCCACTTTGTTAAATGATTTGTTATGTCACATTAACAAACTAAATTCTGATAAAATAAGATTTATTTGGATACCAAGTCACATTGACTTGAGTGGCAATGATAGAGCAGATTCTTTGGCTAAAGAAGCCCTAAGTATTGACCACATTAATTCTACTAATATTCTTGAATTTCAAGAAATTTGTACTTTAATTAAACAATACATATTAGATAGATGGCAGACAGAATATGATAGTGATAAAAAAAGGTCATTTTTATAAATCTATCTGTTCAAATGTTGGTACTGATATAAAATATTCTGATCCTTATAGGCCTAAGGAAGTCCAGATTTCTAGATTGCGTCTAGGAGTGGCAAACACCAATCAACGATTATTCATTATAAAAAGACATTCTAGCGGTTTGTGTGACACGTGTCACGTCAAAGAGACAATTCATCACATTTTAATTGAGTGCAAAAAAGAAAATATTTCGAAGTCATTACGAAATACATGTCAAATATATAAAGATGAAATATCTGTTAAAACTCTATTGACTGTCAATTTATATCAAAATCAAGTGTATCGATTAATTAAACTGATAACTGAAGGTTGTATTTTGTGAATAAACAGTTTGTGTCATAGTTGTTTATGGCATTTGTGTCTTAGATAAATAATTTAATATTAATATTACTATAATTATTTAACTCATGTTTTAAATGTGCAGGATGCTTTTGTACAAGAACCATTACATTAAATATTGTTGTTATTGATGCACTTATATATATATAAATATATATAATGAACTTTTGTAACAAAAACTGCTTACTTTGGTTACTAGTGTGATTGGTTGTATGAGACAATCATTTTACAATTAGGCCTATACTGTCTAATGTTGAGATATGTAACCCCTTTATCATAATGTATCAAACTGAGCGATTGTCAGATGATCTACTTTATGTTGTGAACAAATTTAATGTCATTGAAATTGTAAAGTTCCGCTTAGACACCTCTTTGGTGTTTGTATTCTATAAGGTTTTTTTTTACTGCTCTGTACACTTATATTGTATTGTCGTCAACGACCTTTGTTGTCATACGATGACGTTAAACTTTGGATTAATAATAATAATTTTCTGCCTCATAAGTACAATGTAAGAAGAATGATGCCATTCCAAAATTTGATCCCAGAGCTACACCCTCGCAGCTAGTGATGCAATAGGTTACAACTGTCCGACATTGGATTTCGAGATTATTTCCAGGCGAGATCAGAAACTTTAAAAACCCAGTTAGACTTGTAATGTGAAGTTAATATGAACCACTGCCGTCCAGTTTCATTTCTAATTATATTCTGCACATGTCAGTCTCAGAATTCTTATATTTGCCCGCCTGCGACCTTGCATCATTACTTGTAGGCAGTGGCGCAGCCCGGAATTTATGATGGGGGGAGGGTTGGGGATTATGGCCTGGCCGGATGCCCTTTCTGACACCAACCCATCAGTACTACAGTAAATAAAATGGGAATAAAGTAAGAAAAACAATTGTTACTACAAGCAATTTTTTCTTATTCTAATTGGATAAATAGCCTTTAAAAAACTTTGTTCCTAGGCCAATGGGGGTTTTAACCCCCGAAACCTCCTTGTCTACGCCACTGCTTGTAGGCTACTTTAACTGAAACATGATTCTTCACCTCCGTCTTCAACCGCTGACATTTAGACATTCGTCCTGGAAAGCAGAGAGCACGGACTTCAGCCGTTCCAGCGTGCTATGGACTTTGGACAATTCCTATCACTCCTCGCTGTTCTACATCATCGATCGATGTTTTCTGTTCCGTCCTATGGTCGTGTGTGTACTTCTAAGTTTTGGAAAGACGGCAATCTCAAATACAGTTGTGCTGTATTGCATCATCTACCATTCTACCTGACTGCACCATGTCTGAGATTCGGCCCTGGCATGCAGAAACTAATGTAGGTCTAAGTGTGAGCACTGAAGTTTTCTTAGAGCAGTAGAAGTAGTTGTCATGCCTACCATTGCGCATAGGCCTACGTCATCATTGCTAAACAAATTTGCATCTTTGAAACTTTCTGATGCTGAAGACGCAGCATTCCAAAGAAGAAGAAGCTGGTGAATTAAGAAAAACTCATTTCACTAATTTTTTAATCAAACTTATTCCTATTTTCGCAAGCTAACCTGAACAATTGATGCTAATGGGCCGCGCGGGGCGCGGTGGTATAGTGAATATTTTCCTTGCATCCGCAGGGTTGCAGGTTCGAATCCACTTCAAGCCGTCATATAGGGACCTTGAGCAAGTCCTTCACTCGCAATTGCTCGGGCGCTTCGGCATGAAACCCCGATGCAGTGTCCGCGCTGTAGTCGGGAGCACCTCTGAGTAGTGAGCTTAAAGGAGGCGCTATAGAAATGGAGAAATAAATAATCAGTAGCGGCGCCAGCTATAATCCACAATTTCAGCAGACTGCGTCAATGTCATAAGAGTCGTTCAGTAGATAGAAAATATCAAATAGAAAGAAGACGTTTTAAAAATTCAAAATTTATTGGCAGTTCATAACACAGGTCAAAAGGAAAATTGGCTGGTCAAAATGGTAGCGCAGCCACTCTTAGTGTGGCTATATGATGTGATTCGATGCTATGTAGTAGGCTATGTAGGTCTGCGAGAAACAACTACACATTGAAAGGTTTGCTGATTTAAACAGAATACTCATAATCACAGAACAAGATTCCTTTAGATCGATTCTGCAATTCATAATTTATTCAGAATAATGTATTTCCGCAATTGTCTGAGCGCTCAAAATTTGCAGACCTAAAAAGATAACTTGCTGCCGTATGTCTCTAGGCAGAAGTTAATAGCAAGATAATTATTTTGGTAAACAAGCACTAACACTAATCATTCCCTCCCAGTCAAGCGCGTAGGCTTATAGGAAATTATCGGCGCAGTAAACTGGTCTATTAATAGCAGCAGCTACTTTGCGTTCTATCGTAGTATTGTTAATTGTTTCACAAGTTTACATCGGAAACACCGACTTTAAAGGCTACAGCTGAAAATAATAATAATATGCTCTGTTCAGTCTGCTGTAAGACAGCCTTGTGACACGTGCTAACCACTATCATAGTCACTAGCGTCTGTTGGCCAACTATATTCAACATCAAGGACTGGAAGTTCTCGTTTGCTTTGTTTCCGCAGGGACGGTATCGCTCAACTATAACTTCTACTGGCTGCTTAGAACTACGAAGAAACCGCGGCTATTCCTGTTCGTGACGTCATATGTAGCGGGCAAACGAAAGGGTGAGAATGGCGAGTATGACGCAATAGATGACTAAGAACAGACGATCAAAAACGACCGCCAGTTGGCGCCACTCGGACCTCGCTGCGTTGCGTAGATAGTTGGACATGAAACGTCGTTTCTTGTCGGTTCCTGGATCAACTCCCGAGGTGGATTCAGTTCCTTCCTCTCCGTCGGGATTTATCTCCAGGACTCCACCGCTGGGAACCTCCTCCTCCGTTGAGAGAAGATCCTCCTTCTTCACGCGCAGCAAGGTCGCCAATGGACCAAGAAAGATCTTGAGAAATAAAATTCATATCAGACGTTTCACACACTTAAAATTTACAACACACTTTTCTTCAGGAGTGAAGGTGCAATTTTTAAAGTCTTGTGCGTCTCGTGGCCGAGCAACGATTTTTAGTCACTGATTAGTTTTGTGTTTGAAGGAATGTCTAACTAATTGACTGCTTGCTGGCTGACTCATTAAGACTCGAGTCTCCACAATATCTTTACATAACCAACCATTCTTGAGCAACCAAGACAAACTCTCCATGGCAGGTTATATTAAATTTGTAAACACCGTATATAATTATAATTAATATGCTAGGCTTACTTTAATCAATCATTATTGACTACACTGAGAGTGAATTTGGTGACTGGTTTATTTGGTTGCATACGCTAATAATATGCTGGCTGATTGACGAACTCACCAGTCGGAAGAAAGCGTGTGGTCCAGACAGACGTGATGAACTCTTATCCCAGAAACCGATGATGATGGCTGAGATGGCCAGCGACAGAGAAGCCATCACGATGTTGCCGACAAAGTACTTTGCTGCAATTGAAGCAACCATTACTCATGAGTAAAACTGACACTGTAAAAGAACATGATAATTCAAGAATAGTAAGCCTAGATTGTTGATGAATAGCACGTAATGTAGCCTAACTATAGAATATTAGGCATACTTATCGATGAAGGAAACTGGTGAAGGAGATTGCTAATTGACAAATAGCCTGTAGTCAGTGTATTCGGTATAACTCAATTAATCTATAATATCTGTCCACGCACATTAATGACTTTAATTACATCGAGCTCGCCTTCATTGTACCAACAATGCAATGTCTAACCAACTATAACAAAACAACAACTCTAGATTTACGTTTCAGACCAAATAAAGCGTGAACGAAATTTATATGTATACTGAAGTTCCAACAAAATTGTAAGTACTAAGTAGGCTACGTACACACATTATAACGGTGTAATGATATACACGTGCATTTCACTCTTAGCGCTAAACTCATCCTTTCACCCTCGGTCATAACCTTACCTATGAGTGGTAAGTTGGGGTGAGCTGTTGGTATGTAGTTGATAAGCTCTCCAAGTAGAAGAGTGTCGGTAATCAAGACTCCTATTCCTACAGAAATAAATGCAATTATAGTCACGTGGTCATGCGCATCGTCGTCGTCGTCATCGTCATCATCATCATCATCATCATCATCATCGTCATCATCATCATCATCATCATCATCATCACCGCCACAATCATCATCATCATCACTATCATCATAGATCATCATCATCATCATCATCATCGTCGGCAGCAACATCATCAGCATCCCTCATAATTGCTAACTTTGACACCACTTAAGTTATAACTATCGGGGCCTACATGCATTGCTCAAATTATTGTTTGAACGTTGAATGATATTATCATCTTTCCAAAGGAACCTATAAAATCTGATATACTCTAATAATATTATTATAAATATTTTCGAAAGTTATAAACAAGCCATTCGAACAAATTCTTGAAAAGTGCAACACATTTCACTGTAATTTATAAGTCTAATGACATCGGTGTGTATTATAATATTAATGATAAGTAAGATAATTGACCAAAAATTGTTGCCCGCATTTTGGGGTCCAGAGTACTGTGTACAGACGCGGTACTAAAGGCACACACAATCCTGAGACCCGATTAAAAGTCAAATATGTTGAAATACAGACGTCATCCGAAATCCAATATATTACCTATATTCTATATTCCTCATTAAGATCTACTATTTATTTTGTACTGCACATTGGCTTACAATGACATTAATTTTACCTGATACTTAAATAAGAAAAAGCATCCTTGTAGAAAATTTCAGATTAGGTTGTCCGCCTTAAAATATATGACCAACTGACTCGGTCTTCTTTTCAAAATAAAAAGGCAATGTTCGGCAGAATATTCCACCACTCAAAGCACAGCCATAATAGAACTGCCTTCACTCACCGAACATCATCTTCTCTCCGCTTCCTGGAGGCAACAGAAAGACAACCGGTGTCACTATGCAGAGCATCACAGAAGGTCCGATGAACAGATGCGTAGAAAGGGAGCTGCGGCGTTTCAGGGTGAAGTTGTAGGTGACACTAGCGTAAACATCTGATTCGCAGCAAGGGTAGCGTACTTCGTTGCGCTGCACCGTAACTTTCACAAGTTCCCACTCAGCATTTTCGTGCAATACTTTCTTTAGTAGGCTGTCAGCATCTTTTTCGAGAATATCTGGCGAGGTTACGTTGATCTGCAACATGATTCAATGCGCAGCGACTCATTTCATTGCCCAACAACAGATTAAGGTCCCATGCATAATTTCGACCATAATTGAAAGGTGTGTCCTGCAGAAACTCGACCTCCAATTTTATTAGGATCATAAGAATTCGACAACATCTGATAATCTTCATCATCATCGTCATTATTATCGTCGTCATCCTCATCGTCATCATCGAGATGTTTAGTTCTTAATATGCGCAATTTTCGATGAACATTGCAGCAATATAGGACGCTAAATTTGCTCATTAGCTCATTTGCTCATTAGCTCATTTGCTCATTGTTCATTTGCTCATTGTTTATTTGCCCATTGCTCATTAGCTCATTTGCTCATTAGCTCATTTGCTCATTGTTCATTTGCTCATTGCTCATTAGCTCATTTGCTCATTAGCTCATTTGCTCATTGTTCATTTGCTCATTGCTCATTAGCTCATTTGCTCATTAGCTCATTTGCTCATTGTTCATTTGCTCATTGCTCATTAGCTCATTTGCTCATTAGCTCATTTGCTCATTGTTCATTTGCTCATTGCTCATTAGCTCATTTGCTCAACCTTTTCGTCGACATACTTGACTGTAGACAGTGAAGGATTCTTTCCAAACATGCCATTCTATATTAATATATAATTGATAGTTATACTCACATTTCTTACACCGACTATTTGATAGCAGTTCTACATTCATTCATTCATTCATTCATTCATTTCGAGAAAAATTATATAGTGCCTCTTCAAGAAACCTACTCAGAGGAGCTCCCAACCCAGCCACAGCTAAAAAAGTAGGATGTGAGCGGCTTATGCAGATGAATTTAGCCTAGGCATAAATCGCAAGGTTAGTGGGAGGCCATTCCAGATAGCGGGACCCACAATAGAAAAGACTACATGTAGCTAAGTACTCGAGGTTGCCCAGAAAATTTTGGTTTTCGCCCCCACCGCGCCTCCATCCATCTGGGGTAACGGCATTGCCAGGTAAATTTCGGTGTTTCACCCCCCTCGCCCAACCCCACCACCACTCTGCTCCACCCCTCTGAGGTGACCGGTATATTTCGGTTTTGAGGCCTCGCCCTACCCCCATAATTGACACTTTTTGTAAGCCAACACATCAGATCTGTTTACGTCACATCGATCTTGTTCCGTCCAATCAAAATAAATTCAAAAAATCTAACCCTACCTCTGAAATGTTGTGAGCCATTGATCTGAAAACGACTTGGCAGACGTGTTCGTCAAATGGAAACTCGGACAAGTCGAGTTGACAGTGGGTTTCGATGTTACCAGGCTGAATCGAGTAAACATCTCCACTGGAGCTGAGAACGTCCAAGTGTTGGGTGGGTAGGTAGTAATAAGCATCCTTGCTGCAACAAATGCACGTGAATACCTTTTAAATAAGTTTTTTTAAATGAATTCAACACATGCCTACTTACAAAGAGCCACTGAGAAAGGTTCTATACACTTAACGTTTATATTTAGCAACAGATATTTAAGTCCAACAAGCACAGTATAAGCTACTTGCATTAATATTCCGGCTATATCGTTTAACAACATGTTCAATATTAAATATTGATAGGAACATTCGTAAATATATACGACTAGTAAGCAAGTATGCCACGAACAAAAGACACTGTTCAGATCCGTAAAGTAACTGGGGGTCGAAGCTTCTATAGAGACGGGCACATAAGAGCCAGAGAACAAACTTGCTGAATGACACCTCTCGATATGTAGCCTATTTTGCCTCTTACCGGGCCGCCACACACATGTTGCTAAACGATGTAGCCGGAATATTAATTAATGCAAGTAGCCTATACTGTGCTTGTTGGAACCTGGGTGAACATTGAACAAACAAGGTATTAGAGACGATGAGCTGAGTTTTTCCTTTAAAATTCAATCGAATCCAATGAGTCTGCAATCAACTCAATAATATATTTCATTTACTTCAATGCCACAAACAAAGAGGATGACAAGCATCGTTGCATCACAACCAATAATATTTTATTGTGAACTAGCTTGGGTACCCGTCGTTTCCCGGGAATTTCAGGATTCGGGCCGTTCCCCGCCAATCCGTCCGTCCGTCCGTCCCTCCATTCGCCATCCCCACCCCACCGCACCCGACCAAACTCCACCACACTCCGACCTCCATGAGCACGCGACCCGAGGAATTTAGGTTTTCTGAAAAAATTCCCCACCCCCCAACACACACCACGACAACCGTCCACACTCCGACCTCCACCGGTACGCCAATCCGTGAAATTTTGGTTTTGGGTATTCTTCCCCTCCACCACCCCCACCACCCCCACCAACCCTCACCACACCCACCACACCCCACCACACCCCACCACACTCCGACCTCCACCCGGTACGCCAATCCGTGAAATTTTGGTTTTGGGTATTCTTCCCCTCCACCACCCCCACCACCCCACCAACCCTCACCACACCCCACCACACCCCACCACACCCCACCACACTCCGACCTCCACCCGGTACGCCAATCCGTGAAATTTTGGTTTTGGGAATTCTTCCCCTCCACCACCCCCACCAACCCTCACCACACCCCACCACACCCCACCACACTCCGACTTCCACCCGGTACGCCAATCCGTGAAATTTTGGTTTTGGGTATTCTTCCCCTCCACCACCCCCACCACCCCCACCAACCCTCACCACACCTCACCACACCCCACCACACCCCACCACACTCCGACCTCCACCCGGTACGCCAATCCGTGAAATTTTGGTTTTGGGTATTCTTCCCCTCCACCACCCCCACCACCCCCACCAACCCTCACCACACCCCACCACACCCCACCACACCCCACCACACTCCGACCTCCACCCGGTACGCCAATCCGTGAAATTTTGGTTTGGAGGATTCTTCCCGCCACCACCACCACCATCCCCCACCACACCCCACCACACTCCGACCTCCACCCGGTACGCCACCCGTGAAATCTGGGTTTTCGGGAAAATTTTCTCGCCCCACCAAACACACAATTCTGGTGTGTGTTTGGTGGAGGCGAGGTGGCCCTTGTAAAGATCTCTGTAGTTGTAACGTTTCAGGTGAATAAGTGTGAAACTATGCATGGCAACGGTTGAAAAAGTAGGGAAAATGAGGATTTTTGCTCCCCCACCCTGGCCCCCATGGTGACAGAGATTCGCCGACCAACCAATGATCTGCTGCGGGTCGAGCCCGACCCCTGCGAAGAATTGGGGTCGATTGCTTCAAAACTGTGGCCGTGCATAGCTAACAAAGCCACAAACAAACAAACACACAGACTTGCCAAAATATGTATTAGATTGAACATAAAACGCGTTCACTGGACATTGATTTAGCGCCTAGACTTTGAAGACTTTCGACTTTTAAACACATGCACTTTGACCTTCTCTGAATATAGTCTTGGTAAACCCATTAGCCTATCTGTTATGAAGCTCGCATCTTTTGCTACTTGCTGCTATAATTATTGTAGACTATTAGAATATCTGTTGGCTCGCTTAATAATTGGCTACATCGGTAAGAGCGCTGGCGGCATCGTGTCTGTGAAAGAGAGCGTGCGGGCCGCGGTTCGATTCCCGAAGGTGGCGATTTCAGAGATTCAAAATCTTGGGCTAGCACGAGGACCCAAATGGCGTGGCGTCCATTCAAACGGGCGAGCGGTGGTGAAGGAACTCAGCCTTTGCGTCGAGGCCATAGACGGGCGCTATATAAAAACCCGACTACATTTACATTTACGTTTCAACTCCGCCACTGGTTGTTCTCTGCCAGTGCCAGTCCCAAGCCTGGATAAAAGAGGAGGGACACTGATCATCTTTGATTTGGCAGTGTCGTTAAACATGTAACAAACTTACATTTACATCTAGTACCTTATACTAGCGCAAGCTACCAATTATTTAGCCAAACTGCAATTGAGCCAGCGCCATATTTTAAGTGAGATACCAACCAGGACCATGGACTTTAGCAGAAATTGTCTATGTATTCCTACCTGTTATATACGGTGATATCCGGAATCCAGATGTCGTTGATTGCAATAAAGATATAATTCAATTCGTAGAAGTCGTAGTTGTGCCACCATATCAATCCAAAATCCTTCCAACTCTAAAATATTCATTTTTTGTTGATTGCCGCTTTTCGGATAAATTCTGGCCCAGGGTTAAGACTTTAAGTCCCAGTCACACCCCCCCCATGAAAAGTGTTTTAATATCGCTTAAGCGTCAAAGGCTTTAAACTAGAGCTGTCGTTCAATTAAAAATTTTAATCGCGTTAATCGCACGATTAAAATTTTTAATCGCAAATTAACGCAATATTAACGCAATATTAATCGACGTTTTTCACATTGCCTGACATAGCTCTGTTTACTTGCTATATACACCGTGAGGCATAAAAAACAAAGCCCCTAGATTTTTTTTTATAATTTTAACAATATTCAAGCAATGTCAATGAAATTCAGGAAATTTATTGCTAAATAGCAGGCAGTGTAAACAGATTTTCAGTTTGTACTCAAACAGTCCGCCTTTAGCTTCTACGCATGCGCGAAGTCGCTTGCGCCATACACGGACGGCCGAGTCAATAATTCGCTGGTCAAGATCGTTCCAAGCTTGCACGATGCGCTTATGAAGAACCTTCAACATCACAGACTTTTGTTTTGTACACCATTTCCTGCATGCATCCCCATATTTTATAATCGACGGGATTCAGATCTGGGCTGTTAGGGGCCATGTTGCCGGAGAGAGAGATATTGCAGCCGACCGCCTTTTACGCACATGCCCGACGTTTAGCAAATCCCTGATGGAGTCAGTCGGTGTTTCTTCTCTGGGGCGCAAGTCAATTCACTTTGTTAAACCGGGGATAAAAATCAACGGCCAACACTACAGATATGTTTTACTCCTGGAAGGTCTTCTACCTGAAACTCGATAACTCTGAATTTTGAATTTTCCAGCAAGGTGTTTCTCTAGCGCATGGAGCTCGAGAAACGGTTGCACTTCTGACGAATGAAACTCCTGACTTCATAATTCCTGCACTACGAGTCTATGGTCCCTAGCAGCCCATGAGAATCCCGTCGATTATAATATACGGGGAACGCAGGAAATGGTGTACAAAACAAAGGTCTGTGATGTTGAAGATCTTCGTAAGCGAATCGTGAAAGCTTGGAGCGATCTTGCTTGAACAGCGAATTTATTGACTAGGCGGTGCGTGAATGGCGCAAGCGACTTCGCGCATGCGTAGAAGCTAAAGGCGGACAGTTTGAGTACAAACTGAAAATCTGTTTACATTGCCTGCTATTTAGCTATAGTTTTCCTGAATTTCATTGAAATTGCTTGAATATTGTTAAAATTATAACAATTTTTCTAGGGGCTTTGTTTTTTATGCCTCACGGTGTATATAGTAGGGCTGTTGTTCGATTAAAAATTTTAATCGAAATTAATCGCGATTAATTTTTTTAATCGCAATTAACTGCAAATTAATCGCAATATAGGCCTACATGTGAAAACTAGACAACCGTTTTCTGACTCTCAAAATTAATTATTTATTCAGCCAACTGTAACCTATTGGCAGACCAGTTTATTTACATTGGTAAGGTCAAGGGATACTCTTATTAATTAACAATAGTAGGCCTAGGTCTAACTATTGAACCTCAATATCTAGTCACAATATTTTTCACAAGAGGTAGCGGTTCTTGCCAAACCTCGTCTCAGTTGTCCTTCTGTAAACATTTATCAATTGAAACCTGAAATCCATTGGTCATCTCCTGGAGTTCATCCAACGTAGTCTGACGGGCTGAGAAAACAACCTTAGTGGACGATGCGATGCGGCCGATGTCGACGGTTCATACGTGTTAAATGCATGTTTTGGTTCGCATGCAGGCGATAATTGAGCGACGAATTGCTACAATAATACTCAAATTCTTTTTTGGAATATTTGCCAAAGAATGTATCACTAGTTTCAAGTTTGAGCCTTCCGTTTAAAACGAGTTTTACTGCCTCTGATTCAATTTTAGCAAGATCAAATTAACGCATGCGATTAATGCTTTAAAAATTTTAAACGCAAATTTTTTTAACGCGTTAATCGCACGCGTTAACGCGATTAAATCAACAGCCCTACTTTAAACCCTAGCCACCCATGCCACCTATCGCCCCACTTCCGTGCTCCTTTTCCTCTCTAACTTCAAGAAATACTTATTGATATCTTGATTTATTTTCACATCTGGTGTACTGGCTTCACAGCGGCTCATAAGTGCCCTGTTCAACTCGGCTGCAGAAAATACAACTTCATTGAATGATATAAATCGTTCGCTTACTATAGATAGCTAGTCTATGTCTGTAGCGTACTCGATCGCAGCCAGTGCTTAAAGCGTGGAGAAATAAGTGCCTGGACGCCCCTTTCCTTTCCAAAAGAAGTGCCTGGACGCCCCTTACCTTTCCAAAAGAAGTGCCTGGACGCCCCTTACCTTTCCAAAAGAAGTGCCTGGACGCCCCTTGCCTTTCCAGGCTATACTGGCCAATAAGTGGCAGGACGGCGTTCATATTTTAGAATACGTGCATGAACGCCGTCCATGACCGTCCAGCGACACTTTAAGCCCTGATCGCAGCTCTGTGGATCTTCTGGCCTTGCTCAAACTCAGCGCCGCCATTGATACGGTGGTCCGTGGACCACGCAATTCTGTCGCAGAATCTATCTAAATCTTTTTGTTCTCCATGCCCTCCCTAGTTCTGTTAGTTTCTCTCTGGCCGCTCGTTCTCTCATTCTGCCGTCCTTAAATGTAGGTCCACACGCTCTGGTTGGATATAAAAATCCCAAAATGGCTTATCTCTTCACTCTCTTGCCGCTCAACGTTCTTCTATACAGACAGGAGTTTTCTGGCTTTGACATGTGCGAATCCAATATTCATTCTAGTAATCTAGTATCTATGCATTTGCTCATATTGCCATCTAGTTTGGACCTTTTTTGCGCAATTAAATAGATATCATAAAAAGTCTATAAAACTTGGAATTAAATAGATGGTTGAAAGTCCCGGTGCTTGCAACAACGCCATGCTGTTATTCCATATGAATTTACTCTTTGTTTCCAATATTCGTAGTTCCCATGTATTACTGTCCGCTGTCCACGCTTGGACAGTCCAAAATTGGTCGCCTTCGGTTAATTAATTTAAAAACAAAATTCAAAGCGTTCTATAATAAGTATAGGGCCTACTGTTCGAACTTAAACGTATTTCATGTAGATTTGTTAAACGCTATTGTCTGAGCTGATTTCATTGGCATTCGTATTGTGATGCACATAGTTTTAAACAATGGCCAATTGAACGTACAACACTAGGTCGTCGACACTTTAATAGGTGATGATAGAACAACGGAACACTTGATTCTTCCCCAGGGGACGCTGTATTACTCTGCCGACTAATGTACAAATCATATTAATATGCTCTATTACCGCCCGTGGATAAACCATCCGTGGATGAACCGTCCGGAATATTCCAGACATAATTGATGTCCATTGGAGGTTGCCAGAGACAACAGATCGAGTGGGTAGAGCAGCTGCACGGGCTTGTTTCGCTGAGGACAAGACTGCTTTGTTGGCGGACAATAATCGGATGGAATATGGGCGGAGGATTGGACCAATTGTCGACTTTCAACCATGACATCCGAGAAAGACTGGTGCGAGATTTTGATGCAACAAAGAGTGACCTCTCACCTGCGACTGACGCTGTCGTCCATGACGGTAGGCCTAATTAACGGAAGGCGACCAATTAAATTTTGGTCAGTAATACGAATATTGGAAACAAAGAGTAGGGCCTACACTCATTATGGAATAACAGCATGGCGTTGTTGCAAGCACCAGACTTTCAACTATCTATTTAATTCCAAGTTTTATAGACTTTTAGGGTATCTGTTTAATTGCATGTTTCATAGACTCAAGTGTTCTTTTATGAAACCTATTTAAGAACCAAAACCTGAGTGGCAGCTAAGAGTTCTGATGGTCGTCAACAGTAAGTTGTTCATTGGTGGATTTCTCTGGCCAAGATAAGTGTTGAGAATAGCTGATCTGTACTAGGTCTCTATCTTAGTTTTTTAAACTCATTAGGCCTAAGTAATTATTTTCTTGCTTTGCCTACTTATTATTTTTCTCATGTATTCAAGTGACGTGCCATGCGAGGAGGTTCCGCGTTATTGTCCTAAATTTAAATCAAAGTTAGGGGATCTGCACAATTAGCCTACCGTACGCAATCGGATGTAAATGCGATTTGAATAACGAAATTGGATTCTTATGTCATATTAGTCCTTATAAATAATTATTGCTTTGCGCTGCTGTTTGCGTGATACGATTATCAATAGAAAAGAAGTAACTTGCCTCTGACAACCGACCACTGATCGTGAAGACCTGATTCTTTTCGTCCTGCGACACAAATTGTCAATTCATATAGGCTACATGTAGGCAATAGTTAATCTCAGTTTTTAGTTACTAAAATTATATAATTAGCAACAAACCACTCATAGCATACCAATAGCGCTGAAAACGATAATAATTATATTGCAAATGGCAAATGGCAAATCTTTTGGAAGATATAAGGCCACTGAGACAGTGACAACTCGATGAGTTCGAGAATCGTCGTCGATGTTTGAGGCGGTCAAGCATAGTCGAGTTTAAGCAGCAGCTGTTCGGTCTATAATCACGTCTGTCAACCATTGAGTAACGGGAACCCAGAGGCGAAAGGGTTAACAACTCACCAAATCCACAACCGAGAAAGCAAGCAGCTGCAATTGGACCCTGGTTGTTCGATTATAAACGTCGACCGGGCGAATAGATGAGCTGTAATCCTCCATCAGATAATCGTACAGACGCTTCACCTTCCAGATATAGCTTCTATTCGGAGATGGATAAGCTTCAATGCAGAAATAAATGGATTCAAAGGCGAATGCTTGAAATAGTCTATAAATAGGCAATCAGAGCAGGAAGACACAACAAAGTATGAATGCAAGCGTACAGTGGCATGTTGTTCGTTCATCATCATCAACATCCTTATAGGCTCAGTGCCCGTAGGAGTCCGACGCCACTCTCTGTCTGAGTCTGTCTCGCGTCATGTTACCCAGCTTCTCACCGGTCCGGTCAGCAGGTCTGCTCCATACCACTAACATCTTGGAGCAGATATAGACCACCTTGTCTGAATGAAGAGAATATTGGGAGAGAGGCATGAAGGACAACCTGGGTCAATGCCCGTATGTGTCCCACGCTCTCTCCCCCGACTCTCTCCACTGGTCTGTACTGACCGGCCTGTGCATGTCAGTTCCACATCATGACACCTTGAAGCATCTGGGTCGCTATGTCACTTGTGTCATGGTTTTTGCGGATTTCTGTTGTTCGTTGGTTCATTTTATATGCTAAAACCGACATTAACTCTTACCTCAGATGCCATAGCTCCTTTTTATATACATGTAAGGTGCCGTACAAATAACCAAACACTGCAGTAAAAGTTCATTTACCTGCTCCACTGTCTAGATGAAGAATCACCTGAGAGAGAAGAAACCATCCGAAGTGCATCATGACGTTGCTGGATAAAGAATAAATTGTCAAAGAGTCTTAGCAGATTGTCAAACGACTCATATCAATGTCATATTGTCATAGGCGGAGACCTGGGTCGAGAATTGGGGGAACGGAAAGACACGAGGTTTTCCGAAAAATTTCTGACGACCGGCGAAATCTCGAAAAAAAAAATTTTCGCAGCCAAAAAGTTGATGACCTTTTTGTAGTCATCAGGCCAAATCTCGACGAAATTTTCTATTTTCGCAGCCAAAAAAGTTGATGACCTTTTTTTTTAGTCCTGACGCTCTCAACGATTGGGGCGTCCCCCCTGTTCCCCCTAGGTCTCCGCCCACGCATATTATGTAAATTTATTGCAAAATCTGCCTCAGAAAGCAGGCTAATATTTACTGGTGCTATTTAAAATCAAGTCTTTAACCGTATTGAACCATATCAAATTACGTCTTGTCTTCATTACTTTAATCTAACGCCACGAAGCGTGGGACGACCAATCTATCGTCAGCCAAAGGACAGTTTCCTTAAAAAGTTGCCTATATAGGACCCTAGGAATTCGCGATCTTGCACAGCGCAAATTCTGCGCAAAATGTCAGGTTTCGCGCAACAGCGCAAACATTGGCAATCCGCGTGATTTTAGTTCAAATTTTGACAAAATCTTGCTAATTTATCTAAATTGGGTTTTTATTGACTTTAAAAAATCACTGCAGCGCGTGGCAGTTCAACACAGCAACGACACCGATGGTCGATAATCAAAATGGCGACCAGAACTTCACAGACACACAATAAAATATGTTAGACGAAGTTTTTCAAAGCGGTCGCACAGGAGCGTCGCGTCTTGTCTCGGCTTATGACAGAACGAGCGCATGTAATCTATAGGCGGCAAGCGTGCCCACGAAAACGGAAGTCTACTATTCAGCACGTTGTGTAATTTGGTGATTCATTACAATATAAGATAAGATAGGATAAGATAAGAATATTCTTTAATATACGAATTGCTATCCGCATTTTGGTGTACATACAAAGTAAAATAAACAAACGTACATAATTTCTATATCCAATCAATGTCAAAGTGTTTTAGCATAGCATAAAATCCTAAGTCCAAATCCAATATAAATTTAAAATTTAAAAAAGAAGTTCATATATATACTTATATAGGCATATATAATACTATTTTGAACTTGTATTTGTAAGGTCCGTTGATTTCGGTGGGCTTAAATTTTGCAAAATTAAAGTTCTTTGCAATCGTCTGAATTCATTAATCTCATTGGTTATAGGAACTCTACAACTGCATTTTTTGCTTGATTTTCTAATTTCTAGAACGCCAAAGCTTTACACTAAATGACAAAAACACCGTTACTTTGGTACACTGATTCAATGAAAAATAACGAAAATTATCATTATTTGACGCTCAAAATTCGCCACATTTATCGTTTTTGGTGTGCAACTTTTTCAATTTTTTACACAAATTTATGGTGGCATACCTATAGCTTCATACGATGTCATGCACTGCGTGTATGGTACCAGGTTATTAGAAGAATGGAGAAGTAAATGCTAGAGGAACAAAATATGATTAGGCTACAACGAAGTGCTATATGAAGAAAATGTTTTATACCGTCATCACCTATAATGTAACCCATAAAAAAGGACTTACACCGCATGGTCTCCTAATGACTAATCTTAGAAAGGTAGGCCTACTGGCTGTCGAGAATTTGCCAGATCAGAGCCTAGCTGAGAGTACTGTCATGATAGAAACAACCCAACATAAGAGATTATGCAGTCTGCTCACCAGAGTGGAAGTTCAACAATAGCAATTAATAGATCTATAGCGCTAACCAGAATGTTAGAGATCTTGAGGGATTTGTAATCAGACTCCACACACATTATATATATAATATATATATAATATATATCACATTATAAACATACTATGTCACCAACCTGATGGTAGTAGGATTTCAAGTATCCAAGGTTTAATTGTGGCCATAGGCATAGGGGACATCTCGGAAGTGGGGAGGGGCAAAAATGTTATTTTTTCCCGAAAAATCTGATGACCTTTTTTTAGTCATCCGCCCAAAATCTTAGGATTTTCTCGTCGAAAAAATCTGATGACTTTTTTAAGTCACTTCCTGTAAATCTTGCTTTTTATCCCTGTGTACCCGAAAAAAAATCCGCCTGTGCCTGTTTGCCAGAAAAAATTTCCCTAATTTTTTCCGTCCGTGCCTCTTTTGCCCGAAAAACATATTTGCCCGAAATTGGGGGAGGCATTTGCCCCTCTGGACCCCCGCTTCCTACGCCTATGATTCGGGCAACAAGAGTTGCCGTAGGTCATGTATCTATAAAAACTATATAATCACGTTGGTTTGAATTTATCCGTAATTGTAAGCAGTATTTGCAAGTTTCTGAATGATTCCTACATGTAGGCCTACTTGAATACCTATGAAGTGTAAAACATGATTGAATTGGCGAACCCTGATTTAAGTCGCCAGGACTTCAAGGAGAGAAACAAAGAAAAGAACTGTATACTTCTAATAGTTCTGATTAGTTCGGTGCATGATGGGAAGCGACGGATAGAATTGAGAAGGCGAGATTCCCTTATCGGGACTTTATTTCTAGTTGCAAGTCCAGTGAACTGAAAAATCAGATCTATATGACTTTATAGCGCCATCCTAACAACTTACGAAAATCTGTCCAGTGCTGTCTTAGATTAAAGTGTGATCGAAACCGTAATGAAACAGTAGGGCCTACGTAGGTCTAGTAGGCCTACATGTCCGACAGAAGTCCGATAAATAATTGTCAAAACCATAAATCCGACCTCATAGACTACAAGAATAGCCTCACGCAAAAGCAATAGCTGAATGCTTTTCTTTAAAAAAATAAATTTTTGTTTGTTTTTGTTTTAATTTAGGCATATGACTTTACAATGTAGTTAGGCCTACATAAAGCGAATCCAATATGTACAACATACATGTGGATGCATATGGCGCGCAGATCAAAGTTGGCAGAATTGCGTCAATTGTCAACAACACTCGAAGACGTTCAAAGCCGCTTCACAAAGACTGTTATAATCATCCAATAATATATGGGATGATCTAGCACATCGCAAGTCCGGGTTCCATCGAACGCTTGTCAAAGTCCAAACGTTGACTTAAAGGCCTACAAAGCAACGGAAAAAATTCACACGCCCGATGTATTTTTACCTCTGCGCGACATCAGAGATAAACATTTAGCACCCGAAGCCCAACAAAACAGGACACAAGTCACTTAGACCTCAGCAAACACACAACAATTAACGTGCATGCATCGCTTGAATAGATAATGAGGGAGAGCATAATTATGGAGTATACATACTTGTAAAAAAAAGGTTGGGCCATATAATAGGCCCAACATATAGCCTATAATATGTGGCTAAACAATTTTTAAGTATTGCATATTATATACGCACATGCATATAATCTACATATAATTTATTAGTATATCCATTTGAATATTTCCTTAAAATATAGACCTCTCTTATATACATAGGCCTATACGTATAAATATAACGATATTATTATATGTACATTAGGCCTATACAAGTTAGCAATTATATATATATGTACATGTAGGTTATATATATATTGCTAACTTATAATGTACTAACAGCAAGCAGTGCTTTTCAACTGTGATAATTATATACTGAGTCCCACGCTTGTTTAGATGAACTCGTTTGAAATGCACTGAATAGAATAATTACCCAAAGCGTGAATTATCTACCAATAATTTGTAGATGATGTACGAGCATAGGTCTCCTTCATCCCAGTTAGCCCTACTCTTAGCTGAACGCGTTCAATATTCACGCACTCACAAATTCTCTCCATTCCTGGATAACTTACAACCGTTTTTCTCTTGATGCCTCCAAAACCCATTTCATTTGGTTTGGCATTCCACGACAGATTTTCTTCTCCTCTTGGAATTATTTGTTCGTTACTTTTTTCATCGACTGTGTCCTGCCTGATCTTGGTGCATCCATAGATAGCTCCGTTTCTTTTGAAGACCATGATAATATACTATGTCTAAGTCTAACCTTACACTTCTTCATATTTTTAAAAGGCATGTCAGGGCTGTTTCATCTTTTTTTTAACCACTCTACCAGACTCTGGTTTATGCTTTCCTCATATTATAGGCCCTACCGAATTGACTACTGTGAGTGATTCCATTCTCATTGCTCGTCTTTCACTTCCAATATCGGTCCCATATGCTGCCGCCATTTTGATAGCACTCCTACCACGATACTCTCAGATTTCTACCATCATGCCTAGACAATTGCATTGGTTTCCTCTAACTGTCGAAATCAATCATTTTAGTCTTCAAAGCACACTATGTATAATTTATGCAGTGTTAAGGCGCCATAGAAATTGTCGTTAAACTGAGTGTCGCCCATGCGACCCGGGTTCGAGCCTCACACAGGGCATTAATTTATTAAAGTTTCTGTTAGCTGCCATCGGCGCTTTGCTGTTGTGTTGTTTGACTCGGGTTCTGCTGAAAATAAGATAGCCCCTCCCATTTCTGGCTTGGCTGAACCAGGAGTGATCCAGCACTTAGACCATTAGTGTTAAGATACCGAACTCACTGCTGTAAAGCCGACCTGCGTGTCGTGCTATAGTGGGTCGTAATTCGTATAACCTGTACCTGTAATCATTCTGCGGTGTGTCAGGTTGAAGCATTAAATGAAGATATTAATAATAATATATTTCCGCCATTTTCTTAACACTCTAAATTGAACAACTAATCAGATTTGTGATCTATCGGCTGAATTGATTAGTGAGTTTGCAAACACTAATCATTTCCTCGGTCAAGTGCGTAAGTCTGAAGAAAATCATCGGCGCAGTAGACTATAAATAGCAATTGCTATTGTACCTCTAATCACAATATTGTTTATGTCTCACAAGTTCACATTTGATAAACTGACGTTTAAAGGCTACAGTTAGAACTAAAAAATTATATCCTACTGTATGCCAACTTTGCAACACGAGCTGCTAGACCTCCCGCAAGCGTCCGTTAACCATGTAGCTGACTACAATACACTGGAAGGTCCCGTTATGCATATAATTTTTGGAGCGACCGTTTCCCCCAACCACAACTGCGAAGAAACAGTGTCTATTCCTGTTTGTGACGTCATATGTAGCGTGCAAATGACAGCGTGAGAATGGTGAGTATGACGCAATAGATGACGAAGAGCAGACGATCAAAAACGACCGCCAGTTGGCGCCACTCGGACCTCGCTGCGTTGCGTAGATAGTTGGTCATGAAACGTCGTTTCTTGTCGGTCCCTGGATCAACTCCCGAAGTGGATTCAGTCCCTTCCTCACCATCGGGATTTATCTCCAGGACTCCACCGTTGGAAGCCTCCTCCGTTGAGAAGAAATCCTCCTTCTTCACGCAGAGCAAGGTCGCCAATGGACCGAGGAAGATCTTGAGAAAGGAAAAATCATATGAAGATCTTGAGAAAGGAAAAATCATATGAGTTCCACTTGAATACGTACAAGACAATTATTTTCCAGAGTCAGAGTTTTATTTTCCTGCCTGTTATGTAGGCAGTGGTAACTGAACAAATTTAATGGGATTTCAAAGAGTCTAATGGTCTACAGGTGCTCGAAGGAATGTCTGACTAGTTGTCTGGCTTTCTGACTAAGAAAGTTGTATATAAAAAAAGTGCGCTCTCAACTTGAAATAACCAAACATTCAGGAAGTATATATTTGCAAACGACTAATGAAAACCTAAATTTGCTTACTAATCATGATTGACAGACTAACATGATGGTAGTAACTTTGGTGACTGGAAAATTTGGTGGTAGGCTAATGTGTAGCCTACTCTCTGAATGACATAGGGTTTACGAACTCACCAGTCGGAAGAAAGCGTTTGGTCCAGACAGACGCGATGAACTCTTATCCCAGAAACCGATGATGATGGCTGAGATGGCGAGCGACAGGGAAGCCATGATGATGTTGCCGACGAAGTATTTGGCTAGAAATCAAACAGTAATTTATCTTTAAAATATAACAAGTAAAATTTAAGAATACTAAAATTCGTTACCAGTTTGTAATAATCAAAATATTAACCTAATGACGGCGCTTTTGAGCATATTAAATTGCCAATTGAATGAGCCAAATAAATTTGCAGAATGAATGATCGGAAGCGTGATGAAAATTGTCAATAATATTGCAAATGCCTGTGTTTTCTGTAAGTTTAATCCAATCTAGGCTGCAGCACGATGCCTTATAAAACCGTAATAAAACAAGGATCCAAGATTTATGTCCCAGACCAGAGAAGACATTTCAACCAAGACTATATCACTGCACAATGCACTTAAAATTAAAATGCCATTCTTCAGCACCCATGTGGCATATTTACATCAAAAACTGCCTACATGCACTTGACTTTATTCATCTAATCAAGCTTTCTCAGCCACAAAATTATTCACCCTATCGTTCGTTCATGTGATTACTTGGCCTATTTTTTTATTCTACCATATCTTTGGCTTTTTTTTATCTGCACCAAGTTCAGTGGCGTAACAAGAAATTTATGATGGGGGTTTATGGCCTGGCCGGATGCCATTCCTGATACCAACCCATGGCCACAGTATTACAATAAATAACAAGGGAATAAAGTAACAAAGGGAATAAAGCAAGAAAAGCAAATGTTACTTCAAACAATTGTTTTGTTTTTCTTATTTAAGTGGATAAATAACCTTTTTTAAACTTCTCCTATGCCAAAAGGAGGTTTAATCCCCGTAACCTCTTGGCTACGCCACTGACCAAGTTTTACTTCACTGTCTGCAGCATTCCATATTAATTTTTTGCCAAGCATTGTTGCGCACTGAAATTCGGACCTGAATCTGCCTGCGGTATGCTCTACAAGTCTGTCCTATAACTATAGGCTTAAATGGCCGTCGACATACAGAGGCATATCTCTATCTTCCACCACTCAATCTCGTGACTTATTGCCTTAGTGAGATTCTGAAAGGCGACCAGATATATAGTGAAGCAAATCTATAAATAACAAACCATCGATGCTTAATTATTATTATTACTGATCGTAATCATGATCGTAGCCTCTAAATTTATAAAGCGCCATTCTAAAGGCAAGCGCAGGGCACCAGCTTATTCACGAGCGCTGAGTCAGAGAGAGTATTCGAAAGGAGGTCGTAGTCCAGTGACTAAAGTATCAGAGTGCATGCAAAATTATAACGCGCACGTTCGTTTCACTGTTCACACCAGGATTGTCCTTTCATTCAGTATTATAACGAAGCTAGATGTACCTTACCTATGAGTGGTAAGTTGGGGTGAGCTGTGGGTATGTAGTTGATAAGCTCGCCAAGTAGAAGAGTGTCGGTAATCAAGACTCCTATTCCTACAGAAAGAAATTCAATTAGGCTATAATCGTGTGGTCATGCACATCGTCGTCATCATCATCATCATCATCATCATCATCATCATCATCATCATCATCATCATCATCATCATCATCATCATCATCAACAACAACAACAACAACTACAACAGCAACAGCAATATCAATATCATCATCATTATCACCCTTCGTCATTGCTGTCTTGGTGACCACAGCAGTCATCACTACAAACGAAATTTTAAAATAGGTTTGTTTGTCAGATTGTTGGACCCTATAGGCATATGCCATTTCGAGTAAATTTTTCAGAGAAACCGTCTAAAGATCTGACTTATTCCAGTCACATTAGCAATGCAATATTTACGAATCTATATAAATAGAAATGTAAAAAGCTACTGTTTGTTACCTCGGATCTCGGAGAGTTCTGAACCGATTGCTTTGAAAATTTTCGCAAACCGTTCCATTCAAACAGCGGTTTTTTTATGCCTTTTGGGAACAAGCGCAATCTTTACGACCAAAAAACACAACTTTTAATTCCATTCGATAGACGTCGATGGAGTCCAGCCATCTCGAGTTTGAACTTTCACTCATTCGTTCGCCCATTCTTCGGGCGCGTTTCAAACCCATTCTTCGGGCGCGTTTCGAAAGGTATATCCGGCCGTTTTTTATAGCGCAAATTTATATGTAACTGTCGGTTTTTAGTTTTTACAAAATCGTCCATTTGCGGCCGTTTTCCGCGCGTTTTTCTACAGTTTTCACGCATCCGTCCGTCCATTCTTTGGGCGCGTTTCAAACCCATTCTTCGGTTGCGTTTCAAAACATAATTATATCCGGCCGTCTTTTATAGCGCAAATTTATATGTAACTGTCGGTTTTTACAAAATCGTCCATTTGCGGCCGTTTTCCGCGCGTCTTTCTACAGTTTTCCGTCCGTTTTTCGAGAGGAGAGGGGAGGGGAGGGGAGGAGATGTAGGAAGGGAGGGTTGGACAGTCTTTTCAGCCACGGGAGGGGTGGGGAAGAAGGCGAGGGGAAAGTGAGGGGAAGGGGAAAGGGGAGGGGATGTAGGAAGGGAGGGAGGGTTGGACAGTCTTTTCAGCCACAGCAACGCGTGGCCGGGTACAGCTAGTATTAAATAAGTAAGCTTACAAGCTGTTCGCAAAATGCTTGAAACTGCAACTCTGGATGAGTGTAGGCTAAGTAAGTCGTTCTGTTTATCAATAAGCTTTGTTGATCGGTCCTTCCACAACCAAACCACAACTCACAGAACTCCATTCACTCACCGAATATCATCTTCTCTCCGCTTCCAGGAGGTAACAGAAAGACAACCGGTGTCAATATGCAGAGCATCACAGAAGGTCCGATGAACAGATGTGTAGTAAAGGAGCTGCGGCGTCTGATGGTGAAGCTGTATGTGAGGTCTGGGTAGATTTCGTGTACGCAGCAGGGGTAGCGTTTTTCGTGGCGCTCCACGGTCACCTTCACCAGTTGCCACTCGAGGTTCTCATTGGCCGATTCGGCTAACAGGCTGTCTGCATCTTTGTATAGATCGTCCGAGGTTATGTTGACCTGCGACACGGTCAATTGCGCAGCGGCACAGTTCAATTGCATACATGTATAGCCCACTATATATCCAACTCAATGTGCTGCGAACACAATATCGACTCAAGTCGGCTGTCGTTTTACAAGCAAAACATTCCCACACACCATCATCTACTTTTCAACCACTGCCTAGCTTAAACATTTCTTCTTGTGGGACTAGTCGTCGACTTTTTTACGGTTAGCGCCAACATTAGCGACAACACCATAATTATAAGGGAAAGAAACCGGAAGTTAAATCTAAATAGGCCTAGGAACTGACTGCAAAGTAGTGTAGGTCCTATAGGACCTATAGGATCGACCTACAATTTTAAAAAGTGTGGAAAAACATTCGTGTTTCACTTTAAAGCGAGTGCTTTGTGATTATTAGTTGTGTAGTTTTTTTAAGTTACAGTTATGCAGGATATTTCAGTTTCAGTTTTCGTTGCAATTTACAACTTAACATCGAAAACTTTTTACATCCAGCTTTTTCGCTACGTAAGTTACAGTTTATGTTAAGAGAAATAACACTGGCAGTTTTCGTAATCTTCGCCTTCGCGAGTCGATTCAAGTTCACCGGAATTGATTGTTCAAAGGGCATTCACGTGAGACAATCTTTCCCTAAGATACGCAGCGTTGCAATTGACTCCGGCGAATACACAATTTCTGATAGGCTCAAGTCGCCCATAATTATCTGTGTTTGCGATGGATACTTCCTCCCCCTATTCCTCAGTGGAATCTTTTAAATCTAGGCTAAAGTGACCCATGCTCTCGGGGGGTTATCCGACTGTTTGCTGCACTGTAAAACGCAACGGTAACGGCATGCATGGCTGAGTTACGGCGACATATAAATCGTTGTAATTATGGTCATTCTATGTAAGCCTAGATTCTTCAGTTAGAGAGTTATGCAAGGGAACTGTAGACAACGACCAGCACTTTCTTGCAAGGCAACATAATATTGATTTACATTACATTTCGACCTCACTACATCCAATCAGACGATCATCCTGGTCATTTATTTTTTATCATACCCCAGAATCGGCGTAAACCCATGATCCGAAAACGATTTTGCAGATGTGTTCGTCAAATGGAAATTCAGACAAATCGAGGTCACAATGCGTCTCGATGTTGACAGGAGGAACCCAGAAAACATCGCCATTGAAGCTGAGAACGGCAAAGTGATGGTCGGGGGGTGAGTAATAGGCGTCCTTGCTGCAACAAATGTCAGTTTTTCCAATGGGAACCACGTACTAAAACATAGCCATTGAGAGAGTGCCTCTATCTTAACTTTTTCGATTTGACGCTAAATGGCGCTTTCTTTCAAAGAAGCACAATATTCCGGTCATATGTCAGTGAACAATGAACATCATTTAACAACATGAAATATACAGCCAATCAGCAAGTAGGTTATTCCACAAATAAAAGACGAGTTCCGGTACTAAATTGAACCTGGGTTGAAGAGAAGAATGTTTTTGTGTGTAAAAAATGCCACGACGTTTTGTCATTGTCGTCTACGCCGCATGCTTTCGTCGGCGCGCGTTCGACGGGCAAATTAATTATTTTTTCAGCGCACAATAATTGATGGCGCGCTTTGTCGGCGCGCTAATGGCGGGTCAATCAGTGCAATAGATGATACAGGATTTTCTTCTTGCTAAAATCCAGGCGAATCCAACTTCGCTGCAATCTACTCAATAACAGATTACCTTGGTCTCGTTGCCACAAACAAGGAAATACCTATCATAGTAGAATCGCAATCAGTAAAAATCATGTGTTCACTGGAAATGACTTAAATTAGCGCAGACATTTTGAGGACTTTCGATTTCCACACTCAAGTGCTGTGACCTTCTTACAGCGGCGTAAACAATGGGGTTTGGGGGTTAAACACCCCATTGCCTTAGAAAAAAGTTTAAAAAAATAGTAATTATAATTTATCCGCTTAAATAGGAAAAACAACTGTTTGTGACATCATTATTGTTTTTCTTACTTTATTCCCTTTGTTACTTTATTCCCTTTTTATTTACTGTATTACTGTTGGATTGGTGTCAGGAAGGGCACCCGGCCAGGTCATAAATCCTCCCTATCATAAATTCCTGGCTACGCCACTGCTTCTTAGAACACTGGACAGTGAAACGACATTGCCTTTCATGAAAGGATCATTTGTGTATCGTTAGTAATATTGTGTTGGAACATCCAGCACCATATATTAAAATTAATTATTAGCGCGGGCTACATCAAGTAAGTAACCCACTTCACAAAACTGCAATAATTTATTGAGAAACCAGCATTTTCAAAGTATGATGCCATACCACAAACCAACCAGCAACGTCGTGGGACCGTGATACTTTAGGCTACAGACATTGAATAATAGGCCTAATATAGGGTGACCATACGTCCCGGTTTTCCGGGACATGTCCCGGTTTTTTGTGGTGCGTCCCGGTGTCCCGACGACTTAGGCAAAATGGCAGAATTGTCCCGGTTTTTTAGAAGGATGAAAGTCGGATCTTGAAAAGTCAGTTTTATGTGAATGAACCAAAAAGAAGCCATAGCGAAAGAGAATTTGTCAATTTTTATGAACGATTTAGCTTGTACGCCTTTATATAATATATCTACGAGGCTAGTGTGCCTCATCTGGTCACCTGGTGCCGTCAGCTCTTAGAACTCTGGCGACAGTTTTTGATGTATCCTCTCTTGAATACATCATCACTGTTTTCTTGGCAGAAGATAAGGGGTGGTTTGCCATTGCCTTCCCCCCGTTTGCCATCCGTGCCCGTTCGTTCAAATCTCCATACGGAGGGGTTACTAACAGGTCGCCCCACGAGAAGGTGGGCACGGTGGACTTTGGTTCGCCAACCCAGGTCGGTTCCGAGTCTACGCTCCAATTATTGGAGTCGTCGGTCGGGTCTCCTCCCTGCTTTACTCACGCAAATGAGTGGCTGACGAACCTTTGCGACCTAGTGTGTGCCTAGTTAATAGATTTAAAGAATTATCACGACGTAACGAGATAGTTTTCATAATTGGCCACAATTTCAATGGCGGCGTCAGATGTAGGCTACATCGATTTCGGGATTTTCGACAGGTCACGCAAGGGTCGTAATGGGTCAATGGGATCA